>JAVLUX010000032.1:27044700-27539700 GCA_032164185.1 Moxostoma hubbsi
ATGGCTGATTATGAATAGTGAATTTCTACATTGACATCTATAATTAAAATAATTAATTTCAGATGATGCAGCATCCACACCAATAGGTGTCAGTGTAAGTCCAAGTTGACATGAGTTAAAAGTTACTGAGAGTACCTTTAAGACTAGAGATGCTGAAAACTAGTGAAAAGCAACAACCAAATTGAGACATGCCAAAAATGCCTGTCCGACACATGAGAACATAGACCAACATAAATAGTACATTTAATTGCATAACATAATATAAAATGTGGGATCTGCAAACAAATGATGGTTCACCTATTCTCAGAACTAACTTCACTTTTATCTGAGCCATTTTTGCAATTACTTCAACAGAATTTTAGTGGATGCATGAAGTAATTTCCCCTCAATTTCACACAGGTGTCCTCGCAGAGTAACCACGGGTGAAGATAATCACAATAAACATTCCAATAATGGTTGACAACCAGAAAGTGCCCAAATAGTTCGTTTTGATTTTGAACAGTATGTATATTGTTTTATCAGTTAAAGCCTAACAACCTTATTTATTTATTTTGTGAATGTTTTTCTTGAAACGTGTATTTTGATCTTTCTTTCATTTAAATGCCACTTGGCTGAGTACTCTGCTATATATAATGCAATGATATGAATACATTTTTAAGTGTGGCTTAAATGTCCAAATACTGTTTGTGGTCACTATATTTATGATACATCGTTTGATTGCATTATTTAATAAACAATAATCAGATTAATCTCTTCTACTCAAATTCAAATATTTTTATGCAGATGTTAAACTTTAAGGCCAGTTCAGAGTGCCCAAACAAATGCCAACAGACACCAATACTGTTGTATCTAGAATGTTGAGAAACAAACCTGCCGTGCTCACACTGGTCCCACAAATACCACCAAACGTACGTCTTTTGCATGTCGTTGTTCACCTATGAAGATGACTGACAAGGAAGTTGTGAATGAAGCCAAAGATTTAATATATTAATATAATGTTAATAACTACATTTTAAAAACATTTTGTGCTTGCTGGGAACTTATTAATTCTGAGAGTACCATCAGTGGATGGCAAACTAGAGCCAAAAAACAAACATTTTACACATGTTTGTACACAACATTTGGGTCAAGTTAATATTTTATATTATTGCAGATATAAGTTAATAATATTGCAGTTCTGCGAAAACTGCAATAAAATTTTGAGAACTAAAGGATCTGTGTTTTTCATGCAAGTGAATAAGCACTTCAGCACAAATTAATCTACATCGGTGTCTTGCCCATTTGTACAAAATCCCTTACGTGTATCACCCACACATACTGCTAAACCCAACACTGACATAAAATTATGTTTTCTTTAGAAAGGACCAGAATTCTTTAACAATTTTAAAAAATTTTTTTGATGATTCGTGATTGACTGTTTCTCCTGCTCTTATCGATGCAGGTGCGGTCATGCACATTAATTTTCTGTGAGTTGACAGGGACGCTTGTGTCATTGTCATGGCAATGGTTCGCAATGAGGTCAGATTACGCCAGAGGTTGTTGGAAAATCATACACACTGCTCAAACAGTCCAAGACCTGACAAACGCTGATTAAACATGTTGAATCGGTGAAAACAGATGCCTAGGAACACCAACAGGGTGACTACACTGATCCGACAAAACCCAACAAGTGTTGGGTGTTGGAGCTTGTTGGCATTTGTTGGGCCAGTGTGAACAGGCCTTCACAGACACACATGGTGTGGAAGACAAGACAGTAGTGTTTCTTTCCCAAAGGAAGTAGGTGAGCGTTTGTGTGGTACCTGAGGCCACTCGCCAGCAGAACACGATCTGCGCCTGATCTCCTCAACGGTCTTCCTCCGAGAGTCCTGATCCGAACGGGACACAAACACAGGCCGAATAAACTTAATAAGAGCTGAAAGTGAAATTGAGAAAGTTTCAATTATGACAGAGTTAACATTTTTGGGTGACCTATTCCTATAAACTATGGGCAGTCCTGCAAGTACATTGACCAGAACAAGTAATTTTTTTTAAAGCCATCTTAAAAAGGTCACAGAGGACAGTCCAGCATGAGAGAATAACACTGTAGCAAGCCATTGGAAATCTATGTCATTCTAAACCACACACCAGCAATAAAAAGGCTATGTGCACATCCACTGCACACAGACATTAATATACACAAATACACATCAGTTCAAAGCAAATGAGATGAGTGATGATAGTCACAGCCAGAGAAGTGAACCATGATTAGCAAATTACCCCAAAACCAGTTAAAGCCAGGGTGATCACAAG
Source organism: Moxostoma hubbsi (assembly GCA_032164185.1). Lineage (NCBI taxonomy): Eukaryota > Metazoa > Chordata > Actinopteri > Cypriniformes > Catostomidae > Moxostoma > Moxostoma hubbsi. Next base: position 27,046,990 of record JAVLUX010000032.1, read on the forward strand.
ACACTGAACACCAGCCATTCAAAAACTAAAGTTATGAAAACAGCAACATCTGAATGTGGATACATTTAATGAACAGCATCAGCTGAAAGTTGAAATGGAAAAACCAAAGAGAAAAAATAATACAGATGCATATTTATATAATAATAAAACTCACTTCCCCAAACTGGAATGTTTTTACTCTCTGCCTTCATCACTATAGAGGCCATCGTCATGGTGACAGGTATGGCATCAAAGTAGGATGAGTGGGGGGCCATTGTGAGAATGGGCGCTTCACTGGGCAGAGCTGGCCGTCCCTTCACGCGGATCCAATGGAAGCCTCCAGAAAACCACATTGCTCTCATGATGCCCTTTAGGGCCAAATCCACCAGCCTGAAGAGAGACAGAAAAAGGGAGCCAGAGAGATTAGTTAATAATACTGAAGAATATCATTAATTTCCTGACATGATGTGATGATTTAATTGCCTTCATTTCCATGTTCAACTGACGGTAGTCCACAAAATGCAGCATTTAAAGGGAGTTTTTTAGCTTTTAGTCCATGTTTGTTAGCTTTGAGGTCATATGCTAACGTACTCCTTAGACAAAAGGTTTAGCTGATATATGGCTATAAAAGGCAGTCTTTATCTTCTGGGAAAACAGACCAAACTGTTGATGACTCATGTTGCACTCCAAATTTCTGTCTAATCTAATGCTCTCTAGTATGAACATATCTCTCCCCCTAATACCATGCCTCTGACTAGCAATAAGAAAAATTTGTCCCATCCCAACTTTCAATGGAAATATGTGAACACAAAAGAAAACTGTTCACCAAGCCATTCTTTAGGTCTTTAAGGACTATCCACATCAATTCTGACATTTCTTGGCAAAAATAACATGCACAACAAATTATTTTAATTGAAATTAATCAATGAGCCGTTATGAACTCCGTTACACTGAGGTCTGAAATATCAAAATTATCCAGTTTTTTAATTATTTTTAATTTACGGGTTAAAAGGCATGTTCACACCAAGTCAGTTTTTTCAGTACAATTGTTTGTTACAATGAGCTTTTTAATGGGAAGCCTACAATAATGATTTTTATTTAGAGATGTCATTCTAATTTTGCACGAAATCGCAGGCATGTCATTCGTTCTTGCATGTTTACATCATGTCCGTAAGCTCTGATGAAAGTCTGGCTATGTCGTGTGAGTGTCGGGAAGCGGGAAGAGACTTTTGCACAGTACTGTACATTTTTATTTTTTTTTTATTCTTTCTGATAATGTTCATTGTCTTTCTTATTTCTTTATTTCATGCCAATTGTGTTTAGCACTTCATTACTGCTGCATTATGGGCCGCTAACAGTTGTGCTCAAGATGGAGCAGAAAACATTGACGCTCCGACTTTCAAAAACACCCACTCCTCACTCCGCTCGGCTCACATACTCTCATCAGGACAAACTCAGCATTTGACATACTGTAAATTATTATATTACACTTATCACATCATTGTAATTGAGTCTGCTCTAAGACGCATTTGCCCCGTAGCACTTGCTGGTAGATTTGACATCACAGCAATTTCATCTACAGTGTATTGGCATAAGCTTGGCATAGCTATTTTTGGGCAGTTTCTCCCATTCTTCTTTGCAGGACCTCTCAAGCTCAATCAGGTTGGATGGGGAGCATCGGTGCACAGCCATTTTCAGATCTCGCCAGAGATGTTCAATCAGGTTCAAGTCTGGTCTCTGACTGGGCCACTCAAGGACATACACAGAGTTGTCCCGTAGCCACTTGTTTGTTATCTTGGCTGTGTGCTTAGGGTCATTGTCCTGTTGGATGATGAACCTTCGCCCCAGTCTGAGGTCCAGAGCGCTCTGGAGCAGGTTTTCAAGGATGTCTCTGTACATTGCTGCATTCATCTTTCCCTCGATCCTGACTAGTCTCCCAGTTCCTGCCGCTGAAAAACATCGCCACAGCATGATGCTGCCCCCACCATGCTTCACTGTAGGGATGGTATTGGCCAGGTGATGAGCGATGCATGGTTTCCTCCAGACATGACGTTTGCCATTCAGTCCAAAGAAATCAATCTTTGTTTCATCAGACCAGAGAATTTTGTTTCTTATGGTCTGAGAGTCCTTCAGGTGCCTTTTGGCAAACTCCAGGCAGGCTGTTATGTGCCTTTTACTGAGGAGCGCCTTCTGTCTGGACACTCTACCATACAGGCCTGATTGGTGGAGTGCTGCAGAGATGGTTGTTCTTCTGGAAGAACTGGAAGTTCCTCTCTCCACAGAGAAACACTGGAGCTCTGTCAGAGTGACCATCAGGTTCTTGGTCACCTCCCTGACTAAGGCCCTTCTCCCCCAATCACTCAGTTTGGCCGGGCAGCCAGCTCTACGAAGAGTCCTGGAGGTTCCACACTTGGAGGCCACTGTGCTCATTGGGACCTTTAATGCAGCAGAAATTTTTCTGTACCCTTCCCCTGATCTGTGCATCGATACAATCCTGTCTTGGAGGTCTACAGACAATTCCTTGGACTTCATGTCTTGGTTTGTGCTCTGACATGCACTGTTAACTGTGGGACCTTATATAGACAAGTGTGTGCCTCTCAAAATCATGTCCAATCACTGAATTTACCACAGGTGGACTCCAATCAAGTTATAGAAACATCAAGGATGATCAGTGGAAACAGGATGCACCTGAGCTCAATTTTGAGTGTCATGGCAAAGGCTGTGAATACTTATGTACATGTGTTTTTTATTTCTAATAAATTTGCCAAGATTTCAAACAAACTCATTTCACGTTGTCATTATGGGGTATTGTTTGTAGAATTTTAAGGAATATAATGAATTTAATCTATTTTGGAATAAGGCTGTAACATAACAAAATGTGGAAAAAGTGAAGCGCTGTGAATACTTTCCAGATGCACTGCATAGCAACGTTTCAGCTGAAAAAATAGTTACATTGAAAATTCACTTTTCCCTCAAATCTGTCTGCCATTTTCAATAAGCTTGTTTTAATGCATTCCACAATTGCCTTTTTCGTGAATATATGTGATGCTGCTGATGATTTCGTCCTAAAACGAGGCATCTTATTAGGCAACATTTAGTTGCTGCCACAGCCAATAAACTGGAAGCATGTTTTGACACCTAAAAATGCCGTGTAGGTAGGCACCACTGCTTATTTACATAAAGATATGCACATATTTATTGCACTGCCAACAATCAAATTGCCATTGTCAAATTGTCAATTCTCATCGGAAATTATTTCTGGTTGCGCTTTCACTGCAAACCGCTATCAGTGGGAACACCTCTTTAGATGTAATTGAGCATGGCTTTAAAACCGAAAGATCTGTCTTAACTGTAAACACTTAACAGGAGACTGTTAATGCAGAGGGTGGGAGTTGAGCTCACCATCAAGGGAGTGTAACATTCCCTAATCCTCACATCTGACTAAAGTTTCTGAACTGTTGTACTCACCATCTCCACCAGGAGAGAGGCTCTACTGCATCCTCAGAGCAACCAACAGTGGCCACAAATGCAAAGGGCCAGGCAAACAACATCATGAATGCAGCAAACAGCAAACGCACGGGGAAGAGTGTCACAGTCATTACGGCTATCTGAGAAAGAGAGAGACACAGAATTAGAGAGTTTAAAATCCAAACTATTTTCACACTAATCCAGCAATTGACTGGAAAGCTTTCAAACAGTGCCGTGGGGTAGGAAGCACGTTAGGTATGTGAAGAGTTATGCTGTGCAATGCACTGAAAGGGAATTCATCCAAACTCATGTTCACCTCCTCTAAACCTCGAATATCTTGATTTCAGAGAGGAATCATTGATGAAATGGCTACAATACAAGGCCTAGTACTTGAAACCTTCTTGCACAAAGTTTTCATGATTTTAGATTTATGACTTTGAGAGATTAAAGTCTCTGTAGTTAATGATCTAAAACATACTTTAAAGCTTGCCATTAAGCATATGAGGAACCCTGGGGCCTCTTTTCTAAAACACGTTCAATCAATAAATGCCCTATATGTAAAATTTTATCCTTTGTGAAAATTGATGAACAAATCATGCTTTATAAAAAAGACAAAAATTGCATGACATTCTTATTCGCTATCTAAAAAAGTATTGCGTGTGAACTTCTGCTAAAGAGAATGTACGCCGGTGTGTACTAACTTGATTTAGTTTTAGGGATGCAAGTGTAAATATGCATGTACGGGTCTTTTTTTTTTTTTTTTTTTTTTTTTTTAAAGGCTACTAGCCTACATTCTCCAGTTTATCGTTTTCCCTTATTTCAAACATTGTTAAGGACATGGATGAGAACACATGTTTTATTAAATGACTGAAAATGCAGTATATTTTGTGGCAAGAGCAAACAGAAGAGAAAAGAAAGTGCATGTCTCAATAGAACAAGCTTATTACCATTAATTACTTGGGTCTCTGGAACACTCAATTTTAATTAGTCAACCACGGAATTTAAAGGTCAAATATATCTGAATAATGACCTCACATCTGGGTATTAAGTGATATATGACTGGTCATAATCTTTCAAAATACAACAGAAAAATCTAATTATACTCTAGCAAAATATAACCGATATGGTGAACTTTTCCTGATGCAAAAAGTAAGCACAATGACGTCACATGTTTAGCACTGTCATATAAAGAACATTTCATGGAACAAAATACCAACACTGTTCATATTTCTGTTATATTTTCAATCAACAACAAACCAAATCAACGAACACCTGGTGCTTTTATGTCCTCATGCACATGACTGGCAATAGCTTTTGCCATGTGCCTTGCAAATATGTGCTCTGCATTTGAAACACAATGCTTGATCAAAGAAAGATTCTATTGGAGAAGGGGTCACTGTAGGGCAAAGACACTTCTGGTGTGTGTGTGGGGGGGGGGGGGGGGGTAATGTTGGATGGATGAATGGATGTTGGTTGCAGTTCGGGGTAGGATAAAGCTCATCTCTGTGACTGAAAAGTGATTTAAAGTTTTATATGTGCACGTACACAGGTCCGATACCTTCACGTTCACATATGTGCGTGTGTGCTTGCGAACATAAACATGCTCCTGAACACTCACTTTTCTTCTTGATAAATAGCACAGAATGTTTTCAGAATTTAATTAATACTGCCAAAATTTTCCACAAATAACACTTTTTTGCACTCAAAAACAGAGGTGAATAAGCTCAGGTCAATGAAGCCTATGAACAATAAGCTCCAAGAAGAAATACAAAACCTGTGCTAATTGAAAGATCAAGTAGACAAAAAGATCTAATCCAATATTTGGTAATAATATAGCATAATAATAAATGCGCAAGGGCTAAACCACCATTGCATGGTATAAATAATTGCTTTCCCTACAAAAACATTCAACCCAAGGGCCGAACAATTTGGACAAAATCTAATTGCAACTGGGGGGAATATTCTTCTAAAAATGTTCCTTTAGTGTTTTGCAGATGAAAAAGTCATTCACATCTGGGATTACATGAGCTTGAGTAAATGATGACAGAATTTTCATTTTGGTTGAACTTTTCCTTTAAGTGTATAAACTGGCCCTAGTTTTTAAAATCGTCTCACGGAATTTGTTTTATTTGGAGATAAAAAGTACTTATATATATTTTTATATATATAGAGAGAGAGAGAGAGAGAGAGAGAGATCTTTTTTTTAACCAAAAGCAATCGTGATGCTTTAGAAGACATTCATTTAACTGATGGAATCGTATCGATGACGTTTATGATGACTGTCTGTGATTGAGCTTCAAAAGTCGCATAACCATCTACTTGAATTACTTAAAAGTACCAACTGAGCTGAGATATTTTTCTTTTAAATGTGTTCTACTGAAGAAAGTCATACACATCAGGGATATCATGAGGGTGGATAAATAATGAGATAAGTGTCATTTTTGGGTCAACTAACTCTTTAAATCACATTTCTTACAGTTTGATAATCTCACTTTGTCAAAGCAAGATAACGATTTTTATTCTGATTAATCGTTCTACCCTATTGTCAATCCCAATTCCATTTAATGCATAAAAATATTTCCTCAATTTCTTTATCAAATCCGAAATTAGGCTAATTCCCTCTACCAGACATTTCTGTTGTTCATTGTTCATACATCTCTAATGGAGAAAGATTTGTATCAGCATTTTTCCAGAAGAAAACTTCACGTTCCACATCAACATTTAACATCTAAGCCACATTTAAGACCTCGATTCACACCTGTGAGTTTAAGTTTGAGCTTGAAATTCACTTTATGTTCTTAAGTTGTTGGGTCCCCATGACCCCAAAGCTCTGTGTAAAAATAACAATAATAATTTTGATTAAGTTTCAATTAAAATCCTTTTAATATATTCCCCTGAATCACAACCCTGCAGGAAGATATTATTGAAGCTCTTTCCCTGTTCTACATTACCCATTACTAATAATTCATACAGATCATGGGTTCAAAGCTTCTACCAACATCTAGATCTGAGAATACATAATTGTCATAGCTTTGATTAGTTTGAATAACATGTTCTGGTGTAATTGTCTTGCAGCTTGTATAGAACTACATAAAAATGTTCAACTTTGTTAATTTTAGCTAAAAGCTTATGGAGATGTATGGTTAGTGTCACAAAAACAAATAACTAAACAGGAAAACAGACAGACTTTTAGACCCAGAATAGTTCATAAATATTGAATCTGCATGAGAGTATGTGCTTCCAGCTTCCAAGACAAATAGACTGTGACTCATGACTTGCATATTTAACCACCAGTATAGGGGAATGAAGAACCCATTTTCATTTGGCTTTATTTTCATTTCATTTTATTGCCCAAGGGTAGAAAATCATAACCAAAGTGTGTGTGTATATGTTTATGCAAAATTGCAAATAAACTTGATAGTCAGTGATCATCACCATACATTTTCGTTGTATGGAAAAGAGCAACTGACATTTTGTTCCACAATAAAAGTCATGCAAGTTTCAAGGGATCTGAGGGTGGGTACATATTGACAGAACTTTCAGTTTAAAGTAAATTATCTGATATGACTCGATTTGACTGTACAAATTGAGAATGGATGCGTGACGTTTCTGCATCGTTATTCCAAGAGTATATTTAATTTGCACACTGATTACTTTGTGAAAAGAGCAATTAAGTTAGTCCTCCATGTCTTGCACTCACAAATACCTCATTAGAAAGGATCCATTTGTGTGTAATTTTGTTAAACGTATTGGTTGTCAGCTACAACAGAACTAGATAAGGTTGTTTTAAACTAAATTCAGATTGCCACTAAAAATCTGATTTTTTGCATATCCAGATGAGTTTTGATAGTCTGGACAGCAAAAAAACATGAAATCAGATTTTTCCAAATCTGATTCAAACGACACATTGGGAGGTTGTTTCAAAGTCTTTTGCATTACTCTTAATGTGACACACAACAATGACGTCAAAAAAAAAAAAAAAAAAAAAAAAAAAAAAATCGATGACTACAGCACGGAACATCACAATATAATAGAGGGTTTTTTTGTGCGACAGAGGAGTTCTGCACCGCAACTGGACAGGGCATTTATTTGGAGAGCAAGTTGATCTCCATTTTTCCCGCATCCGTTTTGAACATGGGGATCATCGTCATATGGGTGCGTCTACGTTGTTACCAAAGCAACCAATACAGATAGGTTGGTTATGTCTGAATGCGCAAATCTAATTCGATCACTTGCAAGTTATAGTGTTGTAGTATTATACATGCAGAAGAAATTACTATGATTTGAATCCAGGATTTTCAACCTTTGCAATCCTGGAATTCTTCACAGTCACAAATCAAATAGCCCAGGCATCCTCATTGGTCAGAAAGGCCCCTCCGCAGCCTGACCTCCTGATCTTCCACACAGAGTTAAAGCAGACTCCTCTTTGAAAGACTTCCAAAAGACTATCAGAATTGCACGACTTGAATACTAAGACATTTCTTAATCCAGAAACATCTCACACAAAGTCACAGTACTTTGCTGAATCAACCTTCCAAAATGTACAGGATGCATTTAAATCCACAGTTCATACAATACCTAGTCTTGCTAGGCATTCAGACAATTGTTTTGGACTGTGGTAACTTGTATAACTGACAAATTAATGATTATAGCCTGATGTACCCCTTTAAAATGTGTGTAATGTTTCATCCATGTTGTATAACCTATGAATTAACCAGTGTTATTTTGTAACCAGGGATTTTCATGTTTTGTTACCTACACGTATAACATCCATAAAAAATTGTCATGTTTAATATGCAAGTGTTCGCTGGAGTATGTAGGGAAAGCTGATGACAATGAATATCATGTCTCTTGTACCATTCTCAAGATATAAAAGCTCATGATTAAATATGCACTATTTTTGAGCGGGATATTTTTAGACTAAACAAAGGACCATAAATCGACTGTCGGAAAAGACAGCCCAGTTGACCATGTGACTCTGAAAAGTCACTTCTGATTGGCGCAAGACACCTTTGGGGATGCGGCCAATTTCAGTTAAAATATTTCCAAACAGGAAGAACACTCTCTTGCCTCTTCATCCTCTCTTGTCTCTTCTCTTGCCTCCTTCAACTCTTCGCTCCTCTGCCTGCATGTGTTTCGTCTGGTTGCTTCGCTGACTGCCAGGTTCCTGCCATGTGAGGCCCAAGGAAGCTCGGGACTCGACGCCCCGAGAAAGCTCATCACTCTCTACAGTTCACACACCCATGAGAAGGCCTTGCTTCAACATCTAACCCCATAATTCATACAGACAAAATCTTCATTCATAAAGAGATCCAAACCATCGATGGAACGAACTTTCGACCAAGTGCCAAGAAACAAGCAACACAAAGAACGCAAGGAAACACCACAAAGACACGAAAGTACATCTCCAGTATTGTGCTCAAAGTGCTGGTGTATTAATTAAATAATTTGGGTAATCCGATAACAAATCGATGTAGACTCAAAGAAGGATAAATGGTTCTTAAGGTATTGTCAGAGTTCATTTTCACTGTATTGAATATTTATTTCACATTCTGTCAATACTCACCAACCGGTCTCATGTATATGTGTTAGATTAGATTTATATTTAGAATAGTAATAAAGTTTGTCTGTGTTCAAAGAATCAATCATAAGTCACTTATTAAAGCTAATTCCTTACAGGTTGAGAATCTATTAAGACAAATAAACTAGTTATTTGTCATTGTGGCAGGGTGGAGGGCTAATCAAGCCTCCGAGAGGGATAAAGGCCAACTCCGGAAGATAGTGCGGGAGAGAGAGATCATTTACGGACATGTCCGTCATGTGTGTGTTTGTGCCTTTTTTTTAAGTTTGCCATTAAATTATTATTTATATTGTCAAGCCAGTTCTCGCCGCCTCCTTTCCCTTAACCCCCTTTACAGTCATATATAGTGGTCGACCGATATATCGCCGAGGCCGATATATCGGCCGATATTTGGAATTTGTTAGATATCGGCAGATAAATATTTCCGTTTGGCCGATATATTTCAAAACAGTCTGTGAGAGTGCATTAGCGCTTTTTCCACTGGCGCGAGCAGAGCAAGCATGAATGAACTGAATACGCTCGCTCTGCTCCGCCCAGCACCGTAAGACAAGCCACTCAGAAGTGAAGCAGACATCTGACAGACACCGTAAATGACCAATCAGCATTCGACTTCTAACCTGACGTTACGTGCAGCGAAGTCTATTCAAACAGTACCGTGATCTGTCAGATCCGCAGCCCAGCGGTAGCTCCAGTGGGGGTCACAGATGTGATATAAACGAATTCAAACAAAACTGAAAACATTTAACAAAGTCAAAAATCCTGTGACTGGCTGTTCCTCAGATGCGCGCACGCTGTTCTCGGTTACGTTTAAACTAGACGCTGTTTTCCCACGGACTGAAAAGCTGGATCGCGTGCGTGCACTACAGATCAGTGATCGCGTGAGGTGGATGAGAAGAGAACACTGTATGGTAAGTAATAATACGTTTGAAAAAAAAAAATATTCCTTAATCTGAATTAAGTTATTCACTATCTCTATTTGCTGTATTTAATTATCCATGATTGGCGTAATATTGTGTGTAGTATACCTTTTCATATGTTCCGGTCGGATTTGATGCTAATCGAGCATGCAAATACATGTGACGGCTTACAAAGTTTCAAAAGAAACAAACAAACAAGCAAAACTAAACAGATATAAATCATTATTATTTAAATATACTTAAAGTAAAACAACCTGTTAAATCAACTGTTCCAAGTGAGAGAGTATTTAGTGAGGTTGGGGAAATTTATGAGAAGAGGAGGAACAGGCTCACTGGAGTAAATGCAGAGAAACTTTGTTTCCTGCATTACAGCTTGCCACTGTTAAACTGGAACTACTAACTAAAGGGACTGGTGGTAATGCTGTAAGCACTTTAGTTTTAACATTTTCTTTTTGTAAAAATAGTTGAGTGAGTGTAAACCAAATAAGTGCACTTTGTAAAAAACACAAGGCTGCTTTCAATTGCACTAAAAAAAAAAAACTTTATTTATTGAAGTGTTACAGTACCTCATTCATTGCATTTGTTTACATTTTAAGTTTTTCAACATTTTATTTCTGTAAATGTTTAAGCAGACAAGAAGCTGCACTAAAATTGTATTTATTGAAGTGTTACCTTACCTCATTTGTTTACATTTTAATTACTTAATTAGTAAATAATATTTATGCAATATAGTTTTTGCAATTAAAAATATGTACAATAAATGTTCATTTAGTTTCACCAATATTCTTTGTCTCGCATTTACTGTATTCACATGTATTGTATCGGCCAATCGGCCAGATTGCTTTCTCAATATCGGCATCGGCCATTAAAAATCCCATATCGGTCGACCACTAGTCATATATATATATATAAAATTTATAAAGGTTGTCGAATGCAACTAATTCCATTCTACAGTTCATTACCTAATAATGTACAATAAGGACAGTTTAATTTAGTTCATAGCTCACATATTTCGAGACCCTAAATTCCCTCCTAAATGTCGCATACCAAATATCCTAGAGTGTGGACAGTCTGCCTGAAAATTTCTGATTTGAGAAAAAAAAAATCTGATTTGCCTGCAGTCTGAACATAGCCTTAGTGAGACCAGAGCTGTGTCAGAGCATCTCTGTGAAAGCGGTGAATAAACGTGGATGGGCTCACACAACGGCTCCATTAGAAAGATTAACCGTGGGTGGGGACGGTGTGGCCTGTTTAATTTTCATTTATTTATCTAGAGCAACTGTCAACAGCAGCTGTCCACCCTCACAGAAAGATTGAACCGATCTAGAGACTGAGGCAATGGCTCGCTTTGGAAAGGGAGGAATAGTGAGAGAGAGAGAGAGAGAGAGAGAGAGAGAGAGAGAGAGAGAGAGAGAGAGAAGGTGGAGGGAGGGGCAGATCATGTAAAATGTAGTATGAGTGAACCCACTAATTAGCAGGTAGAGAAACAACTCCCTTTGAGTGGGTTAAGCTGGCACCACAAAAGCAGATTTAAAACAACTAATTTTTGTCCAAGGGTGTCACACATGCAGACAGTTTTGCCGAGATCTCGCTTGATTCAGTCAGAGGTATGACACACTCGCCGACTTACAATGCTGACAAACATACCAACTCAGCACAACTTACTCTGGCTCTCTTTCTCTCCGATTCCTTGTCACGTGGAGCTTGCCGGAATAACAACAGTACCACCACGTGAGCATAAACTATTTTAAAAGATTGATTTAGAAAGCGATTCATAGAGTAACTTTACCATGTGAAAGTTTGTGATTGTGTACAGTATTCATCCCCTTGAGGCTTGTCGTAGAATGCTTATGTCCATATGCCGCTTTCAGCAAGTAAATGAATTGTGAAACAGAAACAGTGTTGTGCATCCGCTTTTTAGTGTAGGATAAAAAGGCAGAAATAAATGCTTGGTTAAAAAATCACTACAATATGGATTATAATTAGTGTTTATGCAGTTGAGTGCGATTTCAGATGAAAACGTTCAGATCAGCTTGACGTTGTGTCAATTTTTAAGCAAAAGAAGAAGCTCATTGGACTCAGTGACGGAATGATTTTTTTCAAGCAAACCTGATGTGTTTTTTCCGTTTTTAAAGTCATTAACTTAGCAGGGAGTCCTGACGGTCAAGTGATTAACAACCTCCTGTTGAGAGATGGAGATGAACGCTCCGGCTCTCACCTAATGGTAGGCGATTGTTAATGAAGCTCACACCTGAAAATCACAGGGAAAATTGGCTTGTGTGGTGCTGGCTTTTTTTCTTCTTCAAGTCATAAAAAAAACAAAAAAAAACACATGCAAGATCCAGACTCAATGCAAAATAACACAAAGTGTTATTTTGATATATACATGTAGAAATCCAGAATTCTTCAGTGATGTGGCCCTACCTGCAAAAAGAATATATTCATGAGTCAAAAGGAGTGAGGGCTTTAAAAGGTTCATTGATTACATGATACGATCAAGGTTGATCAATGATTTGATTTAATAATGAATAACAACCTACATTTTGATCGGTTCAGCATAAAAAGTTATTAAATACCTTCAGAAGTCTTGGAACATAACACATATGGAGTCATATCGACAACTTTTATGAGACTATTTGGTGTTTTAACCATTAATTCATGCAACCCACATCCTCATGCATGTACATTATGCGTTTTGCTATACACTATTCCTAATTTCATTTCATTTAAACTGACTGATCTCATTTAAGAACACTTTGGGCTGTCATTAAAGGGTTAAACTTTTGACACACCGAGTCATGTGAAGAATCCCTTGTTTCATCAGATATGCCATAAACAGCACACTGTTCAACACAATAACCGCAGACGAGGACTATAAGGCTATTTTTCCCTTAGAAATCCAATATTCAAAAATGCATTATTGCATTGAAAATCAATGAGAACATTCAATAGATGAAAAATGTTCCTTTCAGAGGCTGTGTACGAAGTATGGATGAAAATAAGGAGCATTTTCAAACTGTTCTGAGACCAGTGCAGACAAACAGCACACACACACACTCAAGTCATTCATTAAATAGAGGAGCAAGGGTGCATCCTATAGCTTTCCTATGCAGCCAAGTGCATTCACTCCAAACTTTTTTGCCAATCAGAAATTATGTGAATTGGATATTAAGGCCAAAATCTTAAGCATTAGTAAGCAACACTTATTATATACTGATGACTTCACATTATCAGAAAGTGAAACAATATAGGGCAGTTAATAGTGCATGCCACAGAAATTGTATTCACTTATATTTATATAGTCTATATAGAGAGCAGGGTGCAACATGGAACCTGGCCTGATATTTTTATCATTCTTTTAGTATAACAAATGCTGAGAACAAACTCATTTTACGAGAAGCACAGCCAAGTGAAGCACCTTGAAGCTTTGCAACAAGCAGAACATGTGTACGATCTCTTCATACCTGATTATCCACATTCAAGTTCCAAAACCAAATACTGTATGACTAATAGGAGCATGCATGTGAAGGTGAAAGCATTAAATAACATGCGTATGTAGGTTTTGTACATTGTCTTGCTTATGAAGCTTCCAAAGAAGGTCAGCGACTCCAATCATTTAACTGACTTAGCCAGAATACAAATCTGCTTTGTACACCACCACACTACACCAATCAAACACTGTGTTGAGAGAAAAGTGTGGCATGACATGGAGTAGTTGGATCAGTCTTGGCCATCTGAAGTAAACGGTAATCGCAATGCTATTTCAATCATTCATGTTTATTCTGACTCGTGCTAGCGAGCAATTCCCAGCAATTTCACAGAGCACTCGGGCTCCTACCACTTTCGCTCATCCACATTCACTTAGAATCACCATTAATCGTGATCTCCAACAACATAATCTCTAGTGTCACTTTAGAGAGCACACTAAAATGCATCCAAGACATACAGGGCCTCCAGAATCTGATGAATTTGAGGAGTCTGTGTGAATCTGATGAATAAAGAGCAGTCTGTGTGCCTTAAAACTCATCAGCAGAGCAGCCACAGATTGAGAGCCAGGACCACTAATCTATATCAATGGCTAGGACACATTGCTGACAGCTGGAAGAAGCCCAATAGGATGTAGGGAACTCGAGACTAGGGCTATATATCGAGTTCGAAATTAGTTTATTTAGGCACCGACCGAATTGCCTCTAAACAATAGAGTATCAAAAAATGTCTTGTCGTTCGGTACAAAATTTCGACACCTAAGGGGTTAATCTCGTCAACGTCAGTGATAAGCATGTAGCTTGCTAGATGTGCCCAAATCTAAAAGTGCCAGTAATTGGCTGTGTTTAGGCATCAAGGAAAAACACTAGTTTATGCCGGTTACACCTAAAGACGTGGCTCACACGTGAGGCTGTAGTGTGTATGTGTCCCAACACCCATAGATGTAAAAGATGTGGAAAAGATCAAAAGTGTGGCTACATTTCACCAGGCTCGATGCCAACAGCGTGTGATGCAATATTTTGCTGCCAAGACCGGCAGCACAACAAATCTGATGAAGCACTTGACAGTGCATGGAATAAACTTAAGAGCAGAAAGATGCTCCATCTTCGACTGCAAGAAGACAGAGCCGGTGCAGTCGTCCTCTCAGCATCCTCTTGCCACAGAGCTTCCTTCAAAACTACTGATGAATGCAGCAGCGCTATGACTGGGACACCGACAGGTAAGTTTAACGTTTAGCAAACAAACCAACAAACAAACAAAATCTGCTAACTTGTAGTGGTACATGCTTGTGTACATGTTAAATTAACGTTTCTGTGCGCTGTGACATAGTCCTATAAACTGGGACCTACGTTAGATATTGTTTGGATATATGGCTATAGATAGCTAGATAATTCGATGCTAAAATGCTTTAATGTTGACAGTAACTGATCAAGTTTAACTCACATTAAACTAGTTATCTTGTTAAACCGTACTTATACTTAGGGTTGGCTGAATTAACAGTTTAGCTTTCTTTTCCTCTTCACATTAATGTTATAGCCTCTGCCCCAGCCGACCCTGGCATGAGTAGACCAGAAGGCTCAGGTGATGAATCTTTGAGTCTGTAAAAGAAGAGTCAACAAACTGAAAAAATAAAACCAAAGTTTTTTTGAGGTAATGTGTAATGTTTGTATTCTTGTTAAAATGGATTTCATAAAATTGGTATCAAAAAAAGTATTGTTTAGGTACCGGTATCTAAGTCAAGATATCGGTATAGAAATGATTTGAACAATACCAGCCCTACTCGAAACACGGCTTTCGTAGTTTCAACAACAGAGCATTTATGAGGCCAATCTGATCCGCACTGTCCATTTGAAATGAATGAAATCAGGTCCATTTGTTCAGACGGTGTAGCAAATATCTGAATATCTACATTGGTTACCATTGAGACCAATACGACCAAAGACCAAGGTGATCAGATTGCTATCAAACAGCACTTGACCACATTAAATGACAGGTGTGAATGCACATAAGAAGATTGGATCGTGATCGAATCACTGAAACCACATTCGGAGGTGGACAGGGATTGATTCTGACCACATTCAAAGAAGGTGTACATGGAAATGTGTTTTCATTATCTGGATACAACTATACAACTATACTAAGTGGTGAGGTTACGCTACAGTCACCAGTTGTTAAAGTGCTGTGTCTTGCCATTTTCTGTTTATTATGCCATTAAATTCAATACATACTGCAACATTTGAGCATAAAATAGTGAATTTACACATAGCTGTAGACATTACTGTTCTTTGTATATGGCGTTAAATTCACGTGTCCAGAATTATGAGAAAAAAAGACTTGGAGACAAATTATGAGTTTAATCACATTTCAAATTACATCTGGATCCATATGGATTTAATATGGCTTTATGCTGTTTAGATAACTGCTATACAACTTGTTTGAACAAAGCCTATTTCCTAGTACTCAGCAATCTGACCTTGTCAGGTCAGTCTGTAAACTCCTTCCTTGTACCTGCTAAAATGTGAGTATAACTGATGATACTGTTATCAGATCAGTGGCTCCAATGAACTTCCTGCATGATAGTGTCTTTACTTTCCATTTCCCCCAAACAACAGGAAGGGCTGAAGGGTGGATGGGAAGACAGAGATGACAGTTAAACAAGGAAAGCAAGACTTTGAAACTCTCATTTATCTCCTGTGAACAACATTTGAGATTACTTGAAGGAATGGCATTCAGTTTTTTACTACTGGCACTTGGTGTGTACGTTTATGTTTTGTCAAGTCTATCTACATAAGAAAAGTTGCACATTTGTGCAACAATAGACCTATGCCAAGTTCCCTATGTAAAACCATTGCTTTGCATGTATGGATCAGAATACGTTAAACCGCTCAACACAACAACTTAAAAATACCTGTTGAAAATGAAAAAAAACACCACCAACCCCATCACTGATCTCTTTGATAGTTGGGTGGTTACACAAGCAAATCATGCTTTAGTGTAATTCCTCTACATCAAAGTTCTGATCTACAATAGTTTCAGCATTAAGATAAAGAAGGACATAATGCTTTTCTTGTACATCAGGATCTCAATAAATGAAACATAAATGGTAATCTAATTGATAGGCAAAAAATAAATGCAGCCAGAAAGAAAGAAACGCATTAAATTGATCATGATTTTCATTAAGAGTTTAAGGCAAAGTTTAAAATGAATTCCTAATGAATTCAAGTTGTCTCTTTACTCACCTGTATTTTTATAGATTTTTTTTTACATTCAAGAGTTCTGTATTATTGTTTCATTATCTGCATGGGGCCGCAAAATACACCAATGCATTTTAAAAGAATAGTAAAAAAAAAAAAAAAAAGAATTTTTTTTTTTAAAAATCTCATCATAATTGGGGGTGGTCAAATGTGGCCTTTTATAGTAAAAAAGGACTTAAATACTGATCTGTTTCTCACCCGCAACTATCATATTGTTCTGAAGATATGGATTTAACCATTGGAGTCATGTGGATTACTTTTATGCTGCCTCTATGTGCTTTTTGGAGATTCAAAGCTCTAGTCAACATTCACTTGTATTGTATGGACCTACAGAGCTGAGAGAGCTTTCTTCTAAAAATATTACTTTGTGTCAAGCAGTAGAAAGTCAATCACATTTGTAATTGCATGAGGGTGAGTTAATGATGACAGAATTTGAATTTTGGGGTAACTATTCTTTAAGCGTTTTAACTGGCCATGGGTTTTAAATACAGACGTTTTTGTGTTCGTCAGTTTAACAGTAAAAAATAAATACAAAATAAAAATGTGACTGTAGCGGAAAAAATTGTTTTATAGCCATGGTTGGCAATTTATGTGACGCCCAACCGACAGGAATGGTTTCTACACCTGCGTGAATTTAGCGTGTCTTCACGTGACACAAACACTTTTAACTCTCAAATCACTCTTTCTCCTACTCTTACACGATGAAATCTAAATCGTGGTTTATAGTACGGCGCAGGTGGATTACTTTACCTTGAGTTTCTGCAAAGGAGTGAATCTCAACTCGTGCACGAAAGGATTTTTAAAGTGTGCTGAAACCTCCTTGTGTTCTCCATCCACCGCCGTGTGCAGTTTACTGTTAGGAAACCTCATTATGAAAGAGACCTAGATCTTAAATTAGGACAAATAAGAGGAAAAGTCCCCAACGAATGCTTCAGCACGGTGTTCGCGCGACTGTTGTAGTTTAACGTGAGCTACAAGCCACTCGCTCGCGCTTGGCTTTCTGTTGACGCTGCCCACTCCACAATACTGCGCTTTTTCAGAGTGCGCATGCGTGATAAACGCAAGTTCTGACCTCCCTCGGAGTTGGGCAGGGATCTGGTTAGTTCTCGATTTTAAATTGCCAAGAGAATCCTTTACATGCATATTAACGTGTACAGCGCACGTGTTTAGACCGCAGGGATCATATCACCAAAACAACATAATTCCACTGTAGACAATCCGTTGGGAATTATTCTTGGTGCTGTTCTATTGAAAATGGGGATCATTCCTGTGTTCATTCCGAGAGTTCACAATTTTATTTTAAAAGATGGACACTTGCAGGCAGAAATATAGTTGTTCATCTGTGCCTAGACATAATTGTTTCTAAGCCAATGCGAACTCAAAACATTAAGACCGTGCAAATATGACTCCTTTGCTCTGTATGCATAATATGTTTTCAAATAAATGCAATACAAATAGATTCCATTTTTCTCTGTACCCCATCTAAAATCTAGATTACTTAAACATACATTTTAAGAATAGAATAGCAAGGTAGAAAAGATTGTAAGACGGCACAAAGCCTGCTTTAGAAAAAGTCCCAAGTTTTGTCTTCACTTAAGCAGGATATGGAAAGCACTGTACGCCCTCTGCTATACAAAAACAGAACGAGGCGAATATTGTCTGGAAGACAGGGGATACACAAAGTATTACCACCTCAAACACATCATGAATTATAAATAAGTTAATTATAAAAAAGCTTTTAACTCTCAATGAAAATCAATCATCAGTACAAACAGAAATTACAATGCTATCATATTATTTGATATGATAAAAGAAAACTGACGCAGACTAAAAGGGATGAAAATTCTCTTATCAGTAATCACCCTCATGCCATCCCAGATGTGTATGACTTTCTTTATTCTGCTGAACATAAATTATGATTTTAAGAATATCTTGTCTTTTTTGATGAGAACGGACCAAAATGTAACTATTTTTTCCACTGTAAATCTTGCCATTGCAGTCTCTGGGCACAATCATCATTTCCAGCTTGATTACACTTCCTAGTGGTTGACAGTGTGCTGGTAGATGGCTCAAGGAAGTGAAATGGAGTTTGAAATTATGATCACCAAAGATTTATATTGAAAAATGTATAATATTTTGGTCTGTTTCGCTTCCGAAGACATGGATTAAACCACTGGAGTCGAATGGATTACTTTTAAGCTGCCTTTGTGTGCTTTTTGGAGCTTCAAAGTTCTGGTCACCATTCACTTGCATTGTATGGACCAACTGAGCTGAAACATTCTTCTAAATATCTTCAATTGTTCTGCAGAAGAAACTCCTACACATCTGGGCAAGAAAATAATGAGAGAATTTACAATTTTTAAAGCTTGGCCAAAAGCAAATAAAAATTATCCAAATTGGCTTTTTTAAATCACTTTTAATGCAGTGGGCTTGTACATGTGTTATGCTAAGCACCCAGTTCCTGAACATATATGGAATGAAAGTGTCCCAACAGTTATTTGCAGAGCATCTTTTTGGATGAAGTCCAACTTTATTATAAATTCTATGACCACATGCTCAGTACATCATTCAAGTCTATCCTCACTTCATTTGAGAGATAAAGCTGTATGACACCAATTACTAGAGCCTCAACTAATTCACCCCTGCCGCTGCTTGTGTCTGGGGTGGGATTTGCAAAAAACAAACAGCCTTCCTCGGCGGTGGACAAAAAAGCAGTCTTTGCAGCGTCTCTTAAGGGCAGTTTTTGTCTTCATGCCAGCGGACGGCTGAAAGCACATGAGCTGCTGGCACTGTCCAAGCAAGGGAAAGATGATTGGAGTGTGCAATTTGCATGCAGGGTTGACGACTGCCCTGAATCGTGCAGTTGCAGCTGTGATAGTGGAGATGCATCTCTGTCCACCAACTGCAGGTAAGGAGCCAAGGGCAGTATACCTGACAATTTGGGACAAATGCCGAGTTAGGGACCCGACAAAACAGGGAAGCAGCAGTGGTGCCATGGTCTCAACACCTGAAGGAAAAAATAAATCAAATAGTTGAACTTGGCACGTGCATTAAGACATCCAAGGCTGCTTCAAACATGTATTAATTTGCAAGTCTCCCATTCCTAATTCTGAGTACATCTACTTCTATAGAAGCTTAAGAGAGCAGAGTCTAGGTTAGAACTGATACGATTATTCTTTCGTTTTGTATAATTCATAGCTACATCCTAGAACATAATATTTACCACCTTGCCACACCTCTGTAATTAATGAGTGTCAATATATAACGCTTCATCACAACAAAAGACATACACATCACGCTAAGTGGTCTGCTAACTATCTTGCAACCTAGCTTTACACTTCCATTCTAGTTGCAACGATACTGATAGATTTTATTAAAAAAACAGAAGCCAGACGTGCAAACATAAACGTATATATCATACACCTGTCTGAGCATACCTCTAAAATCACGTCTAGTCCGATTTGATCCACAAATATATTATTACACAGGCAGCATGCTTTAGACGCACGGAAGCTGTGCGAGTTCCTGTGACGTAGTGACATTGAGGAAAGTCATGATGCACGCATGCGCAGTACATTCACGCAGTGGGCAGTCAGACTTGTGCAATCAAAGGTCTGTTGTCGTGCTATATAAAATAATGAGTTCATTTTCTAACTAGACTTATATAATATATCGCAAATATTAAAAACTATATTTTTAAACACATCTCAAAGAAGTAGAAATTAACAAATACGTTTTTCCGAGACAGCAGGGGGCAGCAGAGAGTTATAAAGTTATCTCATACACACGCAGAGGTAATTATCACTGGCAAACATGGCAGCCACCCTACCCAGGATCTTGTCCTTCGGTAAAAATACGAGGACTTTGCTCAATGTCTTGAAAGTATCTGCCGTTTCATCCCAGCATTACAGTGTTCCGGTTTCTAATCATGGAGAAAAGGTTACTCATACCGGACAGGTGAGGCTAAAGGGCTTTAAGTCCCTAATATTTGGAGTTCTATGTTCTGTGTTTATGCATCAGCAATTGTTGACATCTCGATTTTGCTGGATCGACTGTAATTTCTCGACTTTAATTGCAGTACTGCAGTAGTTCATGTGTTTAATAAATTGGTTAAATCAATGATCGGACGATGTCATATGTTATGATTGTCCTTAATCTTTTCGTTTAATGGTTGCTCGTTTTATTGCAGGTCTTTGACGAAAATGATGTGAGAAGAGCTAGATTCACCGGTAGAATAAAAGAGGTGACGATAAATACACAGATTTTCTAGGAGTTTTAGTAAACTATTTAAATATTCAGTTGTTCATGGTCTCGTCATGGTGGCAATAAGTGATTTCGATACAGTAAAGAATATGTATAGTTTATTAACTCACAGATCTTTTAAACTTTGAAAATGCAGGTGAATGAGAACTTCGCAATCAGCTTGGTTGCAGAAGAACCAGTGACACATGTAGAGTCAAGAGTTGTGTCCTGTGATGGAGGTGGTGGGGCTCTTGGCCACCCCAAGGTTTACATCAACCTTGTAAGTGTTTTAAATGAGAAATTGACTGTCTAGATGACATTTATTGTTAACTTATTACTTACAGGAATAAATTGAGTTCAATACGGGATCTAAGTTAAGCTCAACCGTAAGCATTTGTGGTGTATTATTGATTATCACCAAAAATATGTTCAACTTATTTTATCTCCTTTTCTTCCAATTTGGAATGCCCAATTCCCACTACTTTGTTGGTCCTCATGCTGGCGCGGTTACTCGCCTCAATCCGGGTGGCAGAGGACAAATCTCAGTTGCCTCCACTTCTGAGACCATCAATCCTTGCATTTTATCACGTGGCTCGTTGTGCATGACATCGTGGAGACTCAGCATGTGGAGGCTCATGCTACTCTCCACGATCCACGCACAATTCACCATGCGCCCCATTGAGAGTTAGAACCCCTAATAGGGACCACGAGGAGGTTACAAATGTGACTCAACCCTCCCTAGCAACCGGGCCAATTTGGTTGCTTAGGAGACCTGGCTGGAGTCACTCGGCACACCCTGGATTTGATCTCGCGACTCCAGGTGTGGTAGTCAGCATCTTTACTTGCTGAGCTACCCAGGCCCCCGGCCCTTATTTATTTAAAAAAATATATAAATCCCAGTTACATTAACACAATTAAAACGGAAGTGAATTGAGCCGGTCCATAAACATTAAAATACACATTGGTGCAAAAGTTTAGCCACATGATTATATGGGGTAACATGAGTTTAGTGTGATAAATGTACTTATTAACTTCATCACTATATAGTTATGTCCATTATTAACATTTAAAATCATGACACACTAGAGTCATCTTAACATGTATAATGTTTACATCTTGTGGCAAAACTTTTGAAACCCCCATTTACTTACATTGTAAGTGCCTTATTGCAACCATATTTTAAATGCACACAAGGGTCGAATTGAAAATATATTTTGTGGAAATTAATATGATGACACAAATGCTGTCGATCGAGCTTAGCCTGAACCAAGAAAATAACTTTTACGTTGAAAATCATGGTTTAGTAAGAATTTGATGGTCCTGAAGAAAAGGCTTTATTTGGTTGAATTAATTATGTTTTTAGATATTAAAACATATTTTTACCTCCATGTTGCATAGGACATATTATTTATAATATGGTCATGTGTTAACGTATTGACTCTTTTCACAGGACAAAGACACCAAAGTTGGCACATGTGGATACTGTGGTTTGCAGTTTAAGCAGGAACATCATCACTGAAACATTGTTTTTTGTTTGTGTGGGCTATATATTATTCCCCTTTGAAAATACCTAAAATCCTTTCACTGTACAATAAAATACTATTACAAAATAAGTATGAAAGCTGCTGCATTTTGATTGTCACTTATTTATGTGTATTTATTTTCAGGAGCCTTTTGGTAAGTGTTATAACCAACAAGTTTAAGAAGCTAAATATCTTCAGCACAGTTTAAAGCATTAGACTAATTTCATTTGTACAATATGCCCCTGGTTCAATGCTACTTTATCACAGACAGAGGGCGCACATGATCTTTTCAAAATACTGAATCGTTTTGAAATCTTGAAAGGACAAGAGAGAGAGAAATGCATAAATATATCTCTTTGAGTTATATGTTGTATGTTACCGTCCCGCTACACCTGGTTTGGATATAGTGGCACTTTCTGTACTTAAATACAGGCTTTTCTTTTGATCTATATATATATATATATATATTTGTATTAGAAAACCAGGAGTCAAGCAACCCACCCTTGGAATATTAACTTTTTTACTTTTCTTCGATCATTGATTTGAACAATGAATTATATTAAAACAAAGTAAATAAATTCATGTATTTAGATACTATTACACAAAATCAATATGTCATTTGTCACAACAATGGCTAACAGATAAACAGATGTATATAGCAATCCAAAGACTGAATATGTAGGGCTTGGGTTTAAATAATGATTCTGATTGTACTGTTGGCAAAGCTTTTCTTTAAAGCAAGATTATAGGTGTGGGTGAGAAACTAACTTTTTTTTACTATAATCTCCACTTTCACTTTCACATTCTCCTTCTTTTGTTTTTTGGTTATTCAAATTCTTTGTGCATATTGCCACCTACTGGTCAAGGTGGAGGATTTATTGAAAAAATGTCTTAAATATTGAATTGTTTCTCACCCACACATATCATATCATTCTGAAGAAATAGCTTTAACCACTGGTGTCTTATTGATTAGTTTTATAATGCCATGATGTGCTTTTCGGAGCTTCAAAGTTCTGGCCATGATTCATTTGTATAGTATGGACCAACAGAGCTGAAATATTTGTCTAAAAATCTTCATTTGTGTTCTGCTGAAGAAAGAAAGTCATACACTTCTGGGATGGCATGAGGTTGAATAAATGATGAGAGAATTTACATTTTGAGGGGAACTCTTCCTGTAAGATACTGTTAAATCCAATAATAAGTAATTCTTCAAAGGTCTTTACTCCTATGTGGTTTGGTTCACATGCATGTGAGCAATTTCTTGAGTGAATGTAATGCATGTGTGCCCTAAATGATCTGTCAGGTCTGGTGTGTAAAATCCAAAACTGTCATCCAGTTCTGAAAATAGACCTGCCAAGACTGGTCAGCCTCAGGCTTACATTTCCAAATTGATTGTCCTTTTACAACAGACACTCTAGGTTAGTTTATATCTTGCCATTTACTCAATTTAACAGTTCTCTGTTCATTTTATGCTCAGTGTTGATTCTCAAACAGTTGGAAGGCATGAAAAGGAGCAGAGACTGAAAAAACAGAACAACATGCATTTTTATGTGCCGACGAACTACGTCCCTTTCTTGTCCTGCTAAGTTTGGAAAATGTCAGGTGGGATTTGGCCTGATAAGAAACACTAGAGTGGAACAATACATGTTTGAAGAAGATCATATATATATTTCATCATGAGCATTCTCTGCCGGCATGGCCATGCCAAATTGGCCTTGTGGCAGCCTGGAGGAAACCCAGTCTCTGGTGATGCATGCAGTGGAACTGAGTTTTCCAGCTAGAGGCCATCAGGTTGAGAGAAAGGCAGACATGCTGCTATAATTGGTGCTGGTGACAAGGCAAGAGACTGCGTGAAGCCAGTTAACCCTCATCTGCGCTATGACTTGTCCAGTACGTGTGATAGGTAAGGGAAAGGCTTCATTGCTGAAGGCTGGAACTCTTTTTCTTCATCAGAAGGTGTCTAAATTGCAGGTGGTTGGCTAGTTTTAACATTGCTCTGAGCAAAATGGTGGTGAGAAACTGAGAATATGAATTGTGCTGCATATAAAAGTACTGTCTATTATTCATGAGGCTAAAATGGAACTAGCAGAAATAAAGAAGGATGTTGCAGATTCCCAGAAAACGTCACCTTTTACAGTTTAAACTGCCCGTAGCACTGTTGGCAGGTACTGTAGCATGGTTTTTCAATGTGATCATTGGCTTTTTCAACTTCAACAGTATATTAGCTTCAAACTAAATACAGATTTTACTGTGGAGCATCAACATTTTACTCTTTTTGCATCTTTGTTATGTCTGAGTCAGAGTTTGTAGAGCAAGACGTCCCGTGACCTTTGTGCATACATGATGAGTAATCAGCTTGGTTTAAGGAAGTAACAGTCTGTGCCAGCGACCAGATTTTTGGTTTGGTCTCAAGGGTGTTTTGGCCTTGGACTACACACACTGAAAGACACATAATTTGATCATCTAGTTCTCCTTATAATTACTCCTCTGAACTGTCACAAAGAAACTGAAGTGCTCTGTAATATGGTCGCTAACTTTACCGAATTGTCTGCACTAATTACCCCCTGTCCCATGAACTTGAGTCATGACCTTTATGAGACTGACCGTGTCATGTTTCTCAATGCTGGTACAGAATCCACCAAGATAACTATTGCTTTGAGAGTTTAATGTATGTAGTGATGTGTGTGTGCGCTTAAACTTGAGTTGAGATTCTTAAGCCAAACTGCCTGCTTGCCATGGGATGAATGAGTGAAAAGTGAAGACTTTCACTTCCTGTACTTTCATATACTTTTGAATAACAAGTGAATGTGTTTCAGATTATTTGTTTGACTATTTCTTAATAGCTGCAACACAATGGCACAGAGGCCCAGAACATAATCAAAAGATACATAACTGAAGATAAAGCTGAACTGATTGTGTAAATGAAAGCACTGCCTACAAACAAATCACTGCAAGGGTGCTTGTGAAGACCGTCACCATCGACCATGAGCATAATGTTATTTGTTTTGTTTTTTCTTGACCTTCTGTGTGTTAAACACAAACTTAACACATCCCAACCACGTAATCTGAATCTCGACTAACTAACTTGACATGATGAAATTACATGATTGGAGAAATTGTTGTGTTACCAAAAAGGCCGTAACTGGCTATTCTGGGGCCCCTGACTGTATATTGCTCCTTACCTATTAAAAACACAGTTTTTTAATATAACCCCTTGGTTATGATTCCATTCAGTTTGGCCATGTGGACAAAGCTAATGCATTGGCTACATGCAGAAATGTAGCCTTCATTGTATGATCCTTTATATCTAAGGGAAAAAAAATCTTTAAAAAAACCATCATTACATTCTAAAAACTGGTTGTTTTTTTGTTGTTGTTTTTTCCAGAATCAAACCTCTGCTTCTCTGTAGAAAATTACTCTGTGGTCCAGTGATGCAGTGAATATAATGACTAAAGCTTAACGGGATAGTTCACCCAAAAATTTATATTTCTTCTGCAGAACACAAATGAAGGTTTTTAGAACAATATTTCATCTCTGTAGGTCTATACAATGCAAGTGAATGGTTGCCAAACTTTTGAAGCTCCAAAATTAACATAAAGGCATCATAAAAGTAATCCATATGACTCCAGTGGTTATATCCATGTGTTCAGACACGATATGATATAGGTGTGGGTGAGATAAAGATCAATATAATATAAATAAGTTTTATTTTTTTTCATAAATTCTCCTCTTTGCCCAGTAGGGGTGATATACATTAAGACTGTGAATCACCAAAAGCAAAAGAGGAAGAATGGGGAAAGTGAAACAAGCACCCATTTACTTGTATGGACATACAGAGCTTAAATATTCTTCTGAAAATCTTTCATTTGTGTTCTGCAGAATAAAGAAAGTCTTACACATCTGAGATGGCATGATGGTGAGTAAATGATGAGAGAATTTTTATTTTTTGGTGAACTATCCCTTTAAGAGTAGGTATTAAATGTGTTGATAAAAAAAAAAGACCTTATATAATTTACCTTTCTCCACTGTATATCCAGTAGAATTTAAATGTAATTGTTCCTTGTTTGAACGGTAAATACGGGAAAGTGGGTTTCCCAGTTCCATTCTGTCCAGTGTGCAGAAAGTTTCTTTACTGAAAGGCTGCATGTCATTATTTATTATCTTAATGCAAGTTATTCATAAAGCTGAAAAAGGAATTCACAGATGATTTGCTTCCTGAATAATTCAGCATAAAATTGTTAATCCCATACAAGGATGTGGCAGGTTTCTCCTCTGTTCTAATGAATACTTTATCATCATCCCAAGCATAAAAACTATTTTAAAATTAAAGAAAATTATAATAAAATTACTCAAAAAAAAATAAACAATCTTTTCTTTTTGCCAATGATACACTGAGAATCATACACAAATTGTTTATTTTGCTGAAGGATTCAAATTGTAGGCTATAAGTTTTTAAACGAGGAAGCTATTGACAAATACATGAGCTATGATTGGTATGAAGTCACACAGCCTGATACTTTTAATGATCAAGTGACCTCCATGTCTGTGCCAGTTATCTGGACTTTGAAGGTTAAGTTACTTCAAAAGTTGACAAGAATGAAGGCATACTATTTGCATCACTCAAGATTTGTTAGGTCATGATAAATTAGGCTTCATTTCTATCACCTGGGGTTAGGATTAGAC
Source organism: Moxostoma hubbsi (assembly GCA_032164185.1). Taxonomy (NCBI): domain Eukaryota; kingdom Metazoa; phylum Chordata; class Actinopteri; order Cypriniformes; family Catostomidae; genus Moxostoma; species Moxostoma hubbsi. Next base: position 27,074,123 of record JAVLUX010000032.1, read on the forward strand.
ATCAAAAATGGGGTGAGTATGTCTTTATAAGTTGATTTTAAGTGTCTAGTCTCATGGGTGGTGTTTGCTCATGTCTCAGGAGACAGCACAAGCCAGCAGTGATTGTTGACATTATCAGTCTCTCAATGAAAGTAGAAGAACCGCTGTTTTAACAGGTTTTCAGTATGACCATTTGAGTAGTCTATTTGAATTTGTCACGACTCAGTGATTCTTACTTCATTCCCGATCTAAAAGGACAAATACAAGTTGTGTGTGTGATCCCTCTGGCAAAATGTCAGCCAAAAAAAAAAAAAAAAAAAAACCCTAATAAACGAGGGACACATGGAAATTTATATAGGCCTATTAAATCAACATTATGCCACAAATGCTGTCCATTGAGCTTGCAGTTGCATTGAACCTGTAACATTCATATCAGAACATTTCAGCACCACGGACAGCGAATGATAGACCATCTCATGATTCTCTTTTTCCCCCCCACTTTATTTCTAAGAGTTGTGAGATAACAACCTGCTTCTCCAGATTGTGGAAATCTGTGTATTGTGCAATTACACAGTTGTGACTTTCTAACGGTTTACAGAATCCCAAATTCCCTCAAATGAAAAAGGTGCCAAACATTCTAAATTCTACGTTGCGGTGTTGACATGTTATAAATGAAATCAGACCTTTTCAGGAGTTTTAGCACATTCCAAACCTTGCGTGTTACTATTGTGATGGCATGACTCTGTGGTGACTCATAATGTCCATATTCGGTACCACAAACATCTATGGAAAAATAGCGTCCCACTTCTTATCTGTTCTGAGAGGAAGTAATAGGCCCTATGTGTTCATGGTAGTTATTCAGTGAGGAAATGGCGTCAGTCCATAACTCTGTGGAGTTGCTACAAGTTTGGTTTAAGTGGGTGTGCCGAAATAAAGGATCGTCAAAGACGCAGTCAATCCAGTTACTCAGAGTGGCCACTGGAGACTCTTTTTGCATCTTTGTTATGTCCGAGTCAGTTTGTAGAGCAAGATGTCCCGTGACCTTTTTGCATACATGAGTAATCAGCTTGGTTTAGGGAAGTAACAGTCTGTGCCAGCGACCAGATTTTTGGTTTGGTCTCAAGGGTGTTTTGGTCTCACTGATGGTACAACTTTGCCATTTGGTTGTTTTCAGTAGTTGGTCTCAGGCGGTCTTCGTTGAATTCATGGACACCACTTGAAAGTTTGGTAATGGTTTCATGGAAAGGCTCTGTAAAGCTGTTATTTGGACATTGTGGGGCCTTTGAGTGAACGCGCATGACAAACGATGGTTTCAATTCGCACTCCGAGCCATCTGATTCCACAAGATCTAAATCTTCCAGATCGCTATGATGTTGATCTGTATCATCCATTCCATGGTTGTCTGATGGTATGGGACACACATATAGGTTACAAGATAAGCAACACCGAGTATGTAAAAGTTAAAACTGTATCCACAATTGTAACATTTGATTCATGTGCTAAATAATATTTGCGCAATGGTTTTATGTCATAAATAACATCAAAAAGCTTTCAACAAACCGTTGAGCACCCGTTGGGTTTTTATTCGCTCCCCCTGTGACTCGTCAATATCTTCTTGGTCGTCGCACTCTCTCTCTTCTGAGGTCTTGTTGCGCGGAGACCATGTCATCTTATTCTCCTTCTTGAGTCTCCGGCGTGCGTTGGCAAACCAGGTGGACACCTGTGTAAGGGTCATCTTAGTGATGATGGCAAGCATGATCTTCTCACCCTTGGTGGGGTACGGGTTCCTTTTATGTTCCTGCAGCCATGCCTTTAGTGTGCTTGTGGTTTCTCTAGTAGCGTTTTTTCTCCTTGTACCCACATCCACTGATCCATATCTTAATAACATGACAGGTATGTGAGAAGGTTTCGCAAATATAGCTATTGTGCAAAAAGCCTATTTATGCAACCAGATCTTGTAGGTAAAACAAAAAGGAGGTGATACTTACCTATATCTGTTATATTGGTACGGTCCAATTGGATGTTCGTAGTTAGCAGAGGTTTGGGTATCTCTTGAATGTCCCATCGCTGACCCATCTTTATCACAGAGTTTGCCCTATTATAAAATCAAACAACCAAATCGAGCTCAAATGTAGCTCCTAAAAGAAACCTACTAAAAAAACAAGGACTTCCAAACAATCTTAACTTTGAAATGCATAGGCTACAAATGAGAGGGAGAAATAACTTCTTCCCTGAGAATAGTTTCTAATTTCAGTTTTCTTTCTGGGCAGTGTAGATACATTGTCATTAAGAAATTATTGGAATCAACAAATGTAATGCATACCAGAGGATAGAGTGCAGTTGAATCTGGCCCATAAGTTCTGCATGTCTCATAACAGTGGTTCTTTGAACAGGTGCTGCCATAGACAGAGGTCATGTCGCGCTGACCAGAGGCCGCAAGTCTACTATCATAAACTGGACAATTAAGTGAGTTTTGAAGAGAAGTCACCACTCCAGAGTCCAACAGACCACAACTGGACTCATAGCAGGTGCTCAGAGGATTAGAGGACATTAAGAGCTGCCAAAGAAAAAACAAGCGGTCTTTGCAATGTATGAACATTTTTATTCCAAGATGGTTTTGACTTTGTATATTTTAATTGAGCATTAAACCTAAACAAAGTCGTGTAACCTTCTTTTAATGAGCTTTTTGGAGACTTTTAAAGAGTTCAAAAAGCATTAATCTCCACAATTTGTTGGCTCAACAACCATAAAGTATAAGACACTTAGCCTTTCATAAATTAAAATATTTAGAACAATTGTTCACTTTACTTGATTTTCATTAAGGTGTACAATACAAAAACTAAGGTGAGCTTAGAGAGTTACATAAAGTAAATGATTAATTGTTTGTTACTTGCACTTCTTTGACTTAAATAGGAAAAAAAAAAAAAAAAAAAAGAGGAGAAATACCCATAAATACCCCTAAGCCCTTGCAACTGACTAATTTAAGCACGTTTGTTTGGTCAAAAGGAACTTGGATGGACCGTTAATTAGTCGTTATTAGGAATTCATAGAGATTTTAGCTATTTTTTTTAGTATCATTGTTGTTTTAATTCAAATATCAAGTTGTTTATTGTTTTGTGTCAAGTAACCATTAGGCTGTGCAGTGCTCTATAAGTGATCGACTTATGTTCAATCCATGTATTTTTTCCTTGCGCATTTAAATATGCATAGAGCTGTAAGTGCACTTCTTTGGGGAATCTAGTTTAATGCTTGAATTGTCTTTAGAGCCATAATTTGAGTAGAAACATAGATATACATTTTTATTTAATTTAACACAACTTGCTAAATCTTATTTGTGACATACATTAAGTAAATAAATGTGAATGAACCGAGACGTGTGTGCGCGCGCGCACACACACACACACACGTTTTCTAGTTGTGCTGACATGAAATGACCACAAGTTGAATTTACTTAAAAGCGTGATGAGAAAAATGCTACATATATATTTAAGTATACCCAAAACGTTTTGTTTTTTTTCTGTGAACTCTAGTTATCTTGATAATGAGAGTAACATATAATCCATATGTCTATGTGGAGCAGTTTATTTTTATACATTGCTCATGATAATGCAATTAATTACACTGACATGCAATACGTTTAACATGTGCACTCTAATGTAACTTATGTGAGTTTTTCAAGAAGCTTACCTGGGGTGTTGCTGGGCATGAGTAGCCAAACTGTGTAAATGACATGAGAAGCTGCAGTCCAGCTGCAGGTCATCAGTTCATTGGGGAAATCTTCCATTAACTGTAGGTAAACAGACCCAGCTTGGCTCTCTACTTCTCGGACAAATAACTATATAAATTACAAAAACAAAGTTGTTCAGGATAACAAGGATTATCTATATATAGCCTATATAAAAGACACCGATGACTCTGACGTCAGGAGAGTAAAATTAAAGAACAAATTCGAAATGTCGCGAATCACGCCAAAAGTTGTCCTGTACGCACGAAACACTCCCGAATCGTTGTTTAAGTTCAGAATCAAACGATGCGCTTCTGCCCTTTGAAGCCGCACTTACAGTGAGAGTCCTCCCTCTGAAGAGCCCGCAGGATCTCGCTCACATTAATGAGGACGTGTTCAGTTTCCCCCCCCGCTACAGAACACCTGCCCGCCAGCAGCGAATCACTGATTCCAGTGTATATAGACAGCTTGATCACAGATGATTGATGACCACCGAGATTACTTTCCATCATTGCCTTTCTAGACATAGTTTTCAACCACTTTTTGTACTATTATATAATAACACTGAAAACCATCTTTAAACTAGCCCTTAAAACGTTCAACATATAATCACACATATAGGCTTCATAAAGATGCATTCATTTAAGATTAATATCTGTCAAAAGACTATTCCGTATTTACAAAAGCACGCCTCAGCTAATTATTATGGAATGTTGCAGACGACTGCAAGAGAGAATAAAATTATGCATTGGAGTGATAATATATACACTCACCTAAAGGATTATTAGGAACACCTGTTCAATTTCTCATTAATGCAATTATCTAATCTACCAATCACATGGCAGTTGCTTCAATGCATTTAGGGGTGTGGTCCTGGTCAAGACAATCTCCTGAACTCCAAACTGAATGTCAGAATGGGAAAGAAAGGTGATTTAAGCAATTTTGAGCGTGGCATGGTTGTTGGTGCTAGACGGCCGGTCTGAGTATTTCACAATCTGCTCAGTTACTGGGATTTTCACGCACAACCATTTCTAGGGTTTACAAAGAATGGTGAATCATTTCAAATTGGTTTCTTGAACATGACAATGAGTTCACTGTACTAAAATGGCCCCCACAGTCACCAGATCTCAACCCAATAGAGCATCTTTGGGATGTGGTGGAACGGGATCTTCGTGCCCTGGATGTGCATCCCACAAATCTCCATCAACTGCAAGATGCTATCCTATCAATATGGGCCAACATTTCTAAAGAATGCTTTCAGCACCTTGTTGAATCAATGCCATGTAGAATTAAGGCAGTTCTGAAGGCGAAAGTGGGTCAAACACAGTATTAGTATGGTGTTCCTAATAATCCTTTAGGTGAGTGTATATACATACATACATACATACACACACACACACACACACACACACACACACACTATATATATTATAAATAGTTTCAAACAATAAAACACTATATTAACCTCTGAAGTGAGGTATTTGGAAATGTTTATGTACATTATTATCAAAGCCACTCTTTTTAATCTTCTATTTTAACGTTTTGCTACATAAAGCAATATCTGGAGAGTTATACTGAGGTAGAAGTTTGAATTTAGATAGATCCTCCTGAACTATCCCATACAGAAAACCAAAGGTCCTATGACATTATATGTAAAACACACATATAATATGTATATTAGCATATGCTTTTCACTGATATAAAAAGCCACAACATATCTGTTTGAGATAAGAATGAGAATTATGGAGGTCTGATTTGCTTCTTTGTTCATTTACTGAAGTTTTTCCTCATTTGATAATAGGCAAAATCGAAAGGTAACACTGAAGACACAATCAAAGAAGAGTCACATTTTGCTCCCAGGTGTATTTTTTGTGAAATAAATGAATCCTTTTATGCTTTTAGATTCAGTGATTTCACTTAGAGTCACATTAAATGTGTCTCTCTGCCACCTCTTGTCTCTTTCTTCATTGTGGCTAAGAGATTTAGCCTGTTAGAGATCATTTAATATGTATAATGCATGAGGGCACATCAGTACATTTACTTCACACTTTGTTCAGTCCAGAATCTCCTCCAAACTCTGGAGTTTCAAACACAGACAGACATCCTCCAGAATGAGTTGGCTCAGTATTTGAACCCTTGTTTGTCTAGCTACAGCATATTTAACATAATTGATTATACTGTTGCTGGGTGTTGCATGTGTAAAGAAGCTAGTATTTTCCCTACCAAGATGCCTTATTTTGTTTTTGCTTTCAGTTAATCTTCCTTCCTTCCTTCCTTCCTTGATCTTCTGCCCTATCATTTATGCACTAATAGACACCTTACTTACAATGACATCATAAAATCCTCAATAAATATATGGAATATGCTTATATGTGGATTAAACTCTGAATATGCTATTTTATCTCACTATTTAAATTTGATAGTTTTCTCTTATGTCCAGTTAATGAGTATTTACCTCCCTTTTTGAGACTTTCCAATCGGTTCTGTGATGAAGTGCATTAACATGACATAAACATGAATTTGACATTATTGAGGGTGCAAGTGCAAGACACAGTTGGTTAAAAAAGAAGTTGCAGAAAAGGAAAAATAAGCCACTTTTTTCATGTGGTGCATTTTGAATGAATGAGTGATGTGCAGAAGAGCCGGTGAAGGGAGAAACTGGGAGCTTATGATAAAGTAATGAACTCTAAGAATATAAACATATCAGTATGCACTTGAATATTCAACAAGGATAGAATAAGTACATCAATGCATTTAACCAGTCCAGGAAAAATACCAGAACAATTTATATAGTTGCTTTTAGATGTATAATCCAACAGCTGCATTTGACAAATTAGAGTTGGGCTCATTATGAAATTCATAGTGATGATGGAAGTGAATTGTGATGATGGTGGTGAATTTAATGCATGTTGTTTACAAGCAGTCACAGTAGCTCAACTATTTACTTTAGGTACCTCAAACATCCAATAAAAGCTTTATGTTCCACAACCAAAAGTGTTAATACACAAAGAAAGAGAGTGAATTGACAAAACATGACTTCCAACCACTGTACCATTTAAATGGAGCTCTTGGATGGACAGCTCCAAGATAGAGTTGCATCATCATCTCCTGAAATGTTTGTCTCAATGATTGAGACAGTGGAAGATAAATGGTGTGGAAACGGGTGTTTTTTCATAGATGAAGAGAACATCATTCATTGTTACAGGCAAATACAAATTGCCTGCACTTTGACTGACACATTTTTTTTGTTGGTTTTGAGAAGTGTTACATGAGCAAAAGCTTTATTTCCATTCCACACTCCAAACACAGACAACAGTGCTTGTTCAATTTATGAGCACTCTGTCCATGAAACAAATTAAATGTCATTCATGTAAGTGAACACTCTTTTTCCTGTCTTCAGGGAGGTGGATAGTGGGGCTCTGCTGTCTGAAATTGACTTACCTTAAAAATAGAAAGGTATAAATCTCCCCTCGATTGACCTTCAACCTTCAGCTGCTTCCTCCTACTCTTCATCTTTAAATTTTTATAATACTTAAGACGTTTCAAAACCTTCCCTCTTCCTCTCCACCTCTGGTCTGCTTGCTCTTGTTTTTTGGTCTGGATGGTCCAGGTGGGACCAACTCCATGCTCTCAGGCTGACTATTCATTCATCCAGGCAGAAAATGGAGGGTTGAGGGAGGACAGGAAATGGAATGGGAGTTGACTCTCTTCTCTCACACTTCAGCCCTAAAGAGCTGCACCTTGGGGACCAGTGTCAAGTGATCTCTCACACATTCATTCCCCCTTTACACAGGAAACCTCTCTGACAGACACAGGCAGAGAACAACTCTTAACTGCTGCTTGTTGGAGCCTATGTGCAATTTGGTCTCTTAAAGGAATAGCTCACCCAAAAATGTACAATTCTGTCATCATTTACTCACACTATGTTGTTCCAAAAACATATAATGTTCTATCTTCCATATAACTCAAAAGAAGAGATTTTGAAGAATGTTCTTTTCCATACAACATAAGAATACAGTGATCAGGGGCTGTCAAGCTCCAAAAAACAAAACTAAAAAGTACCATAAATGTTAAACATATACTCACTGAGCACTTTGTTAAGTACACCTGTACACCTTCTTCTAATCAGCCCATATGTGTGTGTGTGTGTGTGTGTGTGTGTGGCCAAGAGGAGAAATTACATTTAACTTTAGACATAAATTGGACATGGCCCCTTTAAGACCAGAGTTTTGCAAAACCTGCTTTCCGCCACTCTTTGTTTTGGGCATGTCATAACATATGTTGTGCAAGAGAGCTCCCAGTTTTGTTAATTGTTGAGAATTCTTTGGGTAAATGTCAAGTTTTACACAGGATGCTTGTGGATTACACTGAATGTGTGTTCAGATTTGAGGGGTTATAATTGAGTGTTTCTTGTGGATAGTTTTTTGGGGGATGCATGTGTGGAGTTTGACAACGTTTGTGTTTGTGTGGGGACTGGGAATGTAGGTTTTGTGTTAATCATGTCTTGTTTGATGTTTTTTTGCCCAGAGTGTTTTCCAGTTTGGTGAATGGGCGTGATGCATGTTGTGTGTAGAGACGTGTGGTGAGAATGCTATTGTTTTGGACTTTTATTCATGTCCTTAAAGCCTGGTTAAAATGCTTTGAGTGAATTAAGCATGTGTCAAATGCATAAAATACTGTGAGTGTTTAAACAGGCCCTATTATGCTTTTTGGGATTGTACCTTTCCTTTAGTGTGTAATATAGCTGTTTGTGCATGTAAAAGGTCTGCAAAGTAACAAAGCATAAAGTCCACGCAAAAGGGAGTTATTCTCTCCCACAGAAAACACTGCTCAAGAACCACAAGAAATGGCTGGATTGTAGTCCAGCCATTTCTTCCATAAAGTATCTACATCACTATGAATACCATTTGCATAATGCCTGCCTAAGGGCTACTTTGGCCTGCCCTCAATCAAAGGTAGTTATAGTTGAGTCCAGGATGAATTGGTTTAGTATTATCGTCATGTTGAAAAGATGCTGTTTTCTTCACTGCAAAAGCAAAGCCTCTTTGTTTGGACATCCAAAGGCAGATTAATTTAAAAATCAGCGATTAAAATATATTTGAATTATTTAGCAGTACAACCACAACCAATGCCGGATTTTCAAGATGGTTCTCCTGAAAGGTAGTGCAGTTCTCACTTTGTTGGGACAATCTGGCGCTTCAGAATCACAACCTGTAAGTAGACTTGATTATTTGTGGATTTATCTTCTACCGAGAGTTCAAATGTAGAGCTTTGTGTTGTAGCTACGGTGTACACACAGTGCACAGCTAAATGCCTCTGCTAAACTGCTAGCTAAAGTTATTGTGTTGAAAAAGATTTGCTAATTAGCTGCGGGCCCACTTTTACCTACAATTGGGTGGAATTATGCAGATTGTTTGTCATTCTTACTATCATGAATAGTGATCAAGTGTGGAGATGGATTCATCTTTACAAATGGTCCTTTTACATCTGCAATCCATGGTAGTGCTCAGCAAACTTGCTATGTAATGTTATTGTTTTGGTAAGTGTTTACTATTCAGCTGTGGGCTAGCTTTTACCTAAAACTGTGTAACAAAATGGTCAATCTCAAGAGTCTTATATAATTACAAGCTGTAATGTTACGGCCACTATCGGTAGTCCACGGCTAAATTGCTCAATAATGAGAAGTAAGCCTCTGTTCACCGTACATATCTCGGGCAAAAAAAGTTTGGCTACACCTATTCCAGCTAAAGATGAATAACTTAGATGCACTATGTATCTTTTACTTGAAGCTTTGTTAGGTTCACAATAATCAAAAGTGGACTTGTAAGAAAGCTACTAAATTAAAACTTACCTCTGTGAAACATCCTGCTTAAGTCATGCTTGTGAAGGTGTTTCAAGTTCGATCAGCTTGTTTTTACAAACTTCTTATTCGGACTCGCCATTGTTACAATAGTGGTAACAGCTGCTCAGAGCTGAAACTCGGCTATGGTAAGGGCTGTTACATTTCCAATACACGCTCTATGCGGTTGACCAATCACAACAGACCAGGCCATCTGACAAATCAGAGCAGACTGGAATTTTGGGAAAGGGGGGCTTTAAAGAGACAGGACCTAAATCAGAGCGTTCGAGCCAGAGGATGAAAATAGATTTAGCAGAAATGTACAGTATGAGAAAAATAATGTGTTTTTACCGACTACTCAGGTATGCTGTAGGAAAATATCCTGTCACTAATCTAAAGAATTGTGGAGTAATGGCCTCTCTTACTTGATACAGGAAGCCAAGTCAGTGCAATTTCTGAGAGTTTCTTCAGAGAACACTTGTCTGGGGATATGCTGTCCACAGCAGTGTGGCTGAGTGAAGACCTGCCTCTGGTGGCTGTGGGAGCATGTTGATTGTGACTGATGTTTTCACTGGGTTTCGTACAGGTGTATCTGCTGTAGGGATCCTTCTAAAAGAGTGGCTGGGTGAAAATTTCTGATGTCATCAGATCTCAGCTCGAGGTAATGGTACTGATCCAGGTAAAGTTGAAGCGGTCAAGCAATGGAAAATTCCCAGTACAGTTAAGGAATTACACTCATCCTTGGGATTCTGTAGTTACTATAGAAAGTTAATTGTGAGTTTTTCTAGAATTGCCGGCTCCTTTCATAATTTAGTGAACCTGTGTACCAAGCAGTTTGGCACCACAAAGAGAGAGTTTAATGTTTTGTGGTCATCAGAGTTCCAATTAGTGTTTGAACTGCTGAAGGAGAAGCTTAATTCTGTTCCTGTTTTAGGGTAAGCAGATAAAGCTTGAGCTACTGGCCCTGAAGTGGGCTATCTAAAATGCTGTGGTTATCTATTGTGTTCCAAGATTATGGTCATCACAGATAACATCCCTCTGTACCATCTAAAAAGCTCCATGCAATTGAGCAAAGATGGATCACTCAATTAGCCATCTTTGATTTTGAAATGAAATACCGTCCAGGACGGCATATTGCAGCTGCTTATGCACTCTTTAGGCAGCCATCAGCAGGGGAGCCAGCCACTACTGAGAGTGCAGAATATGATGACTGTATTGCCATGATGCAGAATATGATGACTGTGATGGCTGGTGAAAAGTGTTGAATGGTTAGACAGATTTGTGCTTTAGATTGTGGAGCAGAGGAAGGCAGTAACTCTCAAGGAAGTATGCCTACTCTACCGGGTAATACAACAGCTGTATTATCCCACTCTCAGTTCTTCCAGAACATTTTGGTAATGTAAACAAAAGCCCAACACTCGTGAGAGAGGTCTATCAAAGTATGTTCTGTCACTGATAAAACAGTGGAAGTGTTTCAGAGAGCTGGATGGCTTGCTTAATCACATTGTGAATGCCCGATATCGTTGTAGATGTCAGCAGCTGCACTTCATGTCTTTGGGGAGCAAGTCCTTGGGGGTGTTCATGGCAGTGTGGAACATCGGGTGTTGAATGCATGCTGGACCTGTTGAGGCAGTGATGCTTCTGGGATGGAATGAATGGGGCCATTTCTGGCTTCGGGTCCCCTTGAAGTGGAAGTGATTTTGCTGTGCTTAAACCTGCCTCTGGTGGCTGTGGAAGCGTGTTGATTGTGACTGATGTTTTCACTGGGTTTCGTACAGGTGTATCTGCTGTAGGGATCCTTCTGAAAGAGTGGTTCATAGGATGTGGTGTGCCTGGAAGATTGCATTCTGATCAGGGCAGAGATTTTGAGGGTGACATGGTTGCTGAGCTGTGTAGAATGTATGTTGTGGAGAGGGCCCACACCACAACTTGTCGGCCTCAGGGTGCTACATGGTCTATTGCGTGCACTTCCCCCTGAGGAGAGGGAGTGTTGGCCAGAGCACCTTCCTGATTTGGTTTGCGCTTGTAGTGTGGCACCACGTGCAGTCACTGTAAGCTCACCACATTGCTTGCTGTTTGGGGTTGGCATGCATCTTCCAGTGGATGCACTGTTGGGTCTGGAGTGAACTGTGGATGGAGGGCATGGTGGGTTGGTGATTCACCATGATGGATTGGAAGGGCTCAAGAGGGGGTCCGGGAGTCTGCTGAACACAGGGCTGCTGAAGGACTTGTTTCTTTTAGTGATGGGGTCTATTGCCCTGTTGTTGATGTGGGTCTATTTGTGTCACATACCTTAGGGTAGAGGCAGAGTGAAGGATTCGTAGGGTCCTACTGTGAACAGGGTTGTGGATGTGCAGGGTGCCACACATACTGTTAAGACCTTTGTGGGTGGTCTTGTGGGGATGGTCCATGAAGTTGACTTACACCCTTGTGTTGGCTCTGTTCCTGGGCCAGAGGAGGCTGGGGTCCGTTCTCCAGCAGAACCACGGTCAAAGAGAGAATCTGTTTCTTGGGGGTTGGGATTGAGGATTTTGATCCTGGTTTTGTTGTGTTGGAGGAGGTTGCACGGAGACCGAGAATGTGGGCCCTGTGTCGGCCACTGGGGCCCTTGTGGGTGGGCCTGTACTGATATCAGGTAACATTAGACGGCAAAGTTCGGTATAAGAGAGAGCTGAGTCTAGCAATGACGCAGCTCCTAGAGTGTCTGGTCCAAAGAGAGTTGAGCTTGACACTGGCATGGCTTCAAGAGTGTCTGGACAAGAGATGAAAAGGCCTGTACCAGCACCAACAAGAACTAAAATAGCCAATGCTGGAGTACACTCAAACACATTTAATGTGCCAAAATTAGCATGCAATACTGTTTCACTCAGTCATGAAGTCTTCTCTTAGGTGTTAAAAGCCTGGGTAGTGCATTATTTAGAGAAGATATTAAAGAAGTGAAAAATATGTATTAAGTTATTGAGGACGATGACTTTTAGCAGGGGACAATGTAGCCAAGTGGAGACATTTAATGTATTTTAACTCATAAATTGGTTACGGTCCCTTTAAGACTGGTGTTTTGCTACACCAGAGTTTTGCAACGCTTGCTTTCCAGCACTCTTTTGTGCTGGACACATCTGAACATACGTTATGCTCACAGTTTTATTCATCGGTTGAGAATTCTTTGGGTAAATGTTAGATTTTACACAGGATGCTTGTGGAAGGCATTGAATGTATGTTCAGAGGAGTTGTGTGTTGAAATTGAGTTTTTGTTGTGGATCAGTTTTGGGGATGCATGTGGATTGCATGTGTGGAGTTTGACCACGTTTGTGCACACGTGTGGAGACTGGGTATGTAGTTTTGGTGTTGATCATATAGTGTGTGTTGGTTTGTAGCCTAGAGTGTTTTCTAGTTTGGTGAATGTTTTGCCCTTCTGGCCCCGCCTGCCGACAGGATTTCCCCCACCTCTCTAGGGCTGGGGAGGGGACGAGGGGAGGGAAAAAAAGAAAAAAATGAGGAGAGGGAAAGAGCAAAGTGGAGCGACAGCGAAAGAGAGAGAGAGAGAGAAGAGAGAGGAATTACCTGATTCGCCGGCATCCAGATACGCCATCGCCCGGCCCTCGGCAACTCCCCAAACTCTGGCGGACGACAGCTAGCTCCTCCCCCAGTGGACGGGAGTGTCTCCTCAAGTCCAGATGGCTTCGGCACCAAAGTTCACAATGGGTAAAATGCATAATCACGGCTTGGCCCCGCCCTCCTCCTCATCACACATGTGTTAAATGCATGGAATGCTTTGAGAGATTTAGGCAAGTACTTGAATGTATTGGATGCTGTGAATGATATATGCATGTATTGATTTCTATGTTTTCTTTTGACATTAGTCTCTACTGTATTTAATTGTTATTTAATTTCCATATTCCACTTTTGTATTTCATTTTGTTGTATTATCTGGATTAATTTTTTTCTCTTTTTATATAATACTGTCACATTGACTGCTGTTTTTTTTTTCTTCCTTTTTAATAAACAGCCATCAGAATAAAACCCCAAAAGATATTTTTGTATCCTGTGGTGATAATTTTCAACCCACCAGCTACATACAATATACTGTATGTATAGCTAAACTTTTAAGTAGTTTATGTAGCAGACCTATATACTGTATGGTTTGTCAATGCCTGGATCTATAAAGTCACTGTAGCTTAGTCTCATTATGAGTTGTCAGAACAAAGCACACTAAATGTTGGAGAGCAACACAGCAGAGTTAAGCCAGATGATGGAGCAGTGAATGTTTGAGGAATGTTCAAGCGTAGTTATAGACACAATCTAGACAGCTGTGTGGAGTTCCAGAAGACTGCCTCTTGGTTTTGTATGTGCGTCTGCTTGGCTTGTTTTCCCGGCCAGTGCCACAGAGAGCACGAGAGCTCTTTAAAGTATGCATTTCCACATCCCACTGAGAGCAGCATATTCCTCCCCATCACTTCCACTTCATTACTCCCTCACCAGCCATGTATTATTCACCCACATTCAATCCATCCTCCACTGGGACCAATGTTAGCTGAAAAACGTTTTAGCCTCTTTTACTTTCTAAAGTCTTTCTTGCATTCTTTTCTCTCTCTCTCTCTCTCTCTCTCTCTCTCTCTCTCTCTCTCTCTCTCTCTTTCCTCTATATTCCTTTCTTTCTTGCCTCCTTTCATCCCAACCCCCAAATAAAAATTTTCACGAAAGGGTAGCTAAATAAATGTACATTATTACATTTGTAATCATTTTTAAACATTTAAATGTTGGTTAATATTAAAATGCAGTCTGCAGTTTTCACAGTTGCTGATAGTTTACTGTTAAAACACACATGAGAAAACTCACCTACATTTCTGCTCTATTGAGAATGAAAGGTGGAAAGAAAGTACGATATCACATGTTGAATTCAAGCGCCACCATCTGGACAGTCTGAGTAATGCAGGTACAGAAAATCGAAAGTGATAATAATACACAGCCATCCTTTGAGCATGATTACTAATCATTTAGTTGTTCATATAGTGATTAAATATGCACCCCTGTGAGGGGTAGGACATATAGGACAGATTATATGTGTAAACCTCTCAGAATTCACAGTCACATGTAATTATGGACTTTCTGTGTTTGTTTTTAGACTCCAGTACACATACAATCCTCTGAGAGGGAATCAATGAAAGTGCTCTCTCTCTCTCTCTCTCTCTCACTCAATTTCAATTTCAATTTTAAAGTACATTATTGGCATGATTGTGTTTACATACAATATTGCCAAAGCATTAAAACACAAAACAGATAATGACAAGACAAATAATAATAATAAAATGGTAACAAATAACAATAAAGTTAGAATTAAAATAAGGTGCCAGGTAATGAATACAATAAAAACTATAATAACAATATACACTATACAATATAAAATAAAATAAGCCTTTAACAGGACAATATGAACATAAGAGAATAAAAGTACTGTGACTGAAGTGGTTTCTGAGGGTGTGCATCTCAAAAATGAATTTTGCTGCAACTGATGCATGATGGTCCTCCCCCAGTAACACCAGCATCTGATCTGTTTCTGCTGAACTGGGAATCTGTGGCATGAGGTTTGAGAGTTTGTGGAGGTATTTCTCTCTCACCTCTGTAAATTTCTCACAGTGAAGGAGAAAGTGTGTCTCTGTCTCGACCTCACCCGTGTCACAGTGAGCACAGACTCGTTCTTCCTTTGGAAGCCATGTTTGTCTGTGTCGGCCTTTTTCTACGGCCAGACTGTGATCACGGAGTCTGTATTTGGTGAGGATCCGTCACTGTTTTGGATCTCTTACAGTGTGCAGATATTCTGCTAGATAATATGTTCTGTTTAGGGCCTGATAACATTCCAATTTGCTTTGGTTTTTACTTTCATTTTCCCAATGGTCCAAATATGAATTTTTGCTTTCTTTTATGATTTGGTTTATTCTGATCTGGTTTTGTTCAGCAGTGCTGGTCTGAAACTGATGTTTGTTAGTTGTTAGTGGTTTTGTGAGTTTCAGAGCCAGCTGACAAATGGGACTGGTTTTAGGCCTCAGCTCTTGAGTTTTAAGGGCTTCATGTTGCAGTGTGTTAGGGGAACTCGAATTTAGGTGTGCCCAAAATTTGAGGGCTCGTTTTTAAATATGTATAATTAGGGGGTATCTGCCTAGTTCAGCCCAGCATGCATTAGTAGGTGTTCTTCTCTGAACTCTTAGAATGTTTCTACAGAATTCTGCATGCAGGGATTCTATGGGATGTTTGTCCCATCTCGAGTAATCTGCCAGACAGAGTGGACCCCAAACCTCATATCCGTACAGAGCAATAGGCATTATAATACTATCAAAGATCTTACACCAGATTGTTACAGGAATGTCAACTTGGGTAAATTTGCGCTTAATAGCATAGAATGCTCTTCTAGCTTTCTCTTTTAGTGCATTCACTGCCAGACCAAAACCCCCTGAAGCACTGATCTTTAGACCGAGGTAGTCGTAGTGTCGGGTGTGTTCTATTGCAGTGGTCCCCAGAGTGAATGTGTATCTGGTGTCCTGTAATCTGGCTTTTTTCTGGAAAATCATAATTTTAGTTTTTTTCAGATTGACTATTAGGGCCCAGTTCTGACAGTAGTTCTCCAGCAGATCCAGGTGCTGTAGCCCTTGTGCAGTAGCTGACAGCAGCACAAGATCATCTGCAGAGAGAAGAAATGTAACTTCGGATTTATTTAGAGTAAGACCGGGTGTTGCAGATTATTCCAGTAGCACTGCTAACTCATTAATGTAAATGTTGAACAGAGTTGGACTCAAATTGCAGCCCTGTCTCACTCCTCACCCTTGAGTGAAAAATTCTGTTCTTTTATTACCAATTTTAACTGCACACCTGTTGTCTGAATACATAGATTTGATAGTGTCATACATTTTACCCCCAATGCCGGATTGTAGAATTTTATAATATAGGCCATCATGCCAAATGGAATCGAATGCTTTTTTTAAATCAACAAATCATGCATAAAGTTTGCCTTTGCTCTTTTGATGAACGTGCTGGTTGACTATCGTGTGTAGTGTGTGAATGTGGTTGGTGGTTCGATGGTTTGGTAGGAATCCAATCTGACTCTTACTCAAGACATTGTGCGTGGTAAGGAAGGCCTGTATCCGGGCATTCAGGATACAGCAGAAAGTCTTCCCCAGATTGCTGCTCACACAAATGCCTCGGTAGTTATTGGGGTCGAATTTGTCTCCACTCTTATATAATGGGTGTATTAAGCCCATACTATAGCCCGATTGCAGAACCAGATTGAAGAGTTTTAACAAGGCCTCCTGCATTACTGCTGGACTGTGCTTCAGCATCTTTGTTCTGATGTTGTCTAAACCACTTGCCTTTCTGGGTTTTACTTTCTTAAGTGCATCTGCCAATTCTTCTCTGCTAATCTGACAGTCTAAAGAGTTTTGGTTATTTTTTATTGTAGATTCCAATTGATTCAGTTTATTTTGCATGTTTTTCTGGTCAGGTGTGAGATTTTCTGGAGAAATTTCTTTGAATAAATAGTCTTTCCATAATTCTCCATTTTGTATGGCTATGTCCTGACTGTGTTGTTTATTCAGACTGTTCCATTTTTCCCAGAACTGATTATTATTACGTTAATAGTGTGATTTAGGTGTTTTTTTGTGGCGTATTGTATTTTTATAATCCCGGAGTGCTTCACAATACTCACAAAACCATTATGCCTATGGAGAGTCCTCATAAGTATAGCCACACCAGCATGTGTGTGTGTGTGTGTGTGTGTGTTTCTGACAGTGGTGTGCACTAATGGAGAGGAAATGTGTAATGACAGCTCCAGTCAGGCAGAGGACTACACAATCTTCATCTGGAGGATGGCAGCCACGTTGATGGGCCAACGTATGATATAATGGACTACATCTAACTATGTTCCAAACTACCATTTCAAATGTGTTTGAAATAAAAAAAAAAATGTCTTTCTTTCTTTCTTTTTTGTAAGGGTCAATTATCACCCATTGGAATTGATTTGCAGGGGAATTTTCTTACCTTTATAAGAGCATACTTTTTCCAAAGTGTTTTAATATAAAAATAAAGTTTAGTGAAAAACATGATATTGTAACACAATAAACACTTAATTTTAGCTTTATGTTAGATTATACAGCTATCTACTTTCATGTGTTGTAGTTGTGTTCCTCATCAATGCTTGAGAGATTTTTTTTTAATAATAATTCTATTACAATCACTTCATATTAGCTACATATTTTAACAACATTTCACCCATCAGAGACAGCAAATACAGATATCTGACTGCTATGGGCACTAAACACATAGATAGGCCTGGAACAGAGTATTTAAAAATACATGTTGCATGTTGCAAATGCTATAGCTGGGTTTGGGGAGTAACGGAATACATGTAACGGGATTATGTATATAAAATACAAAATATAAGTAACTATATTCCACTACAGTTACAATTTAAATCATTGGTAATTAGAATACAGTTACATTCAAAAAGTATTGTGATTACTGAAGAGATTACTTTGCATTTTATTGTCATTTGTTTCATTTAATATTTAGTCTTTTCAGATGGGAAACATTTATACATATAAATGACGCGATCCAAAGTGCATTTGAACAGCGGTGAAACACTTTCTTATGATGTGATACATTCATACGAGCAGACAGAGAAGTTTGAAGTAAGTTTGAAGTAAGTTTGGACCAGAAGAAATAGAAATAAACCTTGTGTAAATTGTCATCTTTACGCTAAGCTAAAATGCTATTTCTAGCCATTTTACATGCACATGTTACCAGACACGATCATATTTTTATCAATAAAATTCACGTTAGATCATAATTAATTTTTTCTAGTAAGATCTTTGATATTAGGGAAAAATCATATTCTTGATAATAATTTTTGTATTGTTTTCCTGTAAAAATATCTAAAAATCCTTAAAACAAGATCAGTTTGATTTATCTTGTTTTAGAAAAAACACTGCAGAAGATATTTGGGTTTTTCAGAGAATGTATTTTTAACATGTGTATTTTATCTTACTGTACTGGCAGAGTTTTTATAGTCAAAACATTGAAAATCTACCAGTGCTGAAGAAATAATACAAAGATTACGTTACTGACCTTGAGTAATTTAACGAAATGTATTACAAATAACATTTTACATCATGTATACTGTAATCTGTATTGGAATATATTTCAAAAGTAACCCTCCCAACCCTGGCTATAGATATATACCATAATTTTTGCCTCCAGATTATAAATATCTTGGGCATTTTTTGGGCACCTTTTTCTGTTATCATCATTCTTATTCTGCAAAAAATAAAAAATAAATAATAATAATAATAATAATATATATATATATATATATATATATATATATATATATATATATATATATATATATATATATATATATATATATATATATATATATAAGGAATAGTTCACCTTAAAAGTTTGTGTCATTATTTACTCACTCATAGGACTAATGTTTGCCTCAGTCACCATTCACTTTATAGATGCAATAAAAGGGAATTGTTTGTGGGGCTAACATTTTGCCTAACTTCTCATTTGTGTTCCACAGAAGAAAGTCATGGATTGGAACAATTAGGGTGAGTAAATGATTTTCATTTGTTGGTGAAATATTTTTTTAAGTGAACACTATATAAGTACCACTTGGACCCCCCAGACACAGACTACCATGGCTAGACACCCATCCCAGTCAATAGCACATACACACTCTCAATGTTTCAACCTCCATTTGGTCATCCTTCACTGATGGGGTATCCCATGACACTGATGATTCTCAAATGATTTGGACATCTAGTGGACAGCTTGTCAGCACACCATTTGATCTTATAGCATCACATTTAGACCTCCCAGTTATACATCTGTTGGCCTGAGATAAGAAAATGGCCCACAACCGCAGCAGCATGGTTTGTTGATAACTGATGCACACTGCAGAGCTTTTTCCTTTTTTAATGCAGTACTGAGTCATTGATGGGTGGATAAATTGCCTGCTGTTTGCCTATTGAACTCCCTCAGAGAGTGACAGCCGTCAATACCACTCCACTTCTCTCTTTTCCCAGGAGGGTCACTCTACTCTTCCAGGGGAGTGTTCCTCTGGGAATTCGGTGATATCTAGTATTCTTTATCATTCCAGTTCTAAAATGCAAAGAGAATCAGGCAACAAGATGGTGAAAGAGAAATGGGACACCTGCCAACTGTTTTATGTGACCAGTGATTGGGCACAAGCTGGCCGGGGTTAATATGGCCTATTTGACTCAATTACATAAAGCACTGACTGGGGAAGGGGATGAAAGGAAGATCGAATGACAGTCTTTCACTCTGTTCCAATACGGCGCGCTCCCAGTACAAAAGCTGTGCCAAATGGTAAGCAGCATGAGTATGCTACATTCTAAGACACCCTCTTTTATATTATAAGGGAGTATCTCATGTATACTTGGTGGAGAAGGCAAATTCATAATGCACTGTGAATGGAAGATGGCAGTTAAATCAACATGCTCACACATGGCATCAACATTATACTTCCAGATGTTCATGTACCCTGAAATCGACGCCATTCTGTCAAATTGCTGACAAGCACCATCACCCATCAGACATTTTTG
Source organism: Moxostoma hubbsi (assembly GCA_032164185.1). Classification (NCBI taxonomy): domain Eukaryota; kingdom Metazoa; phylum Chordata; class Actinopteri; order Cypriniformes; family Catostomidae; genus Moxostoma; species Moxostoma hubbsi. The sequence goes on from JAVLUX010000032.1 coordinate 27,094,284, forward strand.
CCTCAATTTAAATGTGTTCACCTTTTCCTGTGGTGAGACTGATAGCCCATCACACGAGCAATCTTCGAGACACGGAGGTTGTTTCTGGTATCATGAGAACCAGGAAGTAGTCATGCATGAATAAACAATGGCGAGCATGATTCGGAGGTTGCATTTTTGCTCTAAAATAAATATTTTACTCCACTAATGGTTAGGTTTAGGGTTGGGTTTGGGTTATGGGGTAGAGTTAATTAAATATGCATTCCTGTTGACTATATTACATAATTTACAACTAACAATACAACTCGCTTTTGGTGCCACTCTGTGGACATTTCACCCCAAAACTGTTTAACAACAGTTCCATCTTCGGATGCTGGGGGCAGTGGTTTGAATTTTGGTAAGCACAGACCAATTTCAGTAGCAGAACTTTCGATCTCCTGTCACCAAATTCAGTGCGATGGTTCAGGATGAACATTTTTACCCAGTATTTGTGTGTGCTACAGGTATGTAAGGATAATGCACAGTCAGCCCATCATTATTGCAAAATAAACCCTGACACGATTATCTGGACTTGGTCTTGGTCAGATCTTATTGGCCATCATTCAGAAGAGGTTCATTTTGTGATAAGTACCAGGTAACTTCAAATAATCTGAATTATTATATGGATACTTATCAAATAAATAAATAAACAAATACATAAATGTAAATATGATTTAAAATAATTTTATGTAAGAAGAGACCAAAAAGTAAAGACATGAAACTAACACATTGTAGGATATTGCTTGCCAGAGAAAACAGTCAAATATACAGTTAAGCAGTCATTATTTAAAAAAAGAAATAAATAATTTGACCACAGAGTGCCACAGATTGTCTATTTAAAATCAAGTATTCAAATTGTATTACTTTAAAATAAATAAATGCACACATAAATGTTAGTACATTGTTAATATCTTGCAATAATTGTTTTCTGTTCATATTTTCGTCTACAGTGTGTGTTAGTTAAATCCTTTCTTTTTCTCCCCTTTTTCTCCCCAATTTGGAATGCCCAATTCCCAATGTGCTCTAAATCCTCGTGGTGGCATAGTGACCTTAATCTGGGCGGCGGAGGACGAAACTCAGTTGCCTCCACGTCTGAGACCGTCAATCCACACATTTTATTATGTGGCTTGTTGAGCACATTACCGCTGAGACATAGCACCACACTATTCTCCGCGGTATCCATGCACAACTCACCATGCGCCCATCCGAGAGTGCGAACCACATTATAGCGACCATGAGGAGGTTCCAGATGTGACTCTACCCTTCCAAACAACCGGGCCAATTTGGTTGCTTTGGAGCCTGGCTGGAGTCACTCATGCCCTAGATTCAAACTTTTGACTCCAATGGTGGTAGTCAGTGTCTTTACTGGCTGAGCTACCCAGGCCCCCTGTTTAAAACCTTTTGATTATCATCTTTGTTATCATTAACAAATATTTATTTTGTCAACAATAATGAAGATGAGAAAGAAAAATGTAATATTTGATTTTTAATAGACATTGTCATCTGTAATTTAGTTGATAAAATTTACACTGAGTATCACATTTTTAGCTTAGCAATATGCTAACACCAAACTATTGAAAAAATTAATTCTGGATTCGAGTCTCCTGTGCACTTATGTGTGATTTTTATGATACATGGAGTATCTGCCTATGTAGAGGATTAAAAACAGTCACTTATGAGATTCCATGATGGTTTAAATGCTACCTTAGAAGGTAGTTGCATGTAGTCAGTAGATAGCATGACGGCTCACTAGCTTTTGTAACAGAGCTTGTAACTTAGCTTATCATATAACAATAAGCTTAGTCTTTGTGGTCAGCAAGCTATGTGACGGCATCCACACAGATGGACAAATTGACAGGCATCAGATAATTCCCACACTCTCTTTGTAATGTGCTGAAGAATGGCTGGTTTAAACACTGTACTCATAAGATGAGTGCCGTTTACATTAAAGAACAATCCCATTAGTCTCCCTTTAATAAGTGATCTATTCCTGTACAGCTTGGGGGGGGGGGGCTCGGGTGTGCCCATCTTCTGCTGATAGAGGCAGAGCTTAATGAAATGGTCTTTTGTGCGCTTGGTTGAACTCATTTAATTTTTTTTTCTCCCTGCAGACTTCCTGTATCCTGTGATAAGTCCTCAAACCAGTGAAGCCTATAATGACTCCATTACTGAGACCCCCGCCAGACTGTGTGTATGTGTGTGTGTGTGTGAGAGAGAGAGAGAGAGAGAGAGAGAGAGAGAGAGAGAGAGAGAGAGAGAGAGAGAGAGAGAGAGAGAGAGAGAGAGAGAGAAATAATTTTTATGTATGTGTGTATCCCATTATCAAGTGTAATTATGTTGCAGTCAAGCTGGTCATGAGGTTTAATATTGCCCAACATGATAACATACACATGCAAACCCCTCTTACATAAATTTAAATTCACACACTACACTTGTCACAGTGAAATCATAAGGATTCCTGCGATTTGGCTAATTCGTATGAATTGCTATGACTTTCACCACAGCCAATGATGTCGCTGGACATAATTCCATCTAATACGCGACAATTACTTGGTTCTGTCACACAACAGCTTCCTATCATGTTTACACACTCTACTGATTAGTTAGGTTTAGATAAGGGGTTTGGGTAAGGGCATACTATTAATAAGCATGTCCTTAACACCTCGTATGCGAAACCCGCGCTTACTTCCACATTAGACATCCGGGCATTTTTACGTGATGAAATTGTACAAATTTATATGAACAAACTCATACAAATTTTCATGGGACTGGATTGTCAGACGATACATACAGTATATTGAAAATATACACATTCTACTTATACTTGCAGTCTAAACACACACACGCACACTTAAATAGGTAATACATCTTGTAATTATGCTAGGAGAAGTCGCCATCTACTGTAGTGGAAGACACAGAAGGTCAATTGGTAGTTAATTTTCTTTTTGCCTTCTGAAGCATGAAACCTGCATATGCAAACAGTTACTCTTAAACACACTCACACTCTCTCTAATGAATTCATCCAAGTCCTCTCTACCATTGACTTGTCACCACCAACCTTGTTTCATGCAATTGCAATTACCACACAGTGAGCAAATTCTACAGCCTCAGGGAAAAATCCATACTGCATTTCACATGCATCAAAAAGGATTTCATCTTTATTCATCTTTAACTCTGAAAGTCTATCAGACATTGTTGTACATTCAAAGACAAAACACCATCAGGGTAACACACGTGATGATAAAATAATACAATATAAGCGTTTAATGTAGCATAAAACATTACTTAATTGCTTTTTTAGTAAATTGTTCACAGCTGTGGTAGTTCATGCAGTCCGGCAATCAGGGGTGGATCTGGGCCTGGAATACTTGGAAATCTCCAACGTTTTAGTGCTGTGGATGGAATTTTCAGATGGTCTCTTACAAGCACGGGTGGGAGAAACCGAATGTCAAATGAATAATGAGTCAACAACATCTGGAGGTAAGGTAGATGTTTCAACGTTAGTTTCGCATCTTTGGACCTGCCAGCTCCAGTTTCAGTTCTACTTAATGTGGATTATACATGCTGGTGTAAATGTACGTGTAAGTAAAGTTACTTTTATAGTGCTATTTCCTACGTTATTATCACAAACCTTGATCTGGATCTAATTTTCTGCCTTATTGAATGCACCTAGAACCACCCCTGTCAGGAAAGCTATTATCTCCATCATTAATAATAAATTAATTAAGTTACTTATAAAATTGCTTATTTTATTGCATATTGCCTTGTTATAGCCTATAATATGTATCTATTCATTCTAAGACAACTCAAATTTTTATGTACACTATGTTCTAAATAAAAATTATTTTTACTATATTTTACAGTAAAATATATATTTTTTTGTATGGAAAGGTAATAAATAGTTAAACAATCAACAGGTGTTTACTGTAATATTTTTACATTTCTTTTCTGTTAAAATGACTAACATTTAAATGAATATTCTGGGTTCAATACAAGTTAAGTTCAATTGACAGCATTTGCGGCATAATGTTGATTACCACAAAAATTAGTTTCAACTCGTCTCTCCTTTTCTTTGAAAATAGCAAAAGTCAAGGTTCCAGTGAGGCACTTACAATAGAAGCGAAATGGGGCCAATTTTGGAGGGTTTAAACACAGAAATGTTAAGTTTAGAATTTTATAAAAGCACTTTTCATTACTCAATACACGTGTATTATTTGAGCTGTAAAGTTGTTTAAATTGTAATTTTTTGCAGGCGATTACGGGTTTCAGGTTTTGTTGTCATTACATTGTCATGGTAATGAAGTTGTAAAATTGGCTATAATTTAACACAGAATAGGTTATTTTGTGATTTTATTTTATTTTATATATCTTATAATCCAATATGGCTGTACTTTTGAAACTTTGAGTATTTTAACATTATAAATCGGCCCCCATTGACTTCCATTGTAAGGTCCTCACTGGAACCAAGATGTTTGCTTTTTTTAAAGAAAAGGAGGGAATAATTCTTAAATATGATATATACTGTGAATTAATCATTTTAAATTAATTAAAACTACAGGTTAATAAAAAGTTTTGTTTAAATAAAACTGGCCATTTCAGATTATTTGGTTTGTATTTATTTACTTTTAAAAATGGTGTAAACTTTAACACCTGATAACCGCAGATAAAATCATTGATGTCTCCACATTATGATTATTATTATTAACTATGACTATCTATGCATTGTGATTAACTGTGGTTTACTTCACTCTCTCAGGAACACCTCAGTGGTTTCTACAGTCTCATTTGAGAAATACTGGAAGAACCACAGAAACGCAAGTACATGCTGCAAACACCAGAGATAAGGATAAGGATTTGAACATCCTTGTTATCATTGAATGCAAATAGTTTTTTTTTTTTTGCCTCCTAGTTCTTGCAACTCGATTGGTCCGTGTCACAGAGAAGATGGATGGGTCACGCAAACAAATCAACAACTGAAGCGATATCAAAGTGCACTGTGGGACTGAGTGAATATCTCTCAGGCCTCAGCAGGACTGTCTTCACTGATTTATAATGGGATGAGTAATAAATACTTGTTTAAATAGCCCAGCCAGACAACAGACTCCACAGAGCTATCTTTTCAAGCATGACACTTGCCTCAGTGTAACAAGGCTCATATTGGGGTAATTGTATCATTCTTCTGTGAGGCCCGTGGCCATATTTAGGGGTCATAAATCAACTATTGGCCTCCTTTTGACACCACTATCAAGGGGTTCCTGTGTACTCTAAATAAGTCAGTAGAAAGTCATTATCTTGAATGGGGATGTTGTGGCTGTCTTTAATTTGCTCAATGGTAAAACGTAAAAGAATGACTAAAGTCAAGCTTATCAGTCCAGTGGGGACTGTAGAGCATCATTCATCCTAGGAAATCTAGTTTATTTCCTTTTAAGCCATTCTAAGTTATTCTAATAAGTTTGTGCACACTCTCTCATAATAAAGGAACCATAAGGTACAAAGCCACAACTGGGGTGGTACCAGAGGTCCTTAGGGTACAATTATGTGAGCATTAAGTTACACATCTTAACTTATATGTACAAAAAAGGTCCCATTGAGGATACCACGTTCCTTAAGCAGTACCTTGTTTGCTGAGAGGGCAGTATATTAAAGTTAGTCCTGTGGTTATTCGGTGACAATTGCTACTTTTGGAACTATTGGTTATTGGCAGAATTTAACACAGATAGCAGTGTTGTAGTACTTGAGATAAAAGCCTTCTTATTATCATGGGCTGTCTGGTGCATGCGTTTCAGCAAGCATGCAAGAAGAGTGCTCGCTAGTTCAGCTGTGTGTGTGAGAACGGTCTTGGTGAGATGTTGAAAACTGTTTGATTTGGGCCATCAACAGAAACAAAGAGTCATATACAGACGTACCTGAGGAATTTACAAGCTTTAAAGGGATAGTTCAACCAAAAATGTAAATTCTCTCATCATTTCTCATGCCATCTCAGATGTGTATGACTTTGTTTTCTTCTGCTGAACTCAAATGAAGATTTTTAGAAGAATATCTCAGCTCTGTAGGTCCATACTATGCAAGTGAATGGGTGCCAACACTTTAAAGCTCCAAAAATTATATTCCATAAGAAGTAATCCATAAGACTCCAGTGGTTTAATCAATGTCTTCTGAAGTGATATAATAGGTGTGAGTAAGAAACAATTCAAAATTTAAGTACTTTTTTACTATTAGTCTCCACTTTCACTTTTACTTTTACATTCTTCTTTTTGTGTTTTTGGTGATTCACATTCTTCGTGCATATCACCACCTACTGGGCAAGGAGGAAACTTTATGGTAAAAAATAGATTAAATATTGATCTGTTTCTCACCCACACCTGTCATAGCGCTTCAAAAGACATGGATTTAACCACTGGAGTCTTATGGATTACTTTTATACTGCCTTTGTGTGCTTTTTAAAGATTCAACATTTTGGCACCTATTCATTTGCATTATGTGGAACTACAGAGCTGAAATTTTCTTCTAAAAATCTTCATTTGTGTTCTGCAGAAGAAAGAAAGTCATTCACATCTGGGATGTCATGCGGGTGATTTAATGATGGGAGAATTTTCTTTTTTGGGTGAACTATTCCTTTAAGACACGAATCAGGACATTAGTGGTTTTTGCAAAACTCTTTTATCAAGACAAGATGCAATCAACCTTCCAAATTTGGGCATTTCCAGAAATAATGTTGTCCTAATATGCACCTATTTTTAACAGCCTGCTAACTTCTAAATTCATTTTTAAATCTTAATCTTTAATCTTAAAAATGTTTCAATGTTTCAAACTTTTTATTGTACGCAATGCGATTTAACTATGGAAAGCCAGAGAAGGTTTTTAATTCCATTTTAAAAGTGCATTTTATTAAATGCACTTAAATTCTGTTCTTTGAGCATACATAGGATGAGACACCCATAATTATTCATATTTGCTCTATGTTGAAATAACCATATTCTTCATAGATTGTCGTGTGATAACACAGTCTGAGTTGTTGTTGTTTTTTCAAAGATGTGGTGATAATCACAATAAACGACAAAAAAGTGCAAAAAAATTTGAGATTACAGAAATTCACCCAATATTGTGTTCTTTGTGTCCATGCAAGTGAAAGGTCCTAATCATGGAGAATCAAGTGTGCTCCTGCAAATAGTTGATGCTGAATTGATGCACAAAATCTGGTGGTGGCTTGCCTGATATAACAACTTCAGATTTCTAAAACCATTTTGAATTTCCTTCATTAATTTTTCAACAGCCTGTACTGACTTGCTTTCTCATTTCAAAGGGTTTGGCCTTTTAGTCCAAGATCTTATTCAACTTTCTCAAATATAAACACAAGCAACTGCTCAAGTCAAATCACAGCAAAGACAACATACTCTCGGCCAGAGTCAGTTCAGTTGGTGCTCACTTCAGCTCTTCCGCAGAGCATAGGGGTGCAGAAAAAAAGCCTCCACAGGTTCACAGATTCAAAGTAGAGTTCTCCTTAAGACTCATGGGTAAAAATCTCCTAAGCCTATTTCGTTTTCAAACAACGCTGTCTCCCCTCAGTCTCACAGCGGGCTGTGGTATCCAAACATGTCTTCATTTGCTCAATGTGTGTTAGAGTGTTCGTGGAATTCGCCGTTGAAAAGGACATCTCAAATACGCTATTATTATCGCTTCGTCAGCTCTCATTTGGTGTTTTTCTGACCTCTCACCCTGGGCTATGGCAACAGTAAGAAAAATGTCCGTCTTGATTGACAGCGCTGAGAAAAGACGGCACCTCCCCTCTCCTCCAATAGGCATTTCAAACACTTTTGGGGACAATGGAGGCTTGGGTGTAATGGATCAATGAGGGGATGATGACTGTCAAAAGAGCACATACTCCTCACACAAACCTGATTATCTCAGCGTGACGGAGGCCAGTGGGAGAAGGAGGGGGAACCTTGGGGAGATCTGCCCCCCGCCGGTCACCTCCAATCGGGCTATCGTGGAACACGAGGACCAGGCTGTCAGGCCTTGCCCTCACCCATCCAGCAGGGGCCTTTACCAAATCTATTCATACGAGCAGGGACGATTCTCTTTCCTCTACGGCTCAGTCAAGTTGGTGGATGGAGGCCGCGGCCATTGTTCAGCACAAGTGGTGAAAAGATACTCTGCTCTGCATACCTCAACAAGCAACACTTCCTTAAATAGTGCGAAAGACACCCATAGCTGAAGCCCCTTTATGTGCCTAGTACAGAATGCGAAGGGAAGGATCTGGAACAGAAAAGAGCAACAGGAGAGCCCCATCGCAGATAAAGCCTGGGCTAATCTGCTTTCATTTGGGCTTTGGGAGCAGCAGTAGATGTTTGTCCTCTGTGCACCTCTGTTTCCAGGGCAGACATACAGTATTAGAGCCTGCAGATTAGTCATGGGGATGAGTGCATGTAGATTGGATGTTTAGGCTGCTTTTCACATACTTTCAAAGGGTGAGATCTGTTATCACAAAATCCTAATCTCAAGACACGGGTTGGAGCATAATAAGCATTAGATACTATGAGTGTGAGTGTGCATGAGCGTGTGTGTGTGTGTGTGTGTGTGTGTGTGGGCAGGTTTGGGTGGTTTACGAGGACTTTTTTTTTAGGTTACAAACTGGTAATTACAAGGGTATTATGCTATAAATGTGGTTAATGAGGACATTTCTAGTGTCCCCATAATTCAAATCACATAAAAAACATACTAAACGATGTTTTAATGAAAATATAAAACAGCAGAAAGTTTTTTTGTGAGGTTTAGGGGTAGGGGATAGAATCTATAGTTCGTACAGTATAAAAATAATTATGTCTATGGAGTGTCCTCATAATGATAGCTGCACAACATTGTGTGTGTGTGTGTGTGTGTGTGTGTGTGTGTGTGTGTGTGTGTGTGTGTGTGTGTGTGTGTGATCTTATTGCAGGTGTCCAGGGGTGACCTCTAATAAAACTACACAATGTTGATTAAAATTAATTTTGACATTTCCCTCTAAATCTTGATATCGATATAATATCATTAAAGCAACAAGTCACAAGAAGCCATGTTACTGTATAATCACTGTAATGCACAGTAGCTTATAGCTCTCACAGTAAAAATAATATAATAAAAGACACTAATGTTTAATAAATAATTACTTAAGAACTTGTTAAAGTTTTATTGTTAAAATGTGTTCTCCTATCCCAGCTTAATATGCAGGTACAATTATCAGTAAAGCCAGTCAATTTATAGGTTGATTTCACCTAAAAGTGTAAACAATGTATCCATTCAGTTAATGAAAATATTTTGCCAAAAGTCTCCCATTCAGTCCAATGGAAATTTCTACAAAACATGTCAGAGCAAACATTGGTAACCAAGGGAGGCTGTTCTTAGTGAAGGGTCTAATTCTTTTTAGTGACACTAGTGTAGCAGAATTTACACACATCAACTTTAAATAAAGCAAGAAGCGGTGGTAAAATCCATATAATGTGCAGCATTGAGTATCTTATTGCTTTAATAAAGCTGTGGCATGTAATATGATAAAAGACACAAATGTTCATTAAATATTGATGTACTTAAGTGGGATTTCATCAAAATTATATAACAATAAACTATTCTTCTTCCATGTAATATAGCTAATTTACCTAACTGTAGGTGATTGTATACATGTAGACTGGGGATATTAAATGTGGAGTAAGCAATTCCTTAAAAGAGAAAGTTTGTTGATATTTGAACACAACAGCCAAAGAAACACACCCCTCCCTTCAGTGCTCCTTCAGAAGCTCTGCCCCCCAAATTTGTGCACATAGTGCAATAGTGTTGTGTGGATCGGTCCGATCCACTTTGTTTATTTTCCCATCTACAGAGCCAATGCTGTGTAAAACCACCAAAGTTTATTCAGCACACACACAGAACGGACAGCTAGCGGATCGTGAAGGGATATTCACAGAATTTGACAAAAAGTGTATTGGATTAAAATAAATTACTCCACCTTTAATGATTAATTGATAATCGATTAATCTTTGTTAATAATTAGATTGATTAAGCTTATTGATAATTGACTAATTAATTTCAGGACAATTCAGTGATCAGCAGACTTTGATAAGGCTGTCTATAATCACCCACCGCTAGATGATGGACAGCCAACCTCCCCAAAACCACCCCCCAAAAGTTGTTGGGGGAGGTTCACTGTTCTTTTCTGCATATCACGGCCCCATTTCGTGGCCAGCCCACACGGTTCTCCCCCCAATAATCAAAACAAGCAAGTAGAGTTTTTATCTCGAATATCATGCTTAATGTGTATAGGCCTATAATTTATATGTGAATATTCCCAACACTCTGTATGGGATAATTGATTTTTATCATATTTCTGAAATATCAAAGATACATAAAAAATGGATGGAAAGACATGTCTTATTGGCGAAATTAAATAACAGGTACATTGAGTGTCTTTTTCATCATATTATAAAGCAAAAGAATTTTAATTATATCAGCAACTGCGCATAAATGTGAATTCCTGCCTCTGATCACGAAGGTGTCTGATCCACTACAAGAAATGAGAATTGTGTGACGACAACACATATTTCACTCCACCCTGGGCCCTGACTGCAGCAGTCCACTCTCGTCTACTTTCAAGGAGATGCATTTGGCATCTCAAACAAGCCTAGTGTCACAAAGCAGTTGTAGTGTGCATGCATCATATGCGTTCCTATTCGTTCAACATAAGATAAGTATACTCATAATGGCAACACGGTCGGCCAGGCGCGAAGCAATCCGGAACCCGTAAAAACAAACTGGGTCTTTACGGTCATATCTCACTTTTAATTTTCAGAACATGTAGTTATGGGCTGTGCTGTCCTGCGGGGTGATAGACAGCTGGGTTGATTCCATATGGATGAACTGTGAGACGGGGATTGACTGGTTTTGTCTAGCAGGGAAAATGACTGTGTGACTATAGCTTTGACTGGCAGGTGGCTGTTCTGAAGAAATACAGTACAAGTTTCCTTTGCAGGGGGTTGAGCAGACACAGGAATGGCCAAATCATCATTTACAGGAATGATTGACAGGTGACAGCCTCCGAAGTGTGTGCACTCAGCTCCAGATGTAGGTGCCCCCAGGAAGAGAAGTTAGATGGATGTAATCAGTCAGTGTCAATAGTAGATTTTTACTATTATAGATTTTACATAATATAAGAGTAGCTTGACAGACCTGGAAAAAAATATTTAAGCTAAAGAAGTCAATTTATTTGTTTAGCATTTTTCGAAACACACTTCATTTCAACACAGCTTTCTAAAAGTTGATACCTTAAAGTCTCAATGTCCTCGGTGAACAGATTCATAGAAACCATGCCTATAATATCTTTAAGCACAATTTATGACAGCACTTTTGTCTTGATTTTTGAATATGTTATTTGATTGTAATATTGACTGATTGAATGTCTTTCCCCATTCAAGTAGACTGGATGTGTACTTGTTGAAAATAGAAAAGTTACAATTATGAGTGACTTCACTTTCCTTAAAGGGATAGTTCACCAAAACAATTTTCAATCTCTCATCTTTTATTCACCCTCATGCCATCCAAGGTTTATTTGACTTTATTCAGTGGAACAAATATTTTTAGAAGAATATTTCAGCTCTGTAGGTCCATACAATGGAAGTGAATGGGTGCCAACACTTTGTAGCGATAATAATCACAGAAGACTCCAGTGGTTTAATCAATGTCTTCAGAAATGATATGATAGGAGTGAGCGAAAAACAGAACAAAATTTAAGTTCTTTTTTTTTACAAAAAATCTCCACTTTGACTTTCTTCTTCTTTTGCCAATTCTCATTCTTTATGCATATTGCCACCTACTGGTCAGGGAGGAGAATATATAGTAAGAAAAGAAGTTATAGGGATGATTCATCCAAAAATGAACTTGCATTAGTTCATTGTAACTATTGCCCCAGTATCTACACAATATCACAATAGCCTTTTACCCCACGTGAGGAAGCCTTTTACTCACTACCTTTTTTAAAAAACTGAATTTTAACCAAAACAACATTCCGTTATAATTTCTTTTCTTACTAAATATATTGCTCCATCAATATTAAATAAAAAAATATTTTTTTAACTTTGTACATTTTATGACTAGAAAAAAGAGCTTAATTTCCTTAAGGGGTTCCTTTAGCCCCATTGCAACCTGGGATGGCACGTAAATGATGAGAGGATTTTCATTTTGGGTGAACTGTCACTTTAAATATTGATCTGTTTCTCACACACACATATCAAGTGACTTCTGAAGACATGGGTTTAACCACTGGATTCTTATGGATTACATCTATGTTTCCTTTGTGTGATGTTTTATAGCTGCTGGTCTGATCATCATTCAGTTGCACTGTATGGACATACAGAGCTGAAATATTCTTCTAAAAAAAGTTTGTGTTCAGCAGAAGAAAGTTATACACATCTGGGATGGATTGTGGTTACTTACGTAAATGATGAGAGAACTTTCATTTTTTGGTGAACTATTCCTTTAAAGCAACTTGGAATGCACATGAATGGGCATCATGATTTTCACCAAAAAATTACTTACTTTTAGGGTTGTTTCTTACCTAAACCCATCTAATGACTTGAGAAGACCTGGAATATGACACTTGAGTAGCATGAAATGCTTATATAATATTATGGGTGCTTAATTAAGCTTTAAAGAGAGTCAGTATCAACTGCAGGGATATTCATTAAGATTTAAAAATTTCCACACAAGAAATAAAGTCATGCAGGTTGAATGGCAGCAAGGCAACATTATGACAGAATTTTCTTCTTTTTTTTCTTTTTTTTTGGTGAACTTTCAAGATTAATTAATTTTTTTCTAGAGCCAATCACAATAGATAAGGAACACTTAAATGTTTTAAATGAAACATTGACCAATTATAGCTTAATAAAATCTATATCCACATTATATACTTTTACTATAATAAATATGGATGAGCCCCATCATTAAAAAAAATAAAAAATAGGACAATAATTGTGTATTCACTCCATGTTTGCATTGGTACAGTGGAGAGTAAGGTATGTGAACTGATATGAAGTAATACACTGACCTACAGTAAGTACCAGACCTCCACCATGTGGCTGCATTCTGAAAGACGTCTCTATCACTGCATGAAACACACCTTTACACTCATAACAACGGCTTGAATATTAACATTACATTGTAGCTTTCAGGATTTTAACCCAAATCCATACAGATATATTTTTTAATACTTTTACATTTTACATTATTAATCAAAATGCAACTAAATTTGTCTAAAGGCTTGGAGTTCAATTTGAATTGGTAAAAAGTCAATAAACAACATGTACAGTAAGAGTCTATTAGACACTATGCAATCCATCAGTTGAAAGATAGAGGGCAGCCTTGTGACAAAAACTGTCAGACAGGACGCAAGTTTATCAACTCACAAACTGTAAATGGTCAATAAAACATTCGAAATAGTATGATTGAGTACTGGATATTTCTTAAATCATTGATGATATAGTTAACTTTAGTTAACTTAGGAGTGTGCAACAGGAATTTTATTTCAACTAAAAATATATCTCCAAACTCTCGTCATAGACACCCTGCAGCGGCTGCCATTTAAGCGGTGTAAATAATTGAGGAATTGTATTTGCCGCAATCCCCCGCATGCTATGTGTCTATAACAGAGCATCCGACCTTCTCTTTGAGAGTTGTGTAATGTCGCAACACACCGAGTTCTCCTCAACTAATCGATGGAGGAGTCAATGACTTTACCTTTTCAAGCTGTTTACAATATGAGCTTCCCATATCCTGAAAGTAAATGGTATAGGCTAAGCGCTACCATGTAGTTCTACGTTCTATGTTACAACACTTTGGTAGATCATATGGATAATAGCATACATGAATGACAATTACAGTCACATATGAAGATCATTTTTAATGAAGATAGGCTATTTAAATGTAATTGTAAAAAATTGAATAAAAAACAACAACACACAGATGTATGAAGAGATTTCAGAAAATAAAACAACTTTGAGACTTGAAAACATTTCAAGTTATTTTGGCCGCTAGTTAATTAAAGCTTCATGTCAGTAAAGTCCATTTCAACATTTCACACCTTCTGGCTCTACGTCATGTTAGCATAACCTTGCCAAGACACCCCTGCAGCTAAGCTTCCTGTTGAAACAAAACAGAATTAGGTTACAAATGTCTAAAAGAGACGTGTGGGCAAACTGATACAGCAGACACTGCCGGATTAGGGCCTGTTTTCTTTTAATCAGGTTTTCAATAAAGCTCTGAATGTTCTGATTTTGTCACGAACAAACGAGCCTTGTACAGCTGTTTGTCCAGGAAAGTTGGTTACCTATGCCTGGGTGAAATAACTTCCCCCTTTATGATCCTCTCTGCTGAGTTTTGTTTGCTGTGGGATTATGGGATAATCAATCACAGCTCCTCAATACCACAACAAAGTGCTGTTAATAACACTTTTGTACATTTTCTAAAAAATTAATTAATTAAAAAAACCATTTTAAAACGGTTGTATGCATCCTCTATTGCCTGTTAACCACAAACACATTTGAAATATTTTCAAACCACTTTCCATAAGTGACTCATCTTTGGTCCTTATGAAGAGGAAACAATTGTGTGAATATTTCAGAGGTGGGACTCAGGGGAGGCTCAGAATAAACAGGTTTTGTAATTGAATGTGTGAATACTTTTGAGGGCTTTCCCCCGCCTGTTAGAGGAAGACAGTGGAAAGTGAAAACCTATTTTAGTTTGCGTGAAAGCCTATTCTAAAATTCTAAATATTTATATGTGTAAAGATAGATGTCAACATGTTCTCGCATTCGATTGTTGATCCAAGGCAATTTTCTGTATTTTGAAATCACAATCACACACACACAAAAGCAAAATAATGTATGTATATAGATAGATAGATAGATAGATAGATAGATAGATAGATAGATAGATAGATAGATAGATAGATAGATAGATAGATAAGAGCACACATTTTAAATAGATTTTTTTAAGCAAATTCGATAACATTTCACATTAATATTCACTTTGTTAAGGGGTTAATTAATGACTGATCAATGATATACAGTTATAACAACATGAATAAAAGGGCAACTTTCATACAATACAATACTTGCCAAATAGAAAGCATTTTATAATTATTTATTAATAAATACACTCATTCATACTCAAATTAATCACAAACATAAATGTCGTAATTCATGATATATCTCATAATGCAGCAAAAATACTGTAGATTATTATAGTGAGATTGAATAGAGGGATTTTAATCTCACTATAACAGGAGGGGTTAAAAATGTTGAACAAGTGTTAAAGCATTCATATCAGGTATTGCAAGAAAGTCGCTTTTATGCATGCTGTTATAAACGCATATCACTGATTTCTAATGCATTTGAAAATAATTTATTATTCGTGAATTAATCCCTTCATAAACCTTTACAAACAGAACATCAATGTAAAGTGTTACCCCAATTCTTGATGTGCCAACCTTCTGCCAGAAGACATAGTCCCTAAAATGTAAACCTAGGTTAATAGTTGGTTTCTATGGGTGCTCCACAGAGTAGCTAGGTAAACAAAAAAGCTAGGTTTTTTTTTTTTAGTATGGCTTAAACGCTGTATTGACCAATCATCATCCATTTTACTTATATTATACTACCATATATTGCAGGTAGCCTGTGTTATTTAGAGTGATTCATTAGACTGAGACAGGTTATCAGACGATGTAAGCTAAATGTCAACACATATGGCTTGCTGCTCCCCCTGGACTGTCTTGTCAACCAGTCAAGACTCCTTCCTGAAGTCTTTGCAGAGCCAACGGGATCAGCACACATTTTATCAACCAGTCATCAATCATTCATCTCCCTCTTATTAATAATTAATGCCTTAAAACAGCAGTTGGTTGTGGGGTCCATACAGATGTGTGTGCAAGTGTGTGTGTGTGTGTGTGTGTGTGTGTGTGTGTGTGTGCTTAATTATAACAAACAATTTTTTTCAGAGAAATGCATCAATATCGATGTCACTCTAGCAGACATGAACATGCTCCTCACTTCTGCTGGAGGAATAAATCCAGATGATTTCCCAGAATACATTAGACAGGAAACAAGAGGAGACCTCTTCTCTCTCTTGGACTTCAGATGTCTTTGTGCCTCTAATGGAGGAGCTTTCCTCTGATATGATTGAAGACAGAAGAGCTCTCCTGGCACTCCCCTCCTCAACACTCCAGGCCAGCTTCTCAAAGGGAAGGAATAGATTATCAACCTCACTGAACCCCACCCAGCAAGTCAGACAGCCAGTGCAGGACATTATCATGTCAAAATATGGCATCACTTAATATCCATGGCAACAAAATGCCAGTAGATCTCCACACTGCATGGCAGAAATGTAACATCCTTTGGCATTAGATACATGGGCCAATTTTATTACCAATGAAAACTGTACTAAACAAGCATTCCACAAGTCAACACTGTGGTTTTCAGGATGCATTCTTGTTTATAGTGGTGGATTTCAAATGTCACAATTATCGTGTTAGTTATCACTATAGACAGTCACATCATGCATGAAGGGGTACATGACCCCCACCACCCAGATTTTTGAGCCAATTTGATTTTGAATACAAGTTAAAAAAGAAACAAATTGTCCCACTTTATATTAGCTGTATCGTACTTTACATTAAACAGTTATGCTTTCAACACAATGTACTAATTGTGTGCATATGAATACATTTGCTGTTACTGAGGTTGTGGTGCTGGTAGGTTTAGTGTTAGGGTCAACAGTGTAATTACATATGTAATTAGATGAGGGTAATTTTAATGTAAGTACATAAAAACATGTATGTCAAAATAAATACATTATATCAAACACTTATTTTTGTACATAAAAGTACATCAAAAGTAGCTAAAAACACTGGTCACACTTTATATTAGGTGGCCTCAATTACTATGTACTTACATTAAATACATACAATGTTGTTCTGGAAAATTCCCACAATTGCTGCTACTGAGGTTGAGGTATGGGTAGGTTTAGGAGTAAGGGTAGGGTTAAGGTTAGGGGTAAAGTTAACAGTGTAACTACAAATGTAAGTAAATGCAAGTACTTTAAATGTAATTACAATGCAACAACATGTATGTACATAATAATTACATTGTATCAAATAGTTAATTACATAGTAGTTAAGGCCACCTAATATAAAGTGGGTCCAAAATGTCACATCCAAAAAAATTACTTTTGACAAAAAAACTTTTGACAATTAAGATGCTTATTTATTATAAGTATTTGTCATAAATGTTTAGGCAGAAATCACATTTTCTGATTTGGTTTGTCCGATTGACTTAGCGAATAATTAACATTAAATAGATATTTTTATCAAAATATACCAACAATCATTACTTTTCTTCTTGTGGAACAATTAGTATCAAGATAACTCTTTTCCATACTACAAAAATACATGGTGAAAAAAATAAAATAAACTGGCATCTGTGATTGCAGAATAATTATGTAAAAGATACAGTAAAAATGTAAACAACTTTACAGAACAATCTGTACATTTTACCATTTAAAACTGTTGTTTTTACTGTATATTTACAGAGCAGTACCATTGTTTATATCATTAAATGATAAACTTAATATATTAACCTTATATATTAAATAAAATCTGCTTTTCACTTTATAATGTATTGTTAATTATTGTAGTAATTACAGAAGGGTGCACGATGACAAGAAGTTTATCAATAGTGGCTCTTCCAGGAGCAATGACCATTAAACAACTAGAGCCAGTGTTCAGTGTCATTCTCACATACACTAAACACCATCAGAATAACACCTGTGAAATTAAAATAATGCAGTAATCATTAACTAAATTACATCAAATATAACCAAACTATACACCTCAAACTATATAACTGATATTAAAAATAAGAAGAAACATAACTATTCACATAAAATATCATTAAATGAACTGGGTCACACAGGGAATTCTGGGAACACCTGATTGTTGTTGTTTACCGTAATTTTAACAATAACTTACTGTAAAAAGTGCATGTACTCTCTTGTTAAACCTGTTATATATTTTAACCGTTACTTATATGCAGGGTTGGGAGGGTTACTCTTGAAATGTAGTCCACTACAGATTACAGAATACATGCTGTAAAATGTAATTTGTAACGTATTTAGTTAGATTACTCAATGTCAGTAACGTAATCTAAATACTTTGTATTATTTCTTCAGCACTGGTAGATTTTTTCACTTGTTTTGACTATAAAATCTCTGCCAGTACAGTAAGACAAAATACACATGCTAAAAATACATTCTCTGAAAAACCCAAATATCTTCTGCAGTGTTGTTTCTAAAGCAAGATCAATCAAATTGATCTTGTTTTAAGGATATTTTTATATTTTTACCTGAAAACAATACAAAAATTATTATCAAGAATAAGAGTTTTGCCCTAATATCAAAGGTCTTACTAGAAAAAAATAAATTATGACCTAACGTGAATATTCTTGATAAAAATATGATCGTGTCTGTTAACATGTGCATGTAAAATGGCTAGAAATAGTATTTTATCTTAGCGTAAATCTGACAGTTTACACAAGGTTTATTTCTATTTCTTCTGCTCCAATCTTCAAACTTACTTCAAACTTACTTCTCTGTCTGCTTGTATGAATGTAACACATCATAAGAAAGTGTTTCACCGCTGTTCAAATGCACTTTGTATCACATCATTTATATGGATAAATGTTTCCCATCTGAAAGGATTAAATATTAAATTAAACAAATGAAATAAAATATAAAATACAAAGTAATCTCTTCAGTAATCAAAATACTTTTTGAATGTAACTTTATTCTAATTACCAATGATTTAAATTGTAACTGTAGTGGAATATAGTTACTTATATTTTGTATTTTAAATACGTAATCCCATTACATGTATTCCGTTACTCCCAAGCGGCAACCTCCCCGTCTCTCTCTTGAAACCAACACGGAAGTGAATTAAACTGCAATTCATCGACTGGCCGCTTGAGGCTGGCTGCAAAAGTGAGTCAAATCTGTATCTCTCCCATGTTAAAATGCTTAACTTTACAGCAGAAAAAAAAACATGTTTACAGCCTGGAGCAAAAAGTGGCTTGGATCTATACAGCTTATTTTGCCCTTCATGACAACTGTGAGGGGGGTGAATTTTTTTTATAACAAATCCGTTTAAATTATATTAAGCCTTTAATTTCCGCATAATTAAGGGCGTGGCCACTTTTGAGTGACAGGTGAACCGCTGCTCACGTTACCTCAGCTAATTGTCTGACTGTGAAAATAAATCAATTTTAGCCACTAAACTTGGCATCTCTGCCGTGTTTGTGATTTTTCGAGATTATTTCACAATTATAATGTCTTGCTGTGGGGTTAATTGTATTAACAGACCGTCCAAGAAGCTTGGACTCCATTTTTTTCGTTTTAAACTTTGTGTAGTTTAATATCAATAACATATAAATAGTTATTTCAAGTTTTGTTGTGTAGGTTCAGGTTAATTTACCTCAATAGTAAGCTTGGTTTGAATCGTTTCAAAATAAACCGCCAATATCTTCCATCCAAAGACAACTTGAACGCATCGAGCTAGGCGGGCGTGGTTTCAGCAGCAGGCTCCTCGGCTCCACCCACGTCCCGCCTCTTTGCCCATTTTCGTTTTTCCGGGAGTGACGCGTTACCAAGATGGCGACGGTCGGCCCCGCCCACTTTAGGCTTCAAAAACGCTCTTCAGAAACCTACGGGTGACGTCACGGACACTACGTCCATTCTTTTTTACAGTCTATGGTTACTCCCCAACCCTAATTATATGGGAAAATCTTACTGTTTAAAGATATTACAAATTTTTAACATATATTTTACAGTAACTACTCATTAACCAATTTGCGTTTTTTTTACTGTAGCATTTTTACAGTCTTTTACCAGTAAAATTATGGAATTTTTACAGTGATATAATTTGAACCCAAATCCCCACAAAACAACATTTGTACCATTACACTGAGACCAACACTGTATATTTTGTCAAGTATACTGTATACTTACTATTTGTTATATGTCAATTTAATGTCTTTAGTCAAGTTTAAAATATTATTTAATATGACTAAATAATTCTTACTCTCTTTTTAGGCATCGAGTGATTAATGAGAACTGGTACCCCCTCAAAAATATGTGTACACCCATGAGTTCAGAGGTCGGTTCGGCCCCAGTGCTGTCAGGACAGAGTGACTAACACAGGGGTGTGTATTATTTTCACAAGAGTGGATTTGCAGTGGAGGGAAGGGTTGAGGAATAATGCATTAGAACACACTAATCTGGTTAGGCTAATCTCAGTCCCACTGCTGAGCTCTGAGAGAGAGGGAGAGAGAGGGCTGCTCGGGGAGATGCTGAAGAGCACTCAGGAAAGGGAATGTCAGATGGAGACCTTCAGGATGAATGATATATGAATGTGAATAAATGCTATGTCATTTACAAACAAAGCACTGATGTCATGAAACACCTGAAGAAAGGTTCATTTCTGTATCAAGTAATAATTTCAAGTTCTATTAGGGCTTTTTGCCATTAATGTCAGGGTGAATCTCACAAACCTGTCAATATTTCACCTCAAAAATGAAAGAAAGAAATAACATATAATATTGCTTCAAGAAACTGAAGGCTATTCTTAGGAACATTATGATTGTTTTGCATTGTGACATAATTTTTAAATGATCCACACAATCATAATTTACCGTAATGTAATCCATATGTGTGTGTGTGTATATATATATATATAACTTTAAATCAATCCGGAGAAGAGCATGTTTTGGATTAAACTGTGTCAGCTCTCATTCCCAAATGAACATATAACATCTGCTATGACGCCTACATTCACTCCAAGGTAAATTAAAGCTAATATCTGAATGTTAATCATTTATGTATTGATTCAAGTCATAGTAAAAGTGATAGTAATCAACAGTTCGCATCATCAAAATGAGTGTGTTTTGAGATGTTATAAGCAGTTCTGTTCACTTGCGCTCATGTTATTAGATGTATAATCACTATTAAATGACTATAATAATCATTTGCCTTCATTCTGAATTGCAGTATCCACAGTTTTTAATCAAATTACTTTGTAATTTAACAAATTCTTTTATAAAAAATGTCAGATAAATATGCAATACAATGTCACTCTTCATACCAGCCCACGTTAAAACATCCATTCCTTTTATTAGAATGTTTGGCCAAAAACTGCGTCATTCATGGCAATCTCCCATTCATTCCAATGAGGAGTCATGCGGAGCTTGTCAGAGCGAACAACTGTAACCAAGGATGGGCGGAGCTTAGTGAAGGGTCAATTGTCATGAAAATGAAAATCATATTGCAAAGGTCCTTAAATAGGCTTCATTTAATTTATGCAGAATATAGTTTCCTTTTTTCAAATGAAATTGAAAAGAAATATGACCTGGACATGTTTTTGTGAGATTCATAAGTTAGGTCTGTGCTTTATATTTGGATTTGAACCAAATTAAAACTGTCACTAAGTTTTTCCCTGCCTGTTAGGTTGAATAAGGCCGATTATTCCCTTTCCACAGAAAAACACAGCAAAATGGGGTTCATATCTGCATCCATATTTACTATACAGATATGGAAATGAATTTCAGGGAAGACAGACTGAAAAGAGATTGACTTGGAAATGAGAGCGAGATTTTTCATTACCGTCACAGATAACCTCATGTGGGACTGACTCCATCATTTGAATGTGATTGGTTATGCGCTGAGGGGAAAAAACACATTAGTTATGGGGCTTTCCTCTTATTTTATTTCTTTTTTTCACTCCTGAGGTCTGAACCTTGAGTTTTTGACAAAGAAGAAAGCTAAATATCCCCCCCCCCCCCCCCCACACACACACACACACACACATAGATATACACATATAGACATAAGCTTACTTATGGAAATGTTGTGTTTGTGCAGGCATTGTCTGGTTTTCTAAATGCAACACTTGCTAATACCGACTTTAAGTAAAACTATTTCCTTCCTAAGTTTCTGAGTTTTTAAACTTCAGAAAATATACGAGTAACCCTTGGTATATTAAAAGTTGTTCTCTTGAATAATTTGAACTACTGGTTTTAGTACAGTATACACAAGCTTGAGTGTTGATTCGTCTGGCCATGGTTAGTTTGTCACAGCCTTTAAATTTGATACAAGAGCCAAATA
This sequence comes from Moxostoma hubbsi, assembly GCA_032164185.1. Taxonomy (NCBI): domain Eukaryota; kingdom Metazoa; phylum Chordata; class Actinopteri; order Cypriniformes; family Catostomidae; genus Moxostoma; species Moxostoma hubbsi. Next base: position 27,116,526 of record JAVLUX010000032.1, read on the forward strand.
AAATTGGTCCAGAGACATGAAGGTCATGTGGTAACCAGCAGGGTCATCGCCATGGCAATTATGAACAGCTGGTCTTCCATAATCAAAATTTAACCCAATGTATCTTATCTGTATCTTATTCAGTCAAATTGATTTGAACCCATCGCCACAATACAGTAAGTTATACCTTTGTAAAAAGGTCAGCAAAAAACGAAACTGAATGTTTCTAACTGTTATTACACAAAATCTAATTAACTGCCAATAAATAGTTTAAGCATCGCTTTCTGAGAGTTTATTCGTAAAGCGACATGGGCGTCAGTATGGGCTGATCCACAGTGTTGATATGCCACACCACACTCTATAGCATCTGTGTACGCTAATGAGCTGATTTCTGTACTGTTTTATCTAATCTCCCAGGATTGGCCATTAGCATCTCCAAAGAGAGTGAGAGAGAGAGAGAGAGAGAGAGAGAGAGAGAGAGAGAGAGAGAGAGAGAGAGAGAGAGAGACTAATCTCACTATAATAAAAGCTCTAGTGTGCTATTGATGGACAGAGCCAAAAGCAGGGTAGCAGTACAACTCTCCACTCTAAAAGCCTGTACTAATAGGTCCCTTATGGCAGCAGTATGGCAACAACGCAGAAGAGGAGGCAAGAGGTTAATTCAGTCCTGCCCAGGTGAACTAGTCAGTTGCACCCTAGCACATTTCTCTCCCCTCCTCTCCACCCCAAACCCTCAATGATTATTAACATGCTTCAAATGCTTAAGGAGCACTGGGAGTCTCTATCTTGCACTCTCTCTCTCTCTCTCTCTCTCTCTCTGGCACACTGGAGTGCGAGGGGAAATCATTATGCTAATGAGCCTGCCGCCGCTGTTTTTATTTCCTATAATCACCCTCGTCTCCGTGGCGATCTTCAGGGACGAGCGGGACTACGCACACACACACACACACACACACACACACACACACACACACACACACACACACACGGACACACAGACATACAATAATTCGGGGCTTTATAAATATTTCCCCTTTTTCTCGTCATATTTTTTTCAAAGGAAGAACAAAGGAGCCAATGCGTTTATAAGAGGCTTTGTGTCTTTGTAGGAGAAAGTGAAGAGTGCGGAATGAATCGAAAGTCACCAGAGCAACTAGCTGTTAGCTTTGTCTGTGTCGTTTGGATTTGCCGTTTGAAGTACTACATACAACAGTGATACACAAGCAATCAAACACAGCCAAACGGTTCATCTATCAAGTGTTTTTCATGCATGGGCTAATTAAAGTAGCTAAATGTTTAAAAAAAATATGGCAACTGGCAATTTGGAATGCTCGTAATGTCACAGTCATTATTTCAGAGTCTCTTTTCAAGGTTTTTGCATGGTGTGCTTGCTATATTAGAAAATATTGGAGGTTTTCAGCCAAACCGATAAATGTGCTGAGCTCTTCGCTGGCTCTTGGGGTAATTCAGACCCCTCTAGAGCTACACTAATGAGGGGATAATAGCCCCTGTGAAATGTAAATAAAACTCACATCCCTTCACAGAGGGAGGGGAGGGGCCAGATGGGGTGACTCTGAAGGCTGTGAGGCTTTCTCTCGATCTCTCCATGCAGTTCATCTTTCCCTGGTATATATATATATATATATATATATATATATATCAGTCTTACCTTCCTCTCCTCACTCTGTTATCAGCTTGACAAAATTTTACTGGAGCTCGGTTGATGTTCGCCTGGCAATTTTATGCATTTAGTTTACTTGCAACTTACTTGCAACTTACACACACACACATACATAACAGTGCACTTTCCCTCAGGACTGCAGGAGGAATCTGGTACCTCTAAAGACAGTGTTGATAAACAGACGCTACAGGGAAGACCCAATCCCTTCGAATTATTTTTTAAACACATTATTCATACATCCGGACTGGTTCAAGGGTGAGATAGGCTGACAGAGGCATTTGAAGTGAGCTGAATTGATAGGAGCAGGAGACCCACAGTAATGTATTATGCATTATAGACAATGATCAGCCATTACAAATCACCTAAGGGCAGGCAATAGATTGAGTTCTCTGGAATATCTGATAAACCACTGCTTTGAGGAGAACAAACACACACACTGAATGGATTTATCATCATTCGGTGCTTTAGCCAGAGCTCAGAATGTAGCGCTACCCGCAGGGCACAAAAATGCTGTGTTGCCTTCTTTCTTTAAAAATAAACAGTATAAACAATGTGCAGGGTTGGGGAGTAACGAAATATAAGTAACGGGAATACGTTTTTAAAATACAAAATATAAGTAACTGTATTACATTACAGTTACAATTTAAATCACTGGTAATTAGAATAAAGTTACATTCAAAAAAGTATTTGGATTACTGAAGAGATTACTTTGTATTTTATATTTTATTTCATTTGTTTAATTTATTATTTAATCCTTTCAGATGGAAAACATTTATACATATAAATTATGTGATCCATAGTGCATTTGAACAGCAGTGAAACACTTTCTTATGATGTGTTACATTCATACGAGCAGACAGAGAAGTAAGATTGAAGTAAGATTGGCGCAAGAAATATAAATAAACCGAATTATCAGCTTTATGCTCAGATAAAATGCATATTTCTTTTGCATGCACATGTTAACAGACACGATCATATATTTATCAAGAAAATTCACTTTAGATCATAATTTCTTTTTTTCTAGTAAGATTTTTGATATTAGGGCAAAACTCTTATTCTTGATAATAATTTTTGTATTGTTTTCCTGTAAAAATATAAAAATATCCTTAAAACAAGATCAATTTGATTGATCTTGTTTTAGAAAAAACACTGCAGAAGATATTTCGGTTTTTCAGAGAATGTATTTTTAGCATGTGTATTTTGTCTTACTGTACTGGCAGAGATTTTATAGTCAAAACAAGTGAAAAAATCTACCAGTGCTGAAGAAGTAATCCAAAGTATTTAGATTACTTTACTGACATTGAGTAATCTAACTAAATACGTTACAAATTACATTTTACAGCATGTATTCTGTAATCTGTAGTGGACTACATTTCAAAAGTAGTGGTGGTGGTGGTGTAGTGGTCTAAAGCACGTAACTGTTAATCAGAAGGTTGCTGGTTCGATCCTTACAGCCACCACATTTGTGTCCTTGAGCAAGGCACTTAACTCTAGGTTGCTCCGGGGGGATTGTCCCTGTAATAAGTGCACTGTAAGTTGTTTTGGATAAAAGCGTCTGCCCAACACATAAATGTAAATGTAACCTCCCAACCCTGACAATTAGTTTGGGTATTCCAATCAAGGTCTTACTTTGCATTGGAGCTGCTGTTGACACAATGCGTTTTAGTTAGCACATTAAAATGGTTGCATTTTTACAGTAAATCATTTTTCCGTTGACTGACAAAAGCGTGGGATTTGAGGGTGGGATTTGAGTTAGGGAGTAAGGTTAATAAAATATGCATTCCCATTGACTGTATCACATAATTAAAAAAAATATATTGAGGCTGTTAATTTAACACGTTAATTCAGTGCGATTAACTATAGAAAAATAACGAGTTAAAAAATGTAAGCAAATGAATCATGCCCCCGGACAGTAATAATGAACATCTCTACATCAAAGCATTTAAAGCTTGAAGTACCACCTTCATGTTTTTGTGAGTCCCAGTCAGCAGGAGGCAGTAAGCATAACTTCGAAAGCACAGCTCTCGAGACAGGGTTTTCTAAGTTTCAAACTACATTTAAAGGAATGTTACAGGTTCGATATATGTTAAGCTCAATCGACAGCATTAGTGGGATAATGTTGATTACCACAAAAATGTATTTAGACTCATCCCTCCGTTTTCTTTAAAAAAGAATCTTGGTAATCAATTTAATGCCACAAATGCTGTCGATTGAGCTTAACTTGTATTGAACCCAGAAAATTAACAAGTTAAATTCCAAACACATTGCTGTGGACTGTATGCCCATGAACCATGTTTTTTGTCCCGATGAGTCCACATTTCAAATAGTTTTTGAAAAACACAGCCTTCGTGTTCTCTGGGTCAAAGAGGAAAAGGACCATCCAAGCTGATATCAGCATCAGGTCCAAAAGCCAGTGTCCGAATGGGTCAGGGGTGTGTCAGTGCCCATGGCATGGGTAACTCGCACATCTGTGAGGGCATCATTAATGCAGATAGATATCCCGGAATTTTCAGCAGAACACTTTCAAACCACATACTGGCCAAATAAGCAGAGAGTGCGGGGTGCTAGATTGGCCTGTCTGCAGTCCTGACCATCTCCAATTGAGAATGTGTTGCGCATTATATGAATACGAATATGAAGTGCACAATATGGCAATGAAGACCCCATACAATTGTGCAACTGAAGACCAGCATTATAGATGAATGGGGGAAAATTCCACTTTTTAAGCGTAACAAATTTGTGTCTTCAGTGCCCAAATGCTATTAGAAGAAATGGTTATGTTACACAGTGGTAAACTCTCAACTGACCCAACTTTTTTGGAGTGTGTTGCAATCTTCTGATGTAAAATTACTGTACATTTAAAAAAACAAACAAACATAGAATAAGCTAAAAAAATCATATTATGTGTAGTTGTAGTGCTTTCAATATAGAAAAGGGTGAATATAATTAAAAAATCACTTGTTTTTGTTTTTATTAGCATTTTTCATATTGTCACAACTTTTTTGGAATTGGGGTTGTGCAATTAATCAATTTATTAATTTAATTTTGGTAAATGCTGACTGATTTCAGCAGCAGAATTTATGACCTCTTGTTGCCAAATTCACAGAGTGACCAATCTTGTATTTTGGCATCTGCCTAAATTGGCTAGCTTCTACCAAAATAAATTTGCACAAAATATGGTAGAGTTTGATTGGACCCACTTTGACGTCATTAACAAAATATATGGGAAGTGTTCACTCCCTTCTAAAGTCCTATTTATTTTGTTATCCTAATGTTGCTCGATGATATGGTTATTTGCATTCGCGACCCTATCAGAACAGATGTGCGTCCCACCATTTGAGAACCACTTTTTATAGGGGAAATGAAAAATAGGAAATACAAATCACAATTCCAGCATCTCGCTACCTCAAAATGAATGACAGAAATGCCGATTCATTGCATGATACATTAGTTATTTAGCAAAGCTCTGGAATCCCAGCTCTCACTAAACCACCAGCTCAGTATAAATCCTTCAGAGCATTCGCTCCGACAGAGATGGAGGCGTTTCCACATCATTAGTGGCAGGGCAGAAAGCCGAGAGCCCTGCTGAATGCTCTCACACACTTTTCCATCGTGCACAGATGGGGAAACATTCCCCTCATCCAAGCCAGGAGTAACCTGTTTGTTTCTAGGTTTAATTCTTCCGCTGAGACTCCCGGAAGAGCATGGCCGTTTACCTTTCGATTCAAGCATAACGCTGATTCCAAACTAGACTACTGTGATGTGCAGTGCGCCGTATAATTTTTAATGCATACCCATTCATTCATTGTTAATCTTATGCACCGAATATAACAAATATAAGAGGCAACATGCTCAGTTTACTTTTGTTGGTATATTATTTTTCTTTTGCAGTTAAATGTCTTTGCAGAGTAAAAAAAAAAAAAAATGCTTTAAAAAAAAAAAGAGGAAATGCTGCGAGCATGATCACAATGTGTAGCATGCCTTTATGTAAATTTAAAATAAATGAACAGATATGCCCAGAATGAGTAATGCCCAGCAGTAAAACAATACAATTGTTTTCAACTGTATGCCCATTATTTGCTGTCTGCAGAGCCAATTCACTATTAAGAGCAGAGGTAGCCTTAAGGGGGTCTGAACGAGATACTCAAGTAAAATCAAATAAGAAGCCTTATACAAATATGTATTATGTATGTGTGTGAAAGAGAAAGTAACAAATGTGTGCTTAAATATGCAGAACATATTATATTGATTTTATTACTAATATAGGCTGTTTTTTAACCAGATTGATCATTGAGTATGGTCACATGATACTGAGAAGTACAATACTGTGGCAACCATAGAATGTTTACAATGTGCATACTGCTCTGCAAAAGCAAAACACAGCAACTACACATTTTGTCAAAATTTAGTTTTCACCGAACTGGATTGGGGTTACACTTTCCGAGGCCCCAAGCAAACATCTGTCCAGGGGCCCCCTTTCACCACCAGACCAATATATTATTTCCTTTTCAATACATTTCTCAATAATTGTTTATTTGATCAGAAATGACAGGTCTTTTCCGTAGTGTTTCACTAAATGATCACAAGGAAGAATGGTATTAATTCATAGTAGTATAAATGTGATTTATATGCACCAATACAACAGTACAGAAATATTAAAGCAATATTACCCACATTTATATTTTATTATAAAACAAAGTGTGAATGAACATGGTGTGCAAAAACAACAACTTCAATCACATAATTTATATAGCTCAATGGTTTGCAGCAATGAAGGTTTAAGCAACATAGTGGACAAATAAAAGAAATACAAATCTATTTTAGTATCATGTCCACAACCAGAAATGTTACTTGTACGTGCATGGCAAAACCACACACACGCTTCCACAAGCATTTTCAATGATGATCACTACCAACATTTGAAACACAATGGCATATGTTCATATTTTTTTAGCCTTAAGACTTCATACCCCACAGATTATGTGTTTCTTTTACTGATACCCCAAACTGAATGTGCGTAGTTTACTATAGCTTCCTGTATAATAACTACCCTGATTTTGCAAACCTATGAGTCAAGTGTAGACTAAACGGCTAAAATGTTTGCTTACAGTAATGTAATCATTACTTCTGTGATTCTACATCCCATCCATTGGGACTGGGGTGGAGTAAAGGACGCTAGTTACAATTCTCAAAATTAAAGGCAAAAACATTCTCCTTCTAATCTACGTAAAACATAGAATTAACCGAGAACATTTTGATCATAAGTTTGCAAAGGGGGAAGAAACCTACATGATGTATGGCCTCAAAGCTGGTGGATAATAATGACTAAAACTTTGCAGACAGCCAAAATATTGTAAGCACATCAAACAGTAATTTTGAGGAGGCTGATCTCAGACAAAGACTTGGGAAATGCCAAACGAGGTGATCGTTCTGTGTCAAGCGCAAACAAAAAAGAACAACCCAGCCACTGAGGCCGAGACGTGCCATTCAACCGTATTAAGGGATCACCTCTTTTCTTTCTTTTATCTAATAGTAGGGATTTCTAGGAGCCTTAGACATTGTCTTGGGTAGACTTTTTCAGACTGGCAGGCACCTATGCTACAGTAGCTGTGTCTTTAAGGAGACGTATGAAGAATGCAGAGAGAGTGCTTTGAAACACACCCTGTCATCGTGCTATGAATGCAGAGTGTTTAGATAAGACCGCACCACCCTGTGTTCACTCTGCCGCAGATGATCGGAAATGTGAGGTTAAAAATGCCCCTATTTGATATTCAGAGCAGGTAAGATTATCTGGGATATGTGTTGTCAAAAAGACAAAATACAAAAGAAAAGTTTCAATACTTTTACCATGCCGTGATATTAACTTTGGTTGTTGCGGTATGTTGTGGTATACGAAGCCTAATGAAATTCATTCCTCAAAGCAGATGTATCTGGAAAAGCCCAAAGTGAATTTTCTAGCTTTTTCATGAAGCAACCAACTCATTTAATAGCTAAAAAATATAAAATCTTTATAAAAGAAATGATGAAAGAATGCTAAAAATGACTTTCTTCTAAAGGAGGCTTAATTTATAACATTCTTTGTGTTTACTTTATAATTGATTCTCAAAGGAGTTCTACTAAATGAGATGTTTGTGCACGTTAGGCTATAAATATATGCTGGTGTTTAATATTACACACTAAGTAACCATAAAATGCCTGGTATTTATCAGTAATTTAGACCAAAAATATGATTTACACTTAAGCATAATCCCTCATTAAAAGTGCAAATAAAAAAAATAACTGAAAAAGAAAGATATAACAATAAGAAGAATAGTAGAAAGAAGAGTATTTTTTCCAAATCATAATCTATACACTAAGGTAAGAGACTTGCACACACATCTCAGCTGTTACACTCATATGAGAAATACTGACCCAAACAGAACAAAGTCAGCATGAAACGGTGTGACGTATGGTGCGACTTGATTTTATCCAATTGGGAATTGATTGGAACATGAGAAATTAGGTGTGTTCGCGAGAGATGCCGGTTACAGATGAGAGAGAGCATTTGAAAACAATGCTGTCAAGTCAGAAACAAATTTGTGCTTTCTGTCATGTGCTGAGCCAACAATGGAATTCACATTGTCGGAGGTTTGAATTTTACATATAATAACCAGAAATTGTATTAATTTAAAAAGGTTATGTGCTGCTTAATATTGTGCCTGCTGTGTGTACAAGAGGAAAGTCCAATAATAGCCAACATTATTAATACCAATAAAGGAGTGAATATTTTATTCATTTTGATTTGTTTTTTTATTAATAAATTGTAAATGGTCTGCAATGACCCATTCTCACACACACACACACACACACACACACACACACACACACACACTCATACACCAAGGCGCTAGCCTGCCATTGGGAGCAGCTTGGGGTTCAGTGTCTTGCCCAAGGACACTTCAGTATGTTGAGTCGTGTGGGCATGGAATCGAACCACCAACCATGCGATTGGCAGCAGACCCGCTCTGAGCCACAGCTGCCCGATAAGCATGATATTACTAGGATAAGCATAATATAACATGGTGTACCATTACAAGAATGTGGATTTGTGAGAGTTTAGCAGAACTGAAGGTGTCAGAATAAACACCTTGGTAATGTAAAAGTAGTATGCGATTGCGAACTCAGCCCATGAAACACACCTCACGGATGTCATCGGTGAGTCTGGCCAATTGCGAATAAGCGTAGCTTGTGCAGCCACACTGGAACAAATGCACCGACTGAGACAGATGGCTGGTCTAGAATCGCTCTTGCTGTATTTTGATGGTATACGTCACAGTGATGCTGCAGTCTGAAGTCTTATTAAATTTCTCACCGACATGCACTGCTTCATGTCCGGTGCCAAACGGTTTGCACAGTGCTGTACACACCTATTGTCTCCATATTGTGTTTGAAGTGGAGGGCTTGGTGACATCAGACAAAAAGGCAACATGATTAAACATGAAGTCAGCATGCTGTTTTCAAAAATTTCAGTATCCTAGGATCAGCCATGCTATGTTGACTCACCAACGAGTGCCATCTCCTATCAAATACTTTTGCATGGGCTCCAGTGTGCTTCCCTTGTGGAACGACCGGAGGTGCATTGTGTCAGCAGCTTGTTAGACCCGGGTTCTGATGCCGTGTTGAAACCAGGAAGTAAGAGCTTCATTTGTGTACAATCAGTGATGAACACGATTTTTTTTCCTCCAACATTAAATTTTTACTCCATGGATTGTTAGGTTGGGGTTTGGATTTGGGGGTACAGTTTATAAAATATGCAATCCTCTTCACTGTATTGCAGCCTGTACAGCTGAAAACAACTCGCTTCACAACTCGCTTTTGGCACCCATCCGTGGACATTTCACATGGAAAATGGAGCTCACAAATGCCCATACACACAACAACACTTACCACCTTGGTCACTGGGGGCCGGCATTCAAATTTCTGTACGCACAGACCAATTTTAGTTCATGACAATTCAACCTACTGTTTTCAATTCCACTGTGCGATCAATCTGGAAAAGGAATGTTGTTTCGGAGGCAAGAAAGTTATTACATATTGACAAACGTTGTATTTCCCTTGAATAGTGTGCACCAATGATATGTTCACGAAGACTTGGGATTTTCATTTAGAAATTAAATTATCTGGAATTCTAGGGCAATAACCAGTCATCAACAACATGAAACATGTAAAAGACAGGTCAATTTAGTTGCATATAATTTTAGTTTAAATATTACACTATAATTATACACTATTAATATACATATTTTGAACACCTAACACAACCTCTACACCTTAACCTAACCAAGTATCAACATTATAACAGAAGTAACATGCAGTGTCCAACATGACAGCCCCCATGAGGCAGCCAATCTCCATGAATATAAAATTATTAGGCTAAAATGACACATGATTCCTACATAGTGGATAATTCATTCTTGCTAGTGGAGTGTGTGTGTGAATAGGAGATGATGTTTAGCGAGTGTATTTACTCAATCCCCTCATGGCTCATTAGTTAGTTGTGTGTGTGTGTGTGTGTGTGTGTGTGTGTGTGTGTGTGTGTGTGTGTGTGTGTGTGGCAGGAAAGGACACTGCTGTGACGATGGGGGTCAAAAACACACGGACACAGGGTAACGAGTCCCTCTCCAGGAACCTTCTCCACAAAGCTGACTGCTCTTTAATTAGACATACTAACACATTCTCACACATCCACACACCTAAAGGCTATCTATCCATATGAATAATACTCACGTGTGATTATTTACCCACTATAGAAAAACTCAAGCATCTTCCAGCTTCTATTTTTCTGCTAGTTGTCCGCTAGCTGTAATAGCTGTATTAAATGTTGTGAGAGCACTGATTTTAGTTCAGAGAAATTTGTAAAATTAGTTGAGAAAAACTTGTCCTGTTATAATGACAGCAAAACTGGTTAAGTCAAGTCCCAATGCAAAAAGATTATAGTCTTTTAACAAACTATTCTGCAGTTAGCTCACTCTCCATAAAACATGCCCGTTTTAGCTAAGACATATTTTTCTCTGGTTGCAACACAACTATGTTACAAATGGACTTCTTAAAGTTATTTTTTTTCTCAGGCTGTTGTTGAATGTATAATGCTAATTTCCATTTGTTGTAGATTACAGGCTTTTAATATATTTTGAACTGTAGAATGATTATCATCTGGAAATTCCAGCAGGGCTTTGTGTCATGTGCCATTTACTGCGAGATGCAATCGACATCTGTTCGTTCCTGTCTTTTGTCCATCCTGCTAGAACACTCAGAGAAAGAGAGGGGAATGTTTGTGTTTGCACAGCAGATCTAGCCAGTCTAATTCATCATTAGGGTGTATGTTATACGCTGTGCACAATTCAGGAGGAACTGATTTTAGTTAGAGAGACGGGTATGAGCTTCAGGAAAGCTCTGAAAATGCTGAACCTTGAGAGAATTAGCAGTCTCAAGCAATTTTATAAACAGAGACTCACTTTTAAAAATGAGACATATGAACTCTAACTTTTAAACACTTTTAAGATTTTGTATCACTTGTTACGTTGTGCTGCAGTCAAGTATTTGTATTCTGAGCAAGTATGATCACTATGTTTAAAAAAAGTGCAGTAGTATTCTAAATACTGTAACGTTGGCATTTATTCATGGAAGATGCTCTTTGCACCCCATTGCAAATAAGGTTAGATACTATTTACACCCCAGTGCAAATAGTGGCAAATATTATTTGAACCGCAACATTGGTACACATACTTGTAGATGTCATTTGCACCCCTATTTAAATACTAACAAACAATATAGAGTCCCACAGACACACTACATTAAACCCTAAACCTAACACTAACATCCCTTTGCAAAAATTAATCATGGTTTTACTACAGCAACCATAGTATCACAATGGTATTTTGTAGTTAAAGCATAATAACTTAATTACTGTAGTAACACCATGGTTGATTGCATTAACACTATGGCATCCGTCAAAACAAAACACTGTTACTACAGTATTACTATAGTAAAACTACCTTCATATTCATTTTACTTCTTATTATAAGTAGTACTAAAGAAGAAATTGAGAGTGGAGACAGGACAAACAATGGGAAAAAGAGTGGGGCAAAGGCAGAATTGAACCCAGGTCACCTGGATACAACAGCACCAGCTTTACACCCCACAGCACTGCAACAATGCTTACAATGCAGTCTGTGTTTATTTCTGTTTACAAAAGAATATAAAGGCACAAATAGCAGCGTTGAGTGTCAGGTGCTATTTACACCTCAATGTTTATATATTTATGTAATCATTATGTAATTATTATTATTAGGCTATACTATATGTTGTCAATGTATATATATATATATATATATATATATATATATATATATATATATATATAGTATATCAAATAAATATGAAATACTCATTGTTGTGCTGCAGCAAAGATGTTGTATTCTGTTCAAGTATGCTCACTTTGTAAAAATATTGCATTAAATATTGTTGCTATGTAAAATGTATGTATTATGATATTATATCAAATAAATACATCTTTTCATTACATATTCATTTATGCACTTACCAGATATGTTTATCCAAAGCAACTCAACAGTGCATTTAAACTATACATTTAATGTTTTATTGGCATTAAAAAATAGACTATTTATGTTTTTATATACTAAAAAAACATAATAATATAATGTTAATACATATCTCAAATTCCACTTATTTTTAAAATGAGAAAAGAATACATTTAAAATAAAAAATGATCTTGTTTTAATGACGTCAAAGCAAGTCCAAATAACAGTTTGGCGGCTTGCTCGCGCTTTTCTCATTCTATGCTTTCGGTAAAACATGCTGATGGGGTCTATCGCCTCTCTTTGTGAATCAGTAAACCTCATCACAGTTTAAAAACAACAGAACAACTCAAGATTCTACAGCTTCACTTTAAAAAGTGCCATTTGAAATGGTATTTTGGAATCATAAGCATAATTATTTTAGAATTAGCAGGATTTGATCATTCAAAACACTTAAAGAGGGTTTATCCTGACTCTGAACTGCACAGGCTTTAAACACATTCTCTCTTTAGCAGCTTTCATAAATATTTGACCTCGGCGTGATTAGGTCTCATAATACCCCAGCCTTACTCTAGCAGGCCAACCTGAGGCCTGAATGAGGCTCTTGTATGATGTGTTTGTGTGGATCCCTGCAGGCCACAAGGTTAATAAGCTAGTGATGATGGCAGCCAAGCACTGTTGACCTCCGCCAATATGATTATTATGCCAGGTAGAACCTGAGAAGAGGAAGGTCTCCATCAATCGAAATATATTATTACGCCTTCTACCTGTTCACTAGCTTCTTTAAAAAAAAAGCATCCGGTACTGAGTGGCATGTGTCAAGAGCAACCGGATCGCTTTTTGACGTCTTTTATGGCAGAACAGATAAAACCTGGCTGTTGATTGGCTGCCAGTATTGCTGGTTGTTACAATATGTCAAAAGACATCTCTCTAATAAGAAGCTCCACATCCTGTGCTGCAGGCTGGTACTACAAATATGTAGAACATCGGAAAGATGTAGAAACTGTTATATTAGTGACCACATGTTTCATGGATAAATAAAGATAGTACCACCTGAAACAGATTCTATTATAATGACTCTATTATAATGGATTTTACAATGCACTCGTCTCATTTATTTCAGGGGGAAACAAACTTTTTCTTAAAATCCTAAAGATATATATATATATATTATGAAACTCTGATTTTGATGTTTATACAACAGTTATTTTGAGAAATAAAAATAGACAAATTACAAATTTTTATATATTTTTTTGGAATATAGTAAGAGTATAGAGCTATAAAAATGTATGTGGATAGCATAGCTCAGATGTTTGATCTTAGAAGAATTTTATGAAAAATGTCTGTGACACTTTGCATTATAAATCATTAATATTCAGTGATAAAAATATTAACAAAAAGGGCAACTTTCATGCAATACTTGCCAAATCGTGAGTGATTTAACGTACATGTTAAGATGCTAATTCTCACTCAAAAAAGGATTTTCGCTGCTTGTTCAGTTTACTTAATTAAAATGAACTAAAACAACACATTCTTGAACATCTTGATTTCATTTTGTTCGATCCATTTAAATGAGCAAAATGGAAGTTTACTTAATCAATTTGAGTTGGGACTACATGAATACTTTTGCAGTGTTAATTTATCATTAATGAAACTGGACAGGGGATTTCCTTTTTCGAGCTGGCTTTGCAGTTTCACTCTCCATACACTTGCTTTTCTGGAATATAATGATTCATAAAATAAATGAAGATGGACCAACATAAGAAAATAATATGAAATAAACCTTAGTAAATTAAGTTTAATGAACCTAATGAAGTTTAAACAATTTTAATTCATTAATTTGACCAAATCCAACTAAATTATGTTGGCTCAATAAAAAAATAAAATAAAATTGTTCTGACATTCCAACATTGGTCAAATTGAGTTGATCATTCAATTGCGTTTAAAAGATTAGTTTGATAAGGCTAATTACTTATATATATATATCTCAGTGCAGCAAAAATAGGCTATTGAGATGAAAGGCGGGATTGTGTAAGGGATTTTGCAACAGTTTGTGTATAATTTCATATGTGTAATATTATATTATATGTGTTGACATTTGTGCTGTCACTTTTCTTTCATGTTGATGTCTCTGTAAAAACACTTTTCAGGTCTTTATGCTCATTCACAGTATACTGTATCATATTATAAAGCCTGAAGTCCATTATATCATACTGAACTTTGATATAACAGTGCATTGGTTTATAGTGTTGGCAGCTCCTTAATACATGCTTCATTTGTGTCCACTGTTCAGTAAATAAATACATATTCATAGGTTACTAATGTTGAATAAGTGCTATTAAGCAATTAAAGCATGTGAACGTGTAAAACATGGTTTACTATTTGACAGGTATTGCATGAAAGTCATGCATTTGTAAACAAATTATTAGTCAATAATGAACCCCTTTTTAAACCCTTAAAGGGGACATTAAAATAAAGTGTTACCCAAATGTTTGAGGTCACTTTGAAAGTCCTTTGACTTTGGCTAATCTGATCATAGTCTGAGACATTGATGAGATCTCTCCTGAAACTCTTGAGGAGACAAACGATCGATTACTGTGACCTCCATTCGCTCTCCATTTGATCTGTCTGGAAGGAACAATTGAGATATTCAAGATATCTCATTGGTGATTTTTATTTTCAATGGGAGTGCAGACAATAAATATTTCTTACCAATGTGAACTTGTGTTTACATATACATGAAGCTAAAGTTGTTATCATATTCTGTCCATCCACCAATCAAACTACAGCTGTAAGGTTTACAGATTAGTTACTTCCCACTCACATTAGGCCTAAACTTTAACTACTGCAAAAGAATAGGTGCACTTGCTTTTTGTTCTTACTGTAACCAGGGTCCTATTCATTTAATATTATGTAAAAGGCCTAACCTTTCATGCCTTTCCCCTCTGCCATGAGTCCCAGCCCTGAAACGACGCCAAAGCCATTGTCCTTCCAATTACTGATGATAATTGCCATGTAATGAAGTTAAACATTTGTGGGATTTAGAAGCTAACATTGACTATGTTTCTCTTCCCCTAACCCTCACTCTTTCTCACACTATATCATTCTGAATGGGCTCATCGCTTTCTTTTTAACACAAAATAATTGCAGACATTATGCAGCTGGTTGTTAATGTCTTTTATCTGATTTATTTATTTATCCGCTAAATTTATTTTATATTTTTATTGGTGTTGCTACGCATTCTCTCATCTTGTTTTTCGGTTGGCATGGGCGTATATTGCCTTATTGTCTTGGCAATGTGCACTCATGCCATTCTGGTGTTTTGTCAATCTATCATCCATCCATCCATCCATCCATCTATCTATGTACCTATCTATCTATCTCTCTCTCTCTTTCTTTTTTTCAGATTTTGAAAGTTATGGAAGACTATATGCCCTTTCTCTTTTTAGCCACCCAATAAGCTGTTAAATGCTCCCGTCTTTCAATGGTGTCTAATGATTACCACTTACACACCCTGGACAATAGGGACAAGCCCAGAATTGCCAAGGGGGGCCAAATTCGTCAGCGCTCGCTAGAGATTCTCATAGCAACAGTTTGAATGGGAGGTGAGTTTGAAGCAAATTGAGAGGATGCAAACATGTCACATTCGGAAAGAATGCTTTTACATTCTCACACAGGGGCTCTGTGATGGAGTGCCAAGTCACGGACAATCCTACTGTACCCCAGCAACCTCTGACCCTTAGCCAAGCTCCCAGTGACCTGAACACAGTAGCCGGGCAAAACTTTTGACCTCACTGCAGAGCACTTAGCGTCTCAGCAAACAGCACCATGTAGACGGCAACTAATAAATAAGTTGTCTCCTAAAGACATTTACAAAGAGGTTTACCATGCAATGTTCATTTCTTAACACACCTAACAAGGTCATTGTGGAGTGGTTGCATTAATAATGCACCAAGTTACATTTTCAATTAGATTTTCTGATGTTTTAATCACTGCTAAAAGAGAAGACCTGTGGATTTTACTGTATTTTGTTATTAAAATATAATGTGCCTATATACAGTAACTACTGTAGATTTTTGCTCATACAAAATTTGCCTTCATGTTGGTGTTATGGGTTTGTGAAAGTGTGTTGGGCGGTTACTACAGGGATTTCTAGGGTGTTCTTGGTGGTTGCAAGGGGTTTATTACTGGCCCAAGTGTCTGTGTCATTTTGTGTTTACTCAGATTTAATTTGTTTTATGTTATATATCGTTTGAACATCTAATACAATTTAATCTGAAAAATGCTCAAAAAGTGAGTGGGGGGGGGGGGGGGGGGGATGGGGGGTAATAGTACTTTTTCACATACCTATATAAGCAATAATAAAAATTAGGCTTACCATAAAGGTTCATTCTGAACTATTGCAGCTATTGTATCTACAGTGCTAGTCTTTATAAATGGAATAATGTGACACTGAAATATAACCCCTACCCTCATGTACCATAGCACTAGACCCTTACTGGATGAAGTGGATTAGGAGGTGCTGTTGTCGCGGAGGGAGCAGAGAGGAGGTGACAATCTACTGAACTTCAGACAGACCTGCTGAGGCTCTTCCCCAAGAAGCCCGAGGGCTGTAAATGGGGTATAGCCTCTGCTCACTGACACAAATGTGTGTGTTTGCACAGTTTAAACACAGCCTCGTTCTATTCCGCAGAGACAGACTCTCTACACACTGCCAAAAAGCCAACGGCAGCAATTAGATAGAGCTGTTTTACGATGTGCCAGCGAGAGAGAGAGAGAGAGAGAGAGAGAGAGAGAGAGAGAGAGAGAGAGAGAGACCTGTGCTGTTACAGATGTGGAGCATTGAAGATGAATAGGAATAAGAAAAGGGGAAAAACAAAGTGCAACGAAAAATTATTGATCCATTAAAGGTGTATCCAGTATTTTTTTCTCCATTAAAAAAGAATTACTCGTAAAGAAATTAATTGTCATTTTTAAATATATGTATTAAATCATGTCCACTCTCATGAGATGATGACTCAAGTCATATAAGCAACCTTATTAAAGCTGTTTTATCCTACATGGGGTAGGGGCGCCCTCATGGGTCTGCCATATTAGAATCACATGACCAGCTGAATACTACTCGCTTCATCTCAGTTACCGTATTGTTATTGGACACTTTCACTCTTGGATTAAATTAATCATGACTTATCGTGTATTTCTACAATGGCATCTGTAACTGAAAACTATTGATTTTGAATAATTCTGCATCCACACCACTAGGTGTCACTGTAAGTCCAGGATTACACAAGCAAAAAGCTACTGAGTGCACCATTAATATTAGGGGCTGTAAAGCCTGAACATGTTCTTGCATAAAAGTAAAAAAAAATTTAACTTGACATGGAGTCTTACAAATGCAGTGTTCCTTGAGCGAGACACTGAAAAACAGCGAGATACATCTCAACAGTCAAAGATATTCATCTTGTGCATGTTTACATACAGGGTTGGCGCTGACCAAATTGATGCCCTTGGCAGAGTTCTGCGATCGTCGGATGGGGGATAGAGAGGTGCACAAGGTGATAATTTGACATGGGGAAAGTTGCGAGGTGATCGTCTGTGTTCCATGACTGCTATCGGGTTCTTGAATAACGTGTAATGCGCAAGGTAAGAGCAGCCGGTGGAGTTCCTGGTGCTCCCCTAGGGTAAGATGGTGCCCCCCTAGGGAGTTGGTGCCCTACACAGACTGTGTAATAGGAGTGTAGGAAACGGCTGTACAGTTTGCATAGAAAAATTTGTTTTTTTTAAAGGAGTGCAGACAAAACCAATAACAATTTGATATGTAAGGCACCCATTAGAAGTCATACTATTCAAAATTCTGCTAATCTTCTCCTCCACTGCAACTCTTAAATCTTAGTCATGTTTATGTACATTCAAAATGTCATGTTAAGGCAATAACGGCAAACACCATTTTTTCTTGACAGACCTGTCCTTAAGCACCCAGGACAATCTGCTGAACTTCTCTTTTATGTTAAAATGAAGTAAGACTATTTAGAATAACATGAGAGTGAGTAAATAATGACAGATTTTCAAACCTTTTTGATGAACTATCCCTTTAAACAATAGACTGTAAAAATGGCGGATAGATTGTGATATGATGGCATCTGCAAAATCATACATTTTAGGGGTCCATATTTCTGATGTCTCATTTTCTAGACTTGCTCTACAATTTTTCAAATTATACAGAGAGCGAGGAAAGGAAGAAGAAGAAAGAATGAGAGAAAGTGAGATTCTCTTCTTCGTTAGCAGCTCCACACCAGCTGGGCACCACTCACAGGGCACTTTACTGGGACAGATGGCAGCATCACCCACATTGCTGCCTCATTCCATCCTGTGCTGGCAGAAACACTACCAGCCAACCGGGTGGAAATCATTAACCCTGAAGGGAGACTGTCCTACTATGTACTCTGAGAAAAGCTGGGAAGGGAAAGGAGAGTAATAGAGAGGGAGAGGGAGAGTGAGTGCCCCTTAAAGTGACCTACGCTGAGACAATCTGTCATGACTTAAGTAATTATACAGATTTATGTGTGTGCGTGTGTGTGAGAGAGAGAGAGAGAGAGAGAGAGAGAGAGAGAGAGAGAGAGAGAGAGGAATACAAATGGAGCTATCATTATTCGAGAAAATAGCATCACTATGGGCCAAGCCTGAAACTACTCCAAAAATCTTCTTCGGCTTTCTGGATTTGGACAGCGAAAGAGCAGTTCCTACAGTACTTCCCCTTAATATGTTCACTCTTTATTTCTCTGCCACTCTTTCCTTCATACTTTCTAATTCAATATGAACAGTTCATCTGTTAACTTGGACAATAGCATTGCTATTGTTTGATGAGGATAAGCATTGGTGTAAGATCTGCATCATATGCACTTTTTTTAAGTGACCCCTTGTCTCTTAGGCGAGAAAACAAATCTTTGGTTACTTGCTTGCGTCACAGAGGTGCTGCCATTGGCCAAATATTTTCTAATACTACAGCCCAAACCCTCTAACACAGCTCTCCTTAATTTAGCTTCATTACATTGCCCTTCCACAAATTAATCTGGCATTGCATGTATGGGGGTGTGGGGGTGTACTTAGATATACTTTGGTGACAACATTGTCCTTAGAAGTTAGACAAAACCTCCCTTAAGGGATGTCCTCAAAATTAAAAAAAAAAAAAGATTTATTTATTATTCTAAAACTGAATAATTTAATTTAGGTTTGGGTTAGGACTATAGAACATTTCAATGACTATTTGTCAGTTTAAGGAAGTGACATCTTTGTTCCTTGAACATTTCCTACTGTTTGTCGAACTCATTCAAAACAGCAGTGGGAGGTACTTCATTTAAAGTGACATTAACGTGATTATTGTTACCAATGTTAAAACTACTCTTATAAAATGACATTATTAAAATGTGGACCATGCTTCCTGGATGCCTGGAACGAACAGAAATTAAAGTGTTTAGATCTCCAAAAAAACAACCACAAATGGATGCAATGTGTGAAACTGAAACTGAAAACTGTAGCACACACCTTATCTCTGGTAGGTGAAATGTATGCCATCTAATTGTTAAAAGTAGAGAAAATTATTGTTAAAAGTTTGAGAGGTAAACAATAGATTTCTCCCATTATAATGAATGAAGCTGCACAAGTCATTTACTTTTACATTTAGCAGACACTTTTATCCAAAATGACTAACACATAAGGAACATGATAAGCAATTTGTCACACAAAAGCCAACTATATCTGAAATATTGAATTGCTAGTTTCTCAGAGCAGATGGAGTAGCAGAAAGAGACAAGAAAAGTATTTTAATAACTAAAAAAAAATGCCTTACCTTGTCCGCAGGTTACGCAGACAGCTTCATTGATTGGCTTCATTGATTATATAATAGCATTCTAATATTCCCGATCTTTCCGCTGAGCATCTAAACTAAGAAACGTTTTAATTTCCTCTCTTGCATAGATGCTCAGTATCAAACACATCTGGATAATTCACTTCAGGTAAACCTTTGATGTTCTTTGAGAAAATATGTATTTAATATAAAATTTAAATACTCAGAACCTTTTTTTTTAAAGGATGCGGTAATGATACCGGAAATGCTTCAGTCGCGTTCTAATTAAGAAAAAAAATATTTTCATCCTTAAAATGTTCTAAATTATTAATAATTAGCTTCATATTGTATAAAACAGAAGATTTAAAGACCAAATGAAATAGCCTACATTGTGGGGACCAACCAATAGACCTTTTTCACAGTAGCGCCATCTTTGATTTTTAACGGGAATGAAAACGAGGCTGTGAGGGATAGACTTACAAAATCTTCAATAGCACGCACATTTATACAGCACCTGTATAAAGCTCCAAAATCAAAAACTGTGTTGTCTGGTGTATTTTTGTCTACTGAATGTTCTTCAGATATTTTTCCCCTTTTTCCCATTAAAGAGAATATACGTCTATCCCTCACAGCCTTGTTTACATTCCCATCAAAAATCAAAGGTACTTTTGGTATGTACATAAAACTAGTTTGGTATGTTTTGTCAAGATAAAGCTTGACAGATAGACAGATTGATCGAAGTTTCAAATCACTGTGACAAACCCTTGGCTTGTTTCAACATTCCATTAATGTATGTCTAATGGATTTTTGGGCCATATTCCCACAAATAATTTTTTTTTGAAAATGTATTAATTTTGCTTCATATGATGAAGGATGACACTTCTCATCAACACTAAAATGGCTTTTACCCCTACCAAAAACGGAGTGTTTCGAAAACGGTCTACATTACTGCATACTTTAGAAGAGGATAACTTAATAAAATTGAAAATAGAGTTTTCAAAATAAAATGTAATAGTGTGGAAGTGGCCGAAGTCTGATCAATTGGAAAAGACATACTGTTGTAACCCAAGTCAGAACAGTTTGAAAGTTTCACAGTGATGCCATACAGGAACCAATTTTGGTTCCTCAAAGAACCAATTTAAAAAAAATTGTTTATAGTATTAAGAACCTTTGGTGCAATTGAAAGATTCTGTGGATGTTAAAGGTTATTTATGTAACTATACATGCAGATAAAGAACCTTTATTTTTCCAGGTTACAACTGATCATTTTGGTCTTGGTTTAGAGATTTTGGAAAAACCCTAAACAAAGTCTGTAGAATCAAGCCAACATAATAATGTCTTCATGAAAATCAAAAAATACAAAAGGTTTCTGTGAGGTTTAGGGTTTATAAAAATAATAGAAGTAAATGTAAATCTCCCACCATAACAGAGAAACAAGTTTGTGTGTACACACATTGGCTATGTCAGTACTAGAAGTTCCCATGTGTGTTCCCAAATTCCCTGTGTGTATTTACTGACACTGGTCTGTCTCCAATTAGTTAAGAGCCACATGGCACAGAAAACAGCCCTGCAAACACCCGGTGACTTACACCAGACTGAGAAAAGAGTACTAGTGCACAAATTGGGACAATTTTGGGTCGGCAAGTGATAAAGTAAACAACAAGAGGTCTATCAAGAGTTACTAGCATCATTATAGGAAAAGAAATCATAGACTTGCTAATTGGTTTCTGTATTTGTGGTCCACCTGATAGTTTCATTCCCTGCCTGTTGGAATTGAATGAGAAGATAATGGGGTTTTGGTGACTGGGATGATAAAATGATAAGTCCAAAATATGCCCTTTAAAAGAACTACTCCTTTATCTAGACCAACCAATTTTATTCAGTGTTTGTGAATTCTCTGGATTCAAGGGGGTATATTGAACGATATTAAATACTCTGTTGGGTTCTGTTTAAACATAAATAATTAATAGCCCATGATTAATAAATGTAGCAATAGGACATGAGGTTGTCACTGTCTGAAATTAATGATATATTCTCTTTTAACCTAAGCCACGTTTAAATCTATAATTAGGCCATTGAGCACTTAATGACAGTCTGGCGTCTGTACCGTGAATATTGGCTCCCTTTGGAGCTGCCCGAGCCGCCCTTCTCTCGAACCCTCACAAATTCTCATGACAACATTGTGTCTGTACAGGATGCAGCCTTCATTCTGGAATATAAACCGCATATTATTCTTGTAATTATAAAACCCTCATTAAGGGTGAAATATGGACTCTGATACCAGGGGTAAAATTTCCTCAAGTTGAGGCCAGGACCATCTCAGGAAGTTTTTAATATTTTTAATCAAATATATTTTTATATTAAGTTGAAGCAAATGGACCACACTCCAGGTAATGCCAACATTCTTTACATTATTACAGAGGCCTCCCTTACATGAAAAGACTAAAGCTCCTCCGAAAATACCCTAACTGCTCCTGCCTGACATGTGTTTGTCTTTCTAGTTCGTCTATACCAGGGCCTCTAATTTGATACAGTCCAGGACGCTGAGTGTATATCTGGGAAATTCTGGAATGTAGCATTGCATTAGGGCACAGAGAAACTCTTGTAACCTCACATTGACTTCCAGGGTACATCAGATGCGATGCCAAATGTAGGTGTCTGATATGTCCAATCTGACTGCCTTGACTACCAACAAAAAGTTTAAAAAAGGCTGCTTTCAACTCCCATATAGCCTGTTTAATGCAAAAGGCTGTGTGTGCTTTTATAGGATTTAGCCTTTCTCTCTGTCCTATTCCTCCAGCAGTTTGTGGTCTTTAATCTAATAATACACAAGACTATGAGCTGTAAGGTAACTATGGAGATCACTTAAGCTTACGGTCTTTAAGCTTCTTCTTGCAGTTTGGGCAACTAATACCTGATTAAATCCTGGTGCAGACAATAGGCTTGGTGGTGTCGATTGATGTAGCCTGTGCTCCATGGGGGTTGGTGAGTGGATGAAGGCCTGCTCTGTAAAGGATACCCTCTTTATCCCACCCCATGAGGGGTGCTTAGTCCTGGGGGAGCCAGCCAGTCCCCAAGGTTCAGCAAACCAAAACACACTCACACACTGACCAGATTTAAGCAATGAATGTAACAGACTTTTCCTTTGGGTATTCCATAGTGAGATGATTTGACAGATGGCATTAGAAGTCAAAGCATCAATAGAATTAAGGAAAATAATTAAGACAAACAGATGATTTTATTATGCATATCCTCAAGAACAGGGAATACATTGAGATAAAACAACATGGAGTGATCTAAAATTATTTCTGTTGCTTGAAATTTTCAAAACAATGACAATACAACTAAAGAGTCCCTTCTAATATGGAGGCGAGCAATGCATTTGCATGCAGGGTTATCCCAGGAATGTCAGTGAATGCACCAAAACAACAAAGTTCCACTTCAGGGTACCTTTTTCAATCAACCCAGCACCTAGCCGACAAGATCTCCTGCCCCATAATCTATTGTGTTAACCCCTCCGAAACCCCTCTGAGCATCAACGAATGCAACAAAGCACTGGGCAGCACTTTAAGCTACTAAGATCAGCAACCTAGTGAGTCTGAAAGCAATGCTAATGGCTAATAGTGCATGCTAAGCATTAAACAGACTAGCGGTGAAACAAAGGAATAAATAAACTGTGAAACGGATTCAAATGCAGGGCTACTGAAACGGGTCTGCTTGAAACCTTTTTGTTTTGCCCTGGTGAAAGTGGGCGGAGGGGTCTGCCAATTTGGTCAGCAATTGTGTAAAACATCTGTTCAGTCCAGAAACTCTGCTGGAAATGAAGTTGAGTTTAACAGCAAACAGTGTGGATTAGAAGTGGTTAATTGGTCAACTGATGAAACTGAACCAGCCCGGCCATGCTCAAGTCTGTACAATGATCTACTGTATCAGGCAACGCGTGGTTGACCTTTGGGCTGAGTTCATGTTATCAGAGGATCTCTGACATTTTAATGACACCTATTGACTCTCTTAAGAACCGATTACATACAAACTTTAACACACCCGCCAATTGCTAGGTAGGTAGGTATTAAGAAGATAGGTATTAGCTGAGGCATTTTCCCTCAGGCTGCGTGTCATGAAAGAATCTGATCAAATACGTAACCATTATAAAGTACTATTGCAGTAAACCATTCTGGACCAAACTGCCATGCAGTGCTTTAAACTAATAACCAATTTACCATAAAAGTTTACTTGTTTTGTTAATAAAACCATACAAAACAGCAATCTACCGAGCACTTAAAAGGGTCATCTGTGTTACAATCTCTCAATCGCTTCCCCTCACTCTGCCCTTCCCTTTCTTCACCTTTTTTGTCTTGCCTCCACAAAGTAGGGAAATGAAGCAGTGATGGCATCAAACTACTGTTCATCAATGGATTCTACACTCATTATCACTGTCTTTGTCACTTACAAAAGCTCAACTGCACAGTCATCTAGCCATCTCTTAAAACACACTCCATGGGTAATTGGCTCATTGGTGGAGGACAATGTGTGTAGAGTTATAAGGATATCCTGAAAGGTTAAGGCAATTTGGTAATGTATTGATTTTTAAAAGAATCTTGAAATACTTTTATCTTATTATCTTTACTAATGTTATTAGTGAAGACTATTTTTAGTGCAGTATATTTAACTAAATGATTTTCCAATTGCTCCATTTTGGATAATCATATCTATGAATGTTAATTATTTTTCCCTGAATGTGGTACTTGTGCAAATAAATCATTCAAATAGCATGTACACCAGTTAAAAGTTTGTATATACTCATTCTTTTAAAAATTATATTTTTCACATTTTACTGTAGATTAAATGTATGGAAATCATTCTGTTACCACAAAAGTAAGCAATGCTTTTAAACAGTATTGAAGTATAGACTGGTGGCTTTCTTATTGATTTAGTCACTGTAAACGTATGCCAGACTACAATTGATGTAACAATGACATCAATGACATACAATGTAAATAAGACCATTAATTACTGTAAGTATGGAAAAGAGAATCAACACATGGTCTGTAAGAGCAGTAGCTAGATCTATTTAGAGGACATCCTGTAGGAAAGGACTTGTTGGCATACCCTACTGATATTTAATGGGACTATACACACAAACAAACTTCATTTTTATGCCACAGTCAAACTAATTTGGGTAATTAATCTCCTCTTCATTAGAATGACATTTCTTTCTTTCTTGAAAGGATTTCAAAATAGCTGGATATAATGGACACAATGAAGCACTTTAGAAAGACACAGTAAAAAAAAAAAAAAAAAAAAACTGGCAGCTGTGATTGCAGAATAATTATGTAAAAAATACAGTAAAAATGTAAACAACTTTACAGAACAATCTGTAAATTGTACCAATTATAACTGTTGCTTTTACTGTATATTTTACAGAGCAGTACCATTCTTTATATTAATAAATGATAAACTTAATATATTAACCTTCTGAAACTGTAAAAGATCTGCTTTTCACTTTATAATGTATGGTGCACGATGACAAGAAGTTTATCAATAGTGGCTCTTCCAGGAGCAATGACCATTAAACATCTAGAGCCAGTGTTCAGTGTCACTCTCACATACACTAAACACCATCAGAATAACACCTGTGAAATTAAAATAATGCAGTAATCATTAACTAAATTACATCAAATATAACACAGAACACCTCAAACTATATAACTGATATTAAAAATAAGAAGAAACATAACTATTCACATAAAATATAATTAAATGAACTGGGTCACACAGGGAATTCTGGGAACACCTGATTGTTGTTGTTTACCATAATTTTAACATAACATAATTAACATAATTATAAACATAATTTATTGTACAAAAATGCATGTACTCTCTTGTTAAACATATTATATATTTTAACTGTTAATGATACAGGAAAATCATATTTTTACATCTAAAAAAATATTTTTTTACAACATTTTACCTTGAAACTATATGCATTGCCTTTTTTAAATATATTTAAAAATTTTAACTAATCTTTAACCAATTTATGTTTTTACTGTAGCATTTTTACAGTTTTTAGCGTTTAAATTATGGAAATTTTTTACAGTGTACAAGGACAACATACTTCATGACGGTTTTCAACACAGGGGCGGACTGGCCATAGGGAGAACCAGGACTTTTCCCGACATATATTTTATGTGAATAGTAATATCGGTGTACTGACCACGAAACAGGGCGACTGGCTGAAGAGGGCTGCAAAACACTGCCGCAATATGCCAAAGGTGGCCGCGTTATGCAGAAAAGGACAGCGACAACACCAACCCCCCCTTCACAGTCCGCCCCTGATTCAAAATATATGCAATGAAAACAAAACCCATGAACCAATGCTTTGAAATTCCTTGCAGCCACATTCACAGTGCAGTCACACACACACACACACACACACACACACACACACACACACACACACACACACACACAAACTGGTCATTAATGAATTCAGTTTAATGGCTTATTACAGAGGAAGGCAATGTTTAGTCAACTGTGTTAGAAAGGTCAACAACTGATGGGGGAGGTTACAGAAGTGAGAAGATTCACCAGATGAGTGTATCTGGGTGAGGGAGGGGCGAATCACTAGGACCCATGGGAATTGGAGTCCTACCCTCTGTTAATGGACTGCAAAATTAGCCCCTGTCCCCCATATTATCAAATCAGAAACAGAGGCAAATGGAGATGGAGTGATAGATGACAATCAGGTCAGACCCTTCATATTAAAACCGTGCTGTTCCAACGCCCACAGTCGGGAGTAGAGACACAGGGATCCACTCATTCAAGATTAAAGCTTAACATGCTCACAGGAAAAAAAAAAACAGTGAGGCAACTGCATTAGCAGCATTTCAAAGATGCTTTGATTGTGTGTCAGCATCAAACTGATCAAGGTGTAGGCATTTCTATTTAAAGCAGTTTTGGCATCATCACCCAATTTTACTTTTCCCTTCATGGGCATTTTATGAAATTCACACTTCAGAATATCCATGTACATATGGAGTCGACACAATTTGATCTTATGCGTGACCTGCAAAATGAGACCAACCACCAATTATAACTCCAGAGCCAGGAAAGGCATGAAATATAAATGTAGAAAAAGACCAACAGGGTGCACCACTTATTTGGCAGTCTTAGTGCAAAAGACCCTCATACAGAACCGCTGCTCCCTGCACACATACTACGCAGTCTGCGTAGGGCACCAACTCCCTAGGGGGCACCATCTTACACTAGGGGAGCACCAGAAACTCCACCGTGTCCCTTACTCGCACTATATATGTTATTCAAGGACCCGAAAACAGTCATGGAACACAGACGATCGCTTTGTGTTCGCATCACGCCAACACCTACGCTCGCATCACACACCCTCCCCATCCGACGATTGAGAAGCTCTGCTTAAGGCATCAGATTGGCCAGCGGTAGCCCTGCCCTTATGCTTGCAAAGCTCAATAGACAACCATCTTACCTTGACATTATGTTTGCAGTAACAGCGTATTGTCATCCCTATTTTGAAAAGTATCTTTGAACATGTGAACTTATAGTAAATATCAAAAGAGCATGTGAAAATGAAAAGAATAGAGGGAAAAAATGAACCTACATGGATTTTTTTTATGTTGTCAAAGTTCAAATTTATAATGCCATGAAAGCAGTTTCATTTATATGATGATAGGCAAAAAAAGGTTTTCATTTGGCATTTTACAATAAAATATCATTTTTTTCTCCCAATAATAATCTATAATAATTTTTCTCCCAATTTGGAATGTTCAATTCCCACTACCAAGTAGGTCCTCGTGGTGGTGCAGATACTCACCTCAATCTGGGTGGTGGAGGACAAGTCTCAGTGGCTTCTGAGACCATCAATACGCACATCTTAGCACGTGGCTCGCGGTACATGACACCGTGGAGACTCACAGCACGTGTAGGCTCATGCTACTCTCCTTGATCCAAGCACTTACTTGAACTTACCACACTCCCCACTGAGAGCGAGAACCACTTAATTGTGACCACAAGGAGATTACCCCATGTGACTGTACCCTCCCTAGCAACCGGGTCAATTTGGTTGCTTAGGAGACCTGGCTGGAATCACTCAGCACACCCTGGATTCGAACTCGCGACTCCAGGGGTGGTAGTCAACGTCAATAAACGCTTTTTTTTTGTGTATAATTCATTGGTGAGAAAATTGTACCACAATATTTCCAGCGTTATGAACTGTCACAGATATTCTAAACATAATCTTTCTCTTTCTCAAACACACTTTCTCAAAAAAAAAAAACAAAAAAAAAAAACATTGTTTTCAAACAGCCTTCTGAATAAGTCATATCTTCTGCTGATCAAACAAATAGATAGTCCCGCCACCAAATCACCAAACTGGTTAAATCAATGTTGTTGTGTTGGGCTGGACAGGCCAATCTAAACAAACAGAGGAATTTTTATAGTGCCACAAAGACATTGTTTTATAGTTATTCAACTTATAGGAAGTCTCTGAATTTGAAGCTACATGATATAGCAGAAATAATTTTAACACCAAAAAAGTCACACACTTCAGCTTTGAGTAAAGATACCTTATTGGAAATCAATTCAAATAAATGTTCAAGTATAGCTATTGAGAAACTTAACTAACTGAGATCAAAAGTAAATGGTGAGCCCTCGAGTTTATTGTATTAGCTTAAAGCAGTTTTGCAAATGTTACTGTTAGATATTTTCATGAGCTCATCTGGTCATTGCTGATTCATACAAACGGTACATTGTTTAAATGTAAATGGTAACCATATTTTATTGACTCACAAACTGAAAAATATTACATATATGAACAGAATGATAAATTCCCCCTCAAAATATAGCCAAGTAAACACACTTCTTATAACACATGATAACGTCAATTAGCATGTGATTCCATCGCCCATTTAAAATGTCAAAATCCTTACTGCCAAATGGAGGAGTAACCGCTGTAATTAATTCATTAATTCCCACTCTCCGCTCAGCAGGACACGAAGAGAATTGACTAACCAGCTCGCCAAACTCATTTGCTACTCAAGCATGACATTATGACTTTTTTTGGATAAATAATTGCAAAGATAACATCTGATAGCAAGGTGCACCCATGAGGGGGAGGATTAGCGCAGACAGGGGTGTTAGCCCTCATTACCAGCAGTGGATGAGAGGAGGAGAGAGAAAATATACTGGGATGGAGAGATAGGCTGTGATTTTAATTGCAGGCCTCTCTGGTTGGCTCCTTATCACAACCTCTCAGAGGGATCAAATGGCTCCTCTTAATGGAGCATTTCATTAACCTGTCACCTTATCACGGGACAACCTGTGTGATGCTAATGTGGACATTACCATAAACGGGATCGTTTGTTTCCCTGTTGGACGTTAGTGAGACCCTCTCAAGCACGCCGCGTGAACGAGGGAGGGGAGCGATGATGATGATGATGATGATTCTCTCGGCTTCATCAAATCACCATTATGCTCCATTATTACCGTTTTCTCGACTACACACGAGATGTGGAAGCCGATTTCACATACTGCAAATGCGGTGTATAAACTCCTGAGCTGCGCATTTGGCCAGAACTATTGATTTGGGGATACTATTTTGCATTGCACAATCTAAGAAAAGTCAAATGCATTTAATGGACAGTAAACTTAGTTAACCAACGCTTAATAAACAGAAAGGCTTAAGAAATCGTATAGTGTCATTTTTGCATAACCTAACTGGAATTGTAAATTTCAATGTGAAATCCTGTAATTTGCAGAACGTCTGTAGCTATCTAAACTGTAGAAGAAAATTACTAAAATAATAATTTTGAGAAATGCATACATTTGTAATATTTGGTTTTAATTTTTTTTATAGATAAACAAATTGAATGGCTGTTTAAAGGTTGTTCCAAATGCCAACAATCGTAGACTTATTATAAATGCTCCCTAAACCGACACGTTTTATGTTGTTTTTTATTATGTTAAAGTTTTATATATTTGTTGTCATGTTCAACACTTTTACGCCAACAAGTCGTATGTAACTTAATTCGTTTACACACGCGCGCGCGCACACACACACATGCACACAAACATACAATAATACACACTACAGCCTACTTATCGTGTGTCCCCGTATAGGAGGGGCCTCTTGCTTAAGTAGCATGCTAATCAAGCCGTCAACTTCAAATTGTGAGAGGTCCAGAGAGTAGACCTATCACTACTGCCGAAGAGACTGCGCTTCTGCACCAAGCCAGAGTTATAACTGTGATTTTGAAATCTGTTATCAGGAGTGGATTGCCCTTCTCTGCTATAGGCTACATCTCTGTCAGAGTTCCTCGGCAGTTGGACATGTCGTTTCCCCAGCTGGGTTACCCACAGTTCCTAAACGCCTCCCAAGAGGTGTACGGAGCCGAACCAACGGGTGTCATGCCCAACTCTCCACACGAGGGAAGCTCCGATAGCAGCGCAAGTCCCGCGACTCCAGCCGCTGCGATCACGCCGATGCTGGGCATGTACGCGAATCCGTGGACCGTGCAAAACTATAGCGCCTTTTTACCTTACAACAGTGCCGAACTGGCCCTGCTCTCTCAGATGGTAAGATCCCGTTGTTTTAAATCTGTTTTTCAGCTCTTTACTGCGGAAAGCTCTTCGTACAACACTTTGAATTGATAAAAGAAACTTTAAACGTGAACCTGTGTGAGTTGAATCTTAACAGACTGAACGTCTCGAAAAGATTAAAACGGAAATAAAGCTTAGCTGCCCGATTTGATCAAATATTCAGAATTGCCAAATGTCACATTAATTAAAAATGGTTCAAGGGTCTAAATAGTTCAAAAAGAACCATATATATATATATATATATATATATATATATATATATATATATATAAAATAAATAAAAAATAATGTGTGTGTGTGTGTATATATATATATATATATATATATATATATATATATATATATATACACACACACACACATTATTTTTTATTTATTTTATATATATATATATATATATATATATATATATATATATATATATATATATATATATATATATATATATATATATATATATATATATATATATATATATATAAATCGTTTTAATGCTGTTATTTACACCAACCGACACTGAAATTAAAAAGAGTTTTGGTATTCTAGCCAAGTCGTGTTAATAATTTTTAAATCTTTTGTTTGTTTGTTTTTCCTAGTGTTTTATTATTATTATTATTATTATTATTATTATTATTATTTATCCATCATTAAATGCCTAATTGTCTTGTTCTTAGTTAAAGGATTGGTTTAACTCAACTTCTGCCTAGAAGTTTTTGGAAACTGTGTTTTTACCCCGAGATGAAGTAGCAAGCTCACTATTTCACTTCAAACTGTTTTTCTCATGGTACAATTTTCCATTCCCCAGGGGTCCCAATATGAGCTGAAGGATAACCCCGGGGCTCACCCACCAGGATTTGCAGTCCACACTACACCCGGTTTCTACCCCTATGGCCAGTACCAGTACGGAGATCCGTCCCGGGCCAAGAGCGCAACCAGAGAAACAACAAGTACACTAAAGGCATGGCTGCAGGAACATAAAAAGAACCCGTACCCCACCAAGGGTGAGAAGATCATGTTGGCCATCATCACTAAGATGACCCTTACGCAGGTGTCCACCTGGTTCGCCAACGCGCGCCGGAGACTCAAGAAGGAGAATAAAGTGACCTGGGGTCGCAGTGCCGAGGACAGAGACGGACGAATCTTCGACAGCGACAACGACGACGATGCGGACAAGAATGACGACGAGGAAGAAATCGATCTGGAGACCATCGATATGGACAAGGCCGCGGAGCCCAGAGGAGATCACAGCAGTGGAGTAGAAAAAGAATCATCGGATGATCAACGTGAAAGAGAAAGCGTGGAAACACCACGGATATTATCCTCGCCAGCACTAAACCATATGGACAAACCTCTGCCAAGTATTAAAGAACAGAGTGTGGTAAAAAGCGTTGGTGAACTATCTCCTAATGGACCAGTGTGTCAGAGGCCTGGAAACAGCAAACCCAAAATCTGGTCACTTGCAGAGACAGCGACAAGTCCTGATAACACACCGAAAGTCAGCGTCCACTCGACACCTGCAGGCCTCAGGGCCTCACCATCTACACATCCAGCTTTCCTCTCCACTAACGGAATTTATACGTGTCAAATTGGGAAACTACACAACTGGGCGAGCGCAGCTTTCCTAAATGCAAATAATCTGATGGGTGTGCGCTCACTTTTAAATCAAAACAGTCACTTCCCAAACCACAGCCCCATTTCGAACCCCGAAAAGAAGCACTCTTCTTCCTCTGGGTCTTCATGTCTAGAGGCCGACAGTGAAAACTCATCCGACAGTTTCAGTCCCATACATAATGGTTCGTATTTAATGTGTATTCACTTTTTCAAGAAAATTGGTCATTTTTGTGACATTATCCAACACCGACAACGTTTTGGTCTCCAACTTCAATATGCCATTTTGTACTATAGCACGATTTTCATACATGTTCCCTCTTAATGTTGTATATAGATCAAGAAAACATTCAGAGAATTGAATCGCCAACACTCGCATCCAGGCCACCATTTCCAGTCATCCATGACAGGTACATTTTACGCACACGTATTTTATCCAAACACCGGCTTTTAATAATCGAATATTCGCTACACAAATATCTAAATGTTGTTTCATTTCACAAATAAGTCAGAAGAAGAATAAGTGCCACTGTATAATAACTTTTCTTAATTACAACTTAAGAAACATTTATTCTTTTGTGTGTGTGTGTGTGTGTGTGTGTGTGTATATAATCAACATTTGTTCATTATTTAATGTACATTAAGTAACTAGAAAGGTCATTAAATTTGAATTCGTACATGTTCATTGTCCTACTTGTTGATAGATGAATTGCTGTCTGTTAAACAGTCAATATACATTGTTTGCTAATGACTTGTTAATTAAAAATATTTAAAGTGCAAAAAAAAAAAAAAAAAAAAAAAAAAAAACGTAGTTTGCAGTAGATCAAAACAGTTTACTACTATAGTAAATAACTGATTTCATTTCACTATTTCCTGACTAATTTTCCCCCATTTCTGTCCTCTCCTCTACTCATACAGGTCTCACCATGAAACATCACAGCGCGCTCTGAAGACTATTTCATGAACACAGAATTTATTTCAAAATCTTTTAAATTATTTAACGAAACTAATATGTGACAATAAAACAGCATATACGTCATCAAATAGACCAAATACTTTTTTGTATTCCTTAATACACTGCCATCCTGCAATATCATATTTGTCATTTCATGTCATTTCATCATGTTTGTTTAATAAACGCAGGCGAGCAACACGGTAAACTCAAGAGTCAATGAGAGATATTTGTCATAAATTGTAAAAAAATCTCTATATATTTTTGTGTAATAAAGAAAATGAGATTAATGGCGTTTCTGAAATGAGTTATCTTAACGTAATCACTCTAATTTACTCAAAAGCAACAACTGAAATAAGAATAAGTGCAGTTTGAGTTTGAGAGTTTTTTCAAGAAAGTGAACGAAATGTTGAATGATTCAAAGAAGTGGTGAAACATAATTTCAATAGTTTTAATAAGTTTACAGCCTCCGTATGAACACGAGCTATGCAATAGAAATAACCTACCATGTGATCTTCAGGTGATTCTCAGACAAGCAACACAGTTAGCTAATTCGCAACATTGTGGATCAAACTTATTTAATGGCTAAACAACTTATTAAAGTTTACCGACATAATTAAGTGTATCGTAAATGAGCAGAAGTAATGGTTTATTATAATGACTCGGATACAGTATGATGAAACATTAAACATTTCAATCTTCTACATTTGCATCACTAGAAGGCAACGGCGACATCTATGGGCGGATTTCCCGTCGAATCTCTGATTCATAAACAACTGCATTTAAAAACTACAAACTCCGCTTTTTAATTCTAAAGCCTATTTTAATTAGAACATTAAAAAAGACAACAGTCAGAAAATCATCTGAACAATCATTACGCAGTGATATATATATATATATATATATATATATATATATATATATATATATATATATATATATATATATATATATATTTTCTTTCTTTTTGTGGCTAAAATACTTATGTACAAATAATTGTACAAATCCATTACATTCTTTTAAATTCCTATCGGTCTTTATAAAATATGGAATTAAAGTGATTTATTAAAAATAAGGTTAACGTGGACACATACTTAGCTAAGAACTAAAATTATGAAACAACATTTTCCAAAATGTAAAAAAACAATTTAATTGAAAGCAGTTTGCTGAAATTCTTAAACAAATGACTAGTTAAGCACGATGCAATTGTTTATGAGAGTTCATATCGCGGTTTCAACAGAAGGCGAAAGCTCTCCTTACACAACCCCGACAGCTGACTGAAATATGGAGACAGAAGAATATGGATTGCAGCTGTTCAAATGCCAGCGCACAGCATGTGTGTTATAGTCGCAGGAGAGTGGGGTGTGCATGGAGTTTATGTCAGTGATAAGCAGAATATAAAAGGCTGCTGGAAAAGGACACAACTTCACCTGAAATCAAAAGCGCGGGGCATATATTTTTTTTTTGGCAAGGGGTGTTGCAGTTCAGGCGGACGATTTCCTGTACATGTTGGTGTGACAATACTTATGAGGACTCCCCATATACATAATGATTTTTATACTGTATGAACTAACCCTACCCCTAAACCTCACATAAAACTTTCTGCATTTTTACATTTTCAATAAAACATAATTTAGTATGTTTTTTTTAAGTGATTTTAATGATGGGGACACTAGAAATGTCCTCATAAACCACATTGATAATACCCTTGTAATTACCAGTTAGTAACCTAAAAAAAATGTCCTCGTCCACACACACCCACACACACATGTACAAACTTTATCTCAGTCTCTCTCTCTCTCTCTCTCTCTCTCTCACTCACACACACACACACACACACACACACACACACACACACACTGCAATGGAACGCTTTCACCAGCAATTATTTCATATGATAAGACAGCCAATGCATTTTCATTCTACCACGTTCAAAACTACTGTCATGTCAGTGTGAATGAGAAAGTACCATAAACACAGTATAATTAAAATGAACCCATATTCTAAAATATTAAGCTATTAAGAAATGTTACTTCAATACCCCAAATATGGCCTTGTGCTCTAGGGTGTTGCTAATAAATATCTTGAGATTTTTTTTTATATCCAATGTGTCAATAATCTACATGTGTATGCATTATTCTCAGTAGTCAAGTCTTAAGCCGTCACCAGCAAATATACAGGGATGAATAAGTGCTGGATACAACAGCAACACTAGATTCATTTTCAACACAAAGTTAGGGATGCTCAGAGGTTTTAGGGCCATCCGCAGGGCGACGAAACTCAAGATCACTAAACATCTGTACCATTTTATTATTTATTTATATATTTTGAAAATTATTATTATTTCTAAGGATAAGCTTACACAGTGAAGCACAATAATCTTCTTAAGATTGAGGGTTGATTCATTTGTTTTATTCATACAAACTCTAATATTACACTACAATATATATATATATATATATATATATATATATATATATATATATATATATATATATGTATGTATGTATTTGTTTTTACTTTTGTTTAAATAAAAGAAGAAATTGAAAATAAAAAGTTCACTATCCATCATGGACTCTCTTCAGTTTGGCATGGCCCTGCCCACAAGCATAACAAATCTCTCAGCAATGGGATGCTATATTTTTATTAACATAAATGACATATATACTGAAAACGAAAATTGTATAATATACACTGCATAAATACAACGAAATATATGAAATCTCGTTGATACGGTTTTCAAGCCTTGCTCACTAGGGGGTAGTTCAGCACCCTCAGCACACTGGTTCCCACGCCTATGCCTGAAGATCACGAAAACAATAGAGGTCATTCACACAAACGGCCCCAAAGTTTATTGTTGTTATTATTATTATTATTATTATTATTTATTTATACATTAGCACAAAAAAAAGAGAAAAAAAAAGAACCAACAAGTTGCATAATTCTATCATAACGCACGCTGTCATGTTGTAATCTGTGCCCTAAATATATTATAATTTAATAACACGTGAGGGTAAAACAAATTACATTATTACGTCATTGACAAACATTACAAACATTTTTGTTTAGAATATACAAACTGTTAAGGATTATATAATGTAATGGTGTTTTTTAATGTTATTAATGAAACTTATTCTGAATTGTTACCCATAAACGAGCGTGAACAACAGATTAAACGGGGACCTCACACGGGACCTCTTGAAGTGACGACCTTCCGCAAAACTTCAGAGAAAATAAACCGCCGGCCGGGCCATCAAGGTGGTTCAGAAAACAAGAGCTGAAGGTTTATATGAAGATGTGAATTCATTTCCATTGTTTGGAAGTGTGTTTATATTCTGTTTGCAATGTCACAGATGCTCTAGTAATCTACGGGTTTTGAAGAGGGAGGAACAGAGAAAGTTAGCGACAAATGCACATCTGGATCGGGCCACATTCTTGCTGTGTGACAAATAGACTGATTTATGGATCCCCTAATCAAACGCATGATTCCCAATAAGAAAATAGAGATTTTGAAAGCCTTTCGGGATACAAGACGTCAGCAGAAACCATACGTTTGGTTTTCATGCATGCTCAGCGAGAAGTTTATAAGATATCATTTTTGACCGAGATTTAAACCTAAAGGTCAGGGCGGGGCCAAGAACACGAAGTACTTGGGGAGTTGTGGGAACTACACCAGATCTATTACATCTGATCTTTTTAACTATTTTGATATGTTAAGTACATTATTTCCTGCTTGATATGACAGTGGAAGAGCTCCAATGAGTGTAAATATTTGTGGTGCATCTAAAAAAATATTATGTTGAAATTTCTGCCATAATATTTGGCTGTACAGTGGTTCTTTAATACACTTATACAGAAGATTTATTATTTTTAATTAACTACTTCACTACAATATCTATCTAATAAGGTTTAAAAAAAACAAACATAGGCAACAGATCTTAAAAATGTGTCTCAATTAGTTAATCTAATTAATTAGAATAGTGTAAGAGTAATATTGGAATAAAATAAATAACAATGAAATTATCTATTATAATCATCATTTTGCATATATACCCCATACATAAATTATTTTGAAACACAAAAAATGGATACATAACCCATAATAAAATCCTTGAGTCTTTGTACAACCCAAAACCTGCATACTACTCTCTTTATACAGGGCATTTTTGCATTTTCATGCAAGACTGGCATGTAAGGAATATTACTATCTTTTGGCCCACCTGGTCAGGTGATGTGTCAATCAAAGCAACGATGCAAGAGAAGATGTCAGTCAATTTGAGGCATTTCTGTGCTATGCTAATGCTAATGGCACTAGTCCTGCCTGGGTCTTTGTGGCCCACCCGTGATAAGACATTAAATGGTCCCCTGTTGAAAGGCTAGGTTTAGGTTTCATGAAATGAATATATTAAACCAAGAAGGTGTGAAGGACAGAGAGATGGATGGAGGTAAAAAAAAATAGAATAACTGAATAAAATGGAGCAAAATAAGCAGAAAGCAAGCTGGGGAAAGTGTTCAGATGTTTAAAAGGGGATAGGTTTCTCTCATGAAAAAAACATGAGAAGAAAACAGCAATCGGACTTTGCATTTGGAATTAGTTTTCAAAAATAGAAACCCGCTTTCATAAAGTGCCGTCTCAGGTGAAGGTTCAAGGTGATGTCTGTGTATCATAACTACAGGCCTAACCTGAGGCTAACCTGACAGACCAAAGCCCTGGTGGACTATCTGATGCAATCAGTTTCCTAAAGCATATAAAGGATTTATATCCAAGTGTAAGAGAAGAGTGTCCAAGCCCCATCACCACACGTGCTGTTATCTGTAATCCTGTTAAATATACGTCATACCTAGTCAAACTGTCTGTGCAGATGCACTGCAGAGTGATATCTTACAGTCCTCCACATATGAGTTCTGTGAAGCAAGCATACTCTCCTGAATGACTGACAAATCAATACCCACTATGAACCTGCTCACAAACACCCATGAAATGAATCCATATAAAAACATATAGAGTGGTAATCAGAGCACAGAGCAATAATTCCAAAATAATCGAAGGGAATAGAGCAATAAAGTGACAAGAAAATGCCATAGATTTAAAATGTGGGAACAAAATATAAATTCAATTAACTTATCCAACTGAAGTATTTGACATAAATGTACAACACATGCTCACTGTATAACCGGTCCTGTTGACCCACTCAGAGCGGGATTCCAACTGGCGTCAGCCGGCATGGGAGGCAGGCCCGCTAATGAGAAGGCTAAAGGCTACAGCCCCCAGCATAAGTCGCTAATACGCCATTTGAGGCCAGGAGAGTTAGGTTTACACATACTGCACAGCTGTATCAACTTGCTCCTGTTACACATGTATAAAATATACCCTCATAAAATTAAAAGTGCCCCTGAAAATCAAATACATTGCTGCTAAATAAAATAAATAAATAAATAAATAAATAATTAATTAATCTGATACTGGTTTCTGTACAGTTTTAGGCTTTGGAAAGCACATAGATCACAACATACTGTAAGCTAAACAAAATCAAATAAAAAAACAAATGTTGTAAAATAAATAGTGACAATAGCCACAGTAAAATTACTGTAGAAATAATTATGTTCCACTGAAAAGTGGCTTACATTATTTATGCATTGTAATATGAATAATGTTAATTGTTTGTATGCCATAATAAATTACAATGGGTTTACAGTACTGTAGAACTAACCACAGAGTTTTTACACTGTAAAAAGTGGTAACCTTCAATTGTTACCTTAAGTAGCTATTTTTACCTGATCTAACTCTTAAAATTAGTTTTGTTGTGCCGTAATGCATTCAAGTTTGTATGATTTGAATAAAACCAATTAATTTGAGTTTTTACCACATGCACATTATGACAGAGAGGGATAAATGCCGACTGGAAGCTGCAGTGCGACAGAGAGAGAGAGAGCGAGAGAGAGTTACGGACAGCTCTCCGACACCTTTGTGTGTTTGTGATTTTGTTTAAGTTGCTTATTAAACTATTATTTATATTGTCAAGCCGGTTCTTGTCTCAGGCTTGATTAGCCTGATTAGGGGCCGGGTGTGTGGAATCACGACCCAGCCCCACCCTCTGCCCTGTCACACATATGAAGCACAGTTTTAGGCTGACAAAATTGTTTTCAGTGTACAATGCCGTTGAATGTTCACCTCGTACGGGTACTGCTGGTCCTTCAAATTGATGAGGTCACTAAGAAAGAAACAGGGGTTACACTGACTGTTTACAGCAGTATAGGTGCATTTACATGCAAATGTGCAACTTTTCTGGTCATGTCTCAATACATATAGCATATACATGTATGTATATGTGGAAACTCAAAAATGCTCTCTATAGCTGGCTTTTCTGATTGAATTCAGTCATTATTACCAGATTCACTTTAACAGCAAAATAGTGTTTACTGTAATTATTTTCCCATTACAACTTTTCCCAAGGAATACTTTTAGTTTGATGGCAACAAACTGTTTCGGCAAGACACTGTTGTGGCCTAAATGTGGTCAAAACCGACCCCAGTTATTCCAAACAAAATCAAAAGACAGCAAAAAACACAAAAAAAGGAACAGCACTCATAAAAACAGCTGAAACATTAGCCTGCTGCTGAATTCATCTTAACTAGTTGCAGTAGGACGCATTTTACAACAAAGTTGCTGCCATATACTGCAAAAATCACAAATTCAATAAATGAAATAATTTCACAGATTGTGCTGTTTGAACAATGGCAGCACCTGTTCATTCTTTATCCATTGCCACAGAAAGCCTGTTCAATACGAGCTGGACGCATGTTAAGACATTAATGCCTTAAAAGTTTCATGCTTTTTTCATTAGGTTCATTGCTTTATGAAAATTATTTAAAAACCTTAGTTTTAGATTGATCTGATTGTGAATGTACTGCCTGATTTGATGTTATGGAATGAACAAAATATATGGTGTCTGATTTGCTTATTTAGGCTACTTATCTGACTTATCTGTTTTTGTTTGAATAGTCTGTTAAGGTCCTGTAATGAAAAACATTGAGATGTAGTTGAAAGCTTTAAGCAAGTAATAACACGCTATCTCTTTGGCAGCTTGATGGTTTTCTGTTATCCAAACATACAGACTATTTCTTTTTAATTAACTGATTTGAATGTCTATTCTATAAGCATTGCAATCATAATGCCAACAATGTTGACAAATTAAAGATTAGTAACATCAGATTTGGTGTTTACAGGGGTTAAATAAATATTAAGCAATGTGTCTTGTACTGATCAAACATTGTCTGATATTATTAAGGTTGCTGTCTTCATTCTAAACACCTTAAAGTGATAGATAGTTCTCCCTAAAAAGTTAATTCTCTCATCATTTACTCACCCTCATGCCATTCAAGATGTGACTTACTTTCTTCTGCAGAACACAAACAAAGATTTTTAAAAGAATAGTTCAGCTCTGTAGGTAAATACTTTGCAAGAGAATGGTGACCAAAACTTTGAAGCTCCAAAAAGGAGATAAATTCAGCATACTTTATCTCATACTTTATGGAGGTTTAAAGTTTTGGTCACCATTCACATGCATCGAATGGACCTACAAATCTGAGATGTTCTTCTACAAATCTCTGTGTTCAGCAGAAGAAAAAAAGCCATACACTTCTTAGATGGCATGAGGGTGAGTAAATAATGAGAGAATTACAATTTTTGAGTGAACTGTCCCTTTAACATACAGTGCATCCGGAAAGTATTCACAGCGCTTCACTTTTTCCACATTTTGTTATGTTACAGCCTTATTCCAAAATTGATTACATTTATTATTTTACTGAAAAGTCTACAAACAATACCCCATAATGACAACATGAAAGAAGTTTGTTTGTAATCTTTGCAAATGTATTAAAAATAAAAATGAAAAAAAAAAAAAATAAATAAATGAAAAAAAAAAAAAAAAATCACATGTACATAAGTATTCACAGCCTTTGCTCAATACTTTGTTGAAGCATCTTTGGCACCAATTACAGCCTCAAGTCTTTTTGTGTATGATGCTACAAGCTTGACACACCTATTTTTGGGCAGTTTCTCCCATTCTTCTTCTTTGCAGGACCTCTTAAGCTCCATCAGGTTGGATGGGGAGCGTCGGTGCACAGACATTTTCAGATCTCTCCAGAGATGTTCAATCAGGTTCAAGTCTGGGCTCTGACTGGGCCACTCAAGGTCATTCACAGAGTTGTCCCGTAGCCACTCCTTTGTTTTCTTGGCTGTGTGCTTAGGGTCGTTGTCCTGTTGGAAGATGAACCTTCGCCCCAGTCTGAGGTCCAGAGCAGGCTGGAGCAGGTTTTCATCAAGGATGTCTCTGTACA
This sequence comes from Moxostoma hubbsi, assembly GCA_032164185.1. NCBI lineage: Eukaryota > Metazoa > Chordata > Actinopteri > Cypriniformes > Catostomidae > Moxostoma > Moxostoma hubbsi. Next base: position 27,158,135 of record JAVLUX010000032.1, read on the forward strand.
TTGCTGCATTCATCTTTCGCTTGATCCTGACTAGTCTCCCAGTTCCTGCCACTGAAAAACATCCCCACAGCATGATGCTGCCACCACCATGCTTCACTGTAGGGATGTTATTGGCCAGGTGATGAGCGGTGCCTGGTTTCCTCCAGACATGACGTTTGCCATTCAGGCCAAAGAGATCAATCTTTGTTTCATCAGACCAGAGAATTTTGTTTCTCATGGTCTGAGAGTCCTTCAGGTGCCTTTTGGCAAACTCCAGGCTGGCTGTTATGTGCCTTTTACTGAGGAGTGGCTTCCGTCTGGCCACTATACCATACAAGCCTGATTGGTGGAGCGCTGCAGAGATGGTTGTCCTTCTGGAAGGTTCTCTTCTCTCCACAGAAACGCTGGAGCTCTGTCAGAGTGACCATCAGGTTCTTGGTCACCTCCCTGACTAAGGCCCTTCTCCCCAGATCGCTCAGTTTGGACGGGCAGCCAGCTCTAGGAAGAGTCCTGGCGCTTCCAAACTTCTTCCATTTATGGATGATGGAGGCCACGGTGCTCATTGGGACCTTCAATGCTGCAGAAGTTTTCTGTACCCTTCCCCAGATCTGTGCATCAATACAATCCTGTCTTGGAGGTCTACAGACAATTCCTTGGACTTCATGGCTTGGTTTGTGCTCTGACATGCACTGTTAACTGTGGGACCTTATATAGACAAGTGTGTGCCTCTCAAAATCATGTCCAATCACTGAATTTACCACAGGTGGACTCCAATCAAGATGTAGAAACATCTCAAGGATGATCAGTGGAAACAGGATGCACCTGAGCTCAATTTTGAATGTCATGGCAAAGGCTGTGAATACTTATGTACATGTGATTATTTTTTGTTTTTTTATTTGTAATACATTTGCAAAGATTTCAAACAAACTACTTTCACATTGTCATTATGGGGTATTGTTTGAGGAAAATAATGAATTTAATCCATTTTGGAATAAGGCTGTAACATAACGAATACTTTCCGGATGCACTGTACCACATTATTTATATTAAAAATCACTATGATTTATTTTCATAACAATGTTGAACTATTTAGATATAATAACTGATAAATTATGTTACCTCTGTTTAAAAAAATTGGTAAAAAATATATTATAGTTATATAAATTATAGCTCACTGCAAAGGCAATATTTAGTATGAAATCCACGTGATCAGATTTTCATCTGTAAATACTGTACAACCAGACTCATCTCACATTGAAATTGGACACAGTAGGTCATTACGTACTTTTCTTTAGTTAAAATCGGTCTGTACTTACTGAAATGCTAAACACTGCCCCCAGTGGCCAAAGTGGTAAGTATTGATGGGCGTAAGGGCTTGCGTAAACTCCATTTTCGGGGTGAAATGCCCACAGAGTGACGCCAAAAGTTAATTTATAGTGAGTTGTTTTCTGCTGTACAGGATGGAACGCAGTGAAGAGGAATGCATATTTTATGGTAAACGCACTTGAGCCGATGCAAAAATGTCTGATGGGAGATGGCGCTTGTGAGAGGGCCAGCAAAACTTCCTGTGTGATCATGTTGCTAAAACAAATGACTAAGGCGATTCTCATTCTGTTTAAATAGCAACACACTACACATGACAAAAATGTAATATTTATTTATGTAATGCTGCCACCTTTTGTTTAAAATAGGAACTCCTGCATGTGAGCGTGTAAAAACAGGACATGCACCTTTCATCAGCAGAATCAACATCTTCTTGTTTCAGAAGACATTTGTGAGTGAGCTCATGGTGCCCCAAAATAAAAAAAGTATTAGGCTATGTTCCTCTAGGTGAGCCGTTACAAGACTTTTGATAGCACTTACCTTGTTGTTAGAGCAGTGTTTCCCAACCAGCTCCCCCTACAGTACATGTTTATTTTTGACGTCTCCTTTTTTAAAACACCAGTGACCTATGTCACAAAGCAGGATTAAGCAGCTATCTCGATAAGTTTAAACTTAGTTTAAGCCAACTCTGAACTTGTGGTACCGGTAAAGCTGCTAGGCTTTCATCTGGGTTCCTTGCCATAGTAACATACGCTAATCGGCTAACCTGCTCCGGGGCTGGTTATGTTCCAGATCAGAGATCTCGTCCAGATTTTGGACCAATCAGCTGTGAGCAAAGTGACAGACACTCCCCTCAGTATCGCTCACTCCAATTTAAAGTGCACTTCATGGAAACAATTTTAAACATTTACAAAACAAGCTATTTAAGCAAGAAATAGATTTTTTGGCAGTCTTGCATTTGTTTAAAGTGACTTAAATTTATTTCCCCAATCATTTTCCTACACCAGCCATAAAATCTGTATAATTAAATAAACTTAAAATAATTCTATAATTTCAAGCAAGATATTAATACAATATCAATAATGATCGAATGACTTTAAAATATAAAAATGTCACTCCACAATATACTGTATATATCAGAAAACTGTGAATGCCACTCAAACCCATTCTTCATTAGGATTTGCTGGCAGGGATGCCATGAACATACAGTATTTCACTTGACGTTCAATAAAAGCACACTAGCACACCAAATATGTCTTTATTGTGTCTTATGCTGCTACAAAGAAAGAACAATTATATTTTTATTAGTGCATACCATCTACTCCTTTTCCAGTTGCTATATATTTTTGTTGAACATTAAGACTCACTACACTGTAAAATAAAAATAAAAATAATAATCTAAAAAAAAGATACCTCAGATGGCATCATCTAAATTATTTGGCTATACTGTAGTCATGTTAAATAATTTAAATGTGTTTGAAGGGTCAGATCAGGTAGAAACAACTGCACATATCAACTTTTACAGTCAATATTGACAATAGCTAGCATATTGAAAGATTATTTGTGTTTTAAAATGTCTTTTCAGAGCATCAACCAAACTAATCTTATCATAGAAGTGTCCAGCAGAGGGCAGCAGATAATTTACTATCACCTTTCAATAATATAAATGGGAGCCTGAAATTTCCCTTCTCTTTATCTGTTTTTACTTCACAAAAAAAGAGTTGGAATCCAGTATGGGGTGTGCATCCTATTTACAAGATCTAGAAAACTGTTTTTGCTAAATGTTCATTCTCACCTATTATCAAGCATCACTCACTATAACCTTTACAAAGAAGTAGTAGTCCAAATAGAATTACCTGTTTTCTTAAAGCAACAATTTTCATTGTGATAACATCATTGACATAAATTTATCATATAAATTGAAAATTGACATAAATCAATTTTCATAATATAAGTAATTTATCTTTGTTAACATTTTTATTTTGTTGCAATTACATCCCTGAATACCTCTTTGAGGTATGAGGGGAACATGCAAACTGTATTACATATCATATTTCTTCAACTAAAATGTAGCTTTTAACAATGCACAAATTGCTTTCACACCAAAGAATACAAATGTGCACACATTTAACAGTTTATTGGTATTTAAAGGGATAGTTCATGAAAATAATGTCATTACTTTAAAGTTGATTACAACTATTGCAATGTTGATGGACACCATTCGCTACTGTGAATTTACAATGACCCAAATACAAATTTTTGTGTTCCACACAAAAAAAGTCATATGGGTTTGGAACAAAAACTCCCCATAAATGATCAGCTCATTTGTAGGTGAACTATCCCTTTAATTATTGCTGACAGAGAAGTCAACAAACCTCTTTCATCCACAATGATAGAGTCTGACCAGAAGAGGGCAGTAAATGCATAACGTTAGGTTACATATGTAACCCCAAATCTCTTATAAAAGGAGTGAGGTATCTCACTATGGAAACACCCTCATGCTTGTAAATGATGGAAGCAATTTTATAGCACCATGTCTGTTCAATGACAGACAAGTCACAGCAGTGACCAGGAAGTCCCGCTTTCCTGATATTAACCACTGTCACCTGCATTTACCTCATTGTCAGCATATCTCTTCTCTATGCTGCTGGACAGTGTGGAGAGATACCTCACTCCTGTTATAAGAGAACTGGGGTTACATATGTTACATTCGCTTTCAACATTAGTTCGGTACCTCACTATGGGATGTGGTCAACTGTCAACTCCTGGATTGCAGATATGCTGTCCGAAGCAGACTGACTCAGAATATTGTATGAAATATATCCAAACTATATTGCCACCAGGAAATAGTTATGGAATGAAATACTTTTAAAACTTTTATCAAAAACTGAGCCTGTATGTGTGTGCCTACACATCAATATCAGACCTATTCATGCTGATGACTGTGTGAGCCAGCAAAGGCTTGGTAACATCCAGGCTGTAAAATCTCACAAATATCCTGGACTGTAACACTTTGCAGTAGTGAGAGTTAACAATAAAACAGTCTTTAGCTAAATATGCTTGATGTTAATACTCTCTATGGGTTCAACCTGTGAGTGACGCATCTGTCATCATCACTTTCCTCACAGAGACCGCCCCCAAAGGTATTCCCATGTAAAGGAAAGCGGGAATTCTTCAGTGATGGAGAGTGTGTATCCCCTGTGACGTCACACTTACTCTTCGGTTTAGGTGACTTTTGGGACAACAGCAGCCAACCCTGCTGTTGAACACAACATCATTGTGCAGCTGGGTGCAACTACAGTAACGCCTTCCAAAACGGTCAGAAATCTAGGGGTTACCATTGATAACAAACTAAATTTCACAGTCCACATCTCAAAGACAGTATGATCATGTAGATTTACACTCTACAATATTAGGAAGATAAGACCCTTCCTCTCTGAACATGCCACACAACCGCTTGTTCAGTCACTTGTCATTACTAGACTGGACTACTGTAATGCACTCATTGCAGGCCTCCCTCCCAATTAGACCTCTGCAAATGATCCAGAATGCAGCAGCACGTCTGGTCTTTAATGAACCAAAGAGAGCTTGTTACACCTCTCTTTGTCTCTCTCCACTGGCTGCCGGTTGATGCACTTATCATATTCAAGGCTCTGATGCTGGCATCCAGAACAGTAACTGGGTCTGCTCCAGCATACTTAAATCATTTTTGCAGAGCTACACACCCACCAGAAGCCTGCGGTCGGCTAAGGAACATTGCAAAGAGGTCACAAAGAGGCACCAAAACACTTTCCCGAACTTTCAGTTTCATCATACCATCAGTTTTATCATGCAGTCGCTTTTCATTAAACCTTAATGGGAATCTAACGCAGTGCGGGCAGCACTCATGATTAGCCAAGGCTGCCTGCGCATGCTTTACCCCCAGGCAAGCAATGCACAGGGGGAGCGAGTCCTTGGCCGAAATCATAGCCCCGTGAGTACACATGCGAAATGGTTCCTTCCTTTTTGATCCGATTGGTTTTGCGGTGTCCACGGTCCAGTGATTATCCTCCTGACTCATTGCGACTTGTTAGTTCGAGGCAGAAAATTACTTACTCTCTCTTATTTATCATAACTACGAAAATGCGAAAACACCTCGACAGTGCAGTAGTATTACCAACTATGACTCACGGTAATGTGGAGAGAGACAATAGAGAACTTATCCACCATAACGTGCTGGTAAATTCTCTGACAATTAAGGTTTTGAAAAATATAACCGTGTTTAGCGACGTACCTCGATGGCTTGTCCTTGAAAACTGTTAAATGCCAATAATCCCAAAAACTCTGCTGAAGAATAGCTTCCAAATCGATGTTCACGGAGAAGAGAACAAGAATGGCGTGAAGGCAGGTGACATTGGCTTATATCAAGAAGGCGTGGCTTCCTGATCACTGCTGTGACTTGTCTGTCATTGGACAGATGTGGTGCTATAGAATTGCTTCCATCATTTACACGCACGAGGGAGTTTCCCATAGTAAGATACCGAACGAATGTTGAAAGAGAACTATAAAAAAAAAAAATCACACACAGCAAAGACAAAGAAAAATCCTCTGTGCAGCCTGGGCGATTGTAACCCAAACACGCTTCAATGACAAATAATACTGAAATCTTAAAAACATCTAGTTTTAAGTCAATTTTTAAATTCAGAATTGGGAGGGCAGTGGCAGCACACCAAAAGTCATCTTAAATGTCATCGAGAACATTTTGTTCTGTCATACTGTCTCTCCTCCAATGATTAGCATCGATCGGAGACATCCACCACCAAACCAGATTATCTCAGTGTGTCCTACAGAAGAGACAAATTTTAGATAGACAGATCTGTATGATTTTGACCCTATTGCACTCATTTAATTTGAATGACTCAGACTGCAAATGCAGATGGTGCAGATTTAGAAGGTACAAGCATTGTCAAATTCACTGAGGGGAAATCTTCGCATAGCACTACAATGCCACTATGATGATGTACTTAGTTATGCTGAGCACGACTGGTGCACAGGTCTTTGGGAGGACACAGAGACAGAGCACGTCAGGCAATAGAGGACAGAGGGTTCTTTCACACAGCATGTTGCTCATGGGGACACTGATCTAATTCTAGCCTCATCCTGGTTCCTCCGTAAAGGGCTAGACGTCTGTGCTCAGTGCAGCAGAGAAAGAGCTATATGATGTCCACTTTTACATCAGCATTAAATTAGTCTCAGTGACTTATAATCATGAAATCCTCGTAATGACTTTCCATACAACATTAGCAGTGGCTAATGGTCCTCTCAATAATGCAGGAAGAGGGAAAATAGAGGGGGGCAGCAGTAGCGTTTGAATCACCGGTTGAGCGAGACATTTTAGGGACCTTAAGTATATAAGCAGCAATTTAAAAAGTGCGTCTTACCTTAAATACATTCTGATGCATTTTGACATAGAAAATAGTCTGCAGTGGTGGCTGTTATGAATTGGTTTTGATCAAGATTTTAAATTGGACATCTAGTGTCGACCCAACAATAAACCAAAATTGTTTATCTTACAAAAGTAAACAAAAAAGTTTCCTTAAAATCAAACTCTGAATCTTATTAAAATTACCTTAAACTGCATAGGCTGTATAGATTGAATAGGAAAATTCACAATGTTGTGAATACATTAATACACAGCAGAGGTGCGGTTTACCAGCCCAACACAAGACACAAACACTGGGCTATATATTTGCAGGCCTAATAGCCATATAACCAAGTGACAGATGAATTTGATTGGGTGTATGGCCTTGGACATCATTAAAAAATATACACAGAAAGTTTTTTCTCCCTTATAAAAGACAATAAGCCTAGTTTGCTATCCCAACTACACATGATTATGTTTAGTTTTTTCCCTGTGACCCTGTCAGAACTGGCCTGCATTTTTGGTTGGCAATCCATCATTTAAATTTTTGCACTTGACAGACACTTAAATCCAAAGACCTTAACATGCATTTACATATTTTCCAGTAGTGTTGGGTTTAAGTCTAGACCGAGTTCATATTAAGGCCGTGTCCGAATGGAGTCCGAATGAATCTGTTCATAAATGTGAATTAAAATTGTATCCATTAACTCAACACCAATATTTTAAGCAAACAATTGTCAATATAAATGTGTAAAACAGATCAAGGTCACGGGCAAGGAAGAGGCGAGAAACCGGCTTGACATACAACTAAAGGTTTAATGGAAAACTCAAAATACAAACACATAAGACAACGGACATGTCCGTGAACGATCTCTCTCTCCCCCATCACCGTCCGTGAGTGGCCTTTATCCCTCTTGACGGCTTGATCAGCCTAATACGGGACCGGGCGTGCGTAATCACGCCCGGTCCCGCCCTCCACCATGCCATAAACACTTCTATATTTTGAGATTAGTTTCCTGCTGAACAAACTTCAAAGTGGTTTCAGAATGAAAGCATATGATTTAGGGTTATGAAGACAAAACTGTCTTTCAACACAAGTCTTATTGCATTCTGTTGAGATTTCAATTATTTGTTGCTTTTCCCCTCCAATCAAACATAGACTAAAGAAAGTGAAAGCTGCATTAGTCATTAAAACCAGAGTTATTATTATTTTGAATTGTGATTTTGTTTTTTATTTCTACTTCATTTTCAATTTGTCCTTTCAATTTAGTTTAGTTTTATCTAAAATGATCCCTAACTAAAGAAATACTATATACTGAGGTTTATTTTTTGTCTCTATCTGCCGACTGGTTTGGGAAAATAATGAGTCAACACAGTAGAAATTAGCACTCGCGGAGATGTTGCATCTCACAATTTGACTGCAAATGCTACATCGGAAAACACTTGCAAAGCCCACTGATAATATTAGGGCCATTTAACTCAGACATGATTGTTAATTTGTGGAAAATGTGGGGCAGATCTACGCACTGATTGTACACCTAAAATCCTGATGCATCCGTTTGTTATCGTTAAAAAAAAAAGGTATATCACACAATGGTAGTTTATGGTGACCACTTCTTCAAGCTTCAAAAAGATGCAAAAGTATAATTCAGAAGTTTAACAAATTATTGTATGTGACTCATGACTTGTTCTGAAAGAATATGATAACGCATGGTGAAAAACAAAGCAAATCTGATGTAATATTAAGTGAACATGACCACTGATCTCCTGTGCATGTTCATGAGACAGACTACACGAGAGCTTTAGAGCTACTGGCAATGAGAGCAAACCCTTTAATATGGTGTGTTGCTTTCTCTATGATTAATGACTGTGTAATCATTGTTCATGAATCCCTGCTTTGTCCTGATCTGTGAAGCTGCCCACTTTTCTTACAGTTTTTCTCGATTGCTTAAACACGTTTCTTGAAACTATGCCTCGTATTCTCAAAACAGTAAACACAAATCCATAACGTCTCACCCAGTTTTCCAAACAACCTATTTTCAGGTCAAAATGAAGCTCTACACTCAAAACCATTCACTCTTGCTGAAAAACCAAACTTTGCCCTCAGACAGGACACACAAGCCCTCAAAATAACACACACTACAACATAGTCTAACACACTGGTGCAATAAATTAAAAACAACATTTCCAAAACTGGTAAGTTATGTTATTTGTGGTTCCCCTCCTCACAAACCTTTTCACATGATGAACAAAAGACACAACCAATGGATACATTGGCACATTTTTATTCATTCATGTACACAGTACAACACAAAAAAAAAAGAAAAAAAAAAGAAGATTATTCCGCCTCAGCCTCCTGTCTTTGTTCTGGGTCAGGCCAGAGAATCTCATCCACATCACAGGCTATATTAGCCCTAGCCAGGCAGCGGGGGTAAAATCCTCTTGCATGCCTGATCCACCCCTGGCATGCATCTACTGATACATCTAGGCAGGCTTCTTCCATGGCCTGGAGGAGGTGAACACGCATATAAGGTTCTCGATCATACACTTTCCATCGCCATGCCGAAAAAAACTCCTCTATTGGGTTTAGAAAGGGAGAGTATGCAGGCAGAAAGATGTTTGAAAATCTCGGGTTATTGGTAAACCAGTCTCGAACCAGAGCAGCACGATGGAAGCTGACGTTATCCCAAACAACAACGTAGTGAGGGTGGTCTGGTTGTGCTGGTTCCCTGTGGTCCAACTGGAACATATGCTCTCTTAGACCGTCAAGGAAAGCAAGGAGGAGCATAGTGTTATAGGGTCCTAAAATGGCATGGCGGTGGAGTACCCCTCGTTGGCTGATGAACTTAGTCCTGACCTTAGTACAGATGAGGAATATGACTTGGGGGTGTGCGTACTGTTGAATCCACATGATTCAGAACGACCGAGATGTGTTGCAGCCCCGTTGGTATCTGGGCAGGTATATGAACAACCTGCTAGTTCAAGTTCCAATTCTATGGAATTGAGTCAAGACCTTGAGCGTGGTAGATTGGAGGAAGAACAAGCACCAATTCAAATAAGGCGACGGACCGCACGACTAACAGCAGGCCAGCACTCTAATCGGTTTCATCTCCCTCGTGCGGCCGTAAGGAATGGGGACGGTGGGGAGGAGGTTACAACTCACCCTACAATCAATTCATTACATGTTGTGTTTAGACCCTGGTGTTGACATTTTGTTTGTCACCGGGACGGTGACATTTCACAAGGGGGGTGAATGTAAGCGGTAGGACATTAGGACCCAGTAGACGCCACCTTTGAGCGCCTTATTGCTCAGCCGGCTATTTAATGTGACGTAGTCAGAGCGATAAGCCAAGCTAGCGTTCCAGCATAGCGTGTCGGTACAGCGTGGGGATTGGTAAAGCATCAGGATCGGCGATTCAAACCAGTGCTGTTGTTGCTGGAGATTTTGGTCAGTGGACAAATTGATTGTTCTGGGCAAGCTGTTGCAGGTACCAGTTTAGATTATGAAATGTTATGTTGTAAATGATCGTAAAGGCTTGGTATACTGATTTCTATTTTTTTGTTACAGTAACACAGTTTGAGAGTGTGGTGAGGATACATTGTGCAAACATTTGTTCGCTATTCAGGTATGAATGTTTAGGAATATTGACAGTATGCTACTATGCTAGTACAAAAGAAACATCTTATGACATTTTGTTATTGTTATAGGGAATGTGTCCAGTCACTGTTTTTCCTGGTGGTTTTAGTTATACAAACTGCTTACCATAATTTTTAAAGTTGTATGTTTACCGAACGCCCGATGGGCAGGTGAAGCGAGAGATAGGGGTTTGGTTGTTTTTTTTTATTGTATCGTTTTGTTTTGAGTCATTGTGACAATTTTATGTATACTCTGTGGGGTTCTTTGCATTGAAACACTTACTGGGTAACGTGTAGTTTTTCCAAAGAGACAAACGCTTGCAGTGGTGTGTGTGTGTAGGGAGAATATTGCTGTGAATCACGTGTACTAGATTTAACTGGGTTATTTTTACCTGTTGTATTCTTCGTAACTTTATTTATTAAGAGTGACGTGTGGTGTGATTTAAATGCTGACCTGTCTCTGGGGGGAAACTTAGCACATGCTCTTAACCATTTTTGTGTTTTCAATTGAATGAAGCTTCATAAGATGTTACATTTTTGTCTTTTAAATTGTTTATATTATTGAACTATTGTGTAATAAATTTATATTTTTGACACACCAGCTTCCTTCTGCATCCTTTAATTAGGGTGGCTTGCGTGAAACCAGGTAGTTCGTTAACCTGACTATTCCTCAATTATGGGGTTTTGATCCATCTAAGTAATAGTGGGAGGAAGACGTGAAAAAAAAAAAAAAGAGAACGACCCCTGGTGGCCACATTTGGCGTAGTCGGCAGGACAGGTTGCTGGTGGTGTCCTCTTTCTTTTTATATTTGTATAGATACATTTTTTGTTTTGTATAACTGGTGGGCAGTTAGGCTTATTAGGGTAAAGGAAAAACAGTGGCTGGAAAGGATCGGAGAAGCAGCTCAAGATCAGCTGGACTTTAACCTCAAGACAAATCTTTTTTTTTTCTTTTTATTACTGTGATTTATTTTTTTGTTATTCTCTGTGTATATCTTATTTTTTTTAGGTCATGTCTGTGGGTACAGAAGATCAGATTAGGGCTTTGACCGAGCAGCTCCAGCAGCTGCAAGCTGTTAATACCAGGCTTCAACAGGAAGCAGCAGCACAACCAAATGCTGTGGCAGGACAGGGAGGGGTAACCAGCAGTCAGCAGGAAAGTTTAGTAAACCCAAGGTATGTCATTGTCCCAAGAGAGCGGAAGTGCCCAAGGTTTTCAGGTAATAATAGTACCGGATGTCTGGGGGTTGAGGAGTGGGTAGAAGAAGCCCGTAGATGTTTAAACTCCAAACACATGACCTCTTCTGAGCAGGCATTGTTTTTGTATGAGCATCTTGATGGGGAGGCCAAGTCAGAGATCCGATTTCTTCCCACTGTAGATAGAAATGACCCTGATCGAATCTTGGTTATTTTGCGTGAGACATTTGGTTGCCCTCAATCTTATATTGAAGCTCAGAAACAATTTTTCCAACGACGCCAGCGTGAAGGGGAGTCTTTACGTGAATTTTCTCATGCTGTATTGTCTTTAATGGAGGTAATTGAGCGTAAGAATCCAGGGGGAATTCCTGATTCTGATGGTGTAACCCGTGATCATTTTGTTGAGTATGTCCGCGATAATATGCTTCGCAGAGAGTTAAAACGTCTTATAAGATCACAACCTGGTATGTCCTTTATTGACGTTCGTAGTGAAGCTCTGCGCTGGGCAGATGACGGGGAGCGTCCTAGCCTTCCACGGGCTAGAGCCTACTCTTGTGATACACATATTGATGTTTGTGAATTAGGGGTAAACTCAAGTGCTGTAGTAGTAGAACCCAGTAAAGAAATTAGTGAATTAAAAGAAACACTGCGCAAGCAACAAGTACAGTTAGATGCAATTTTGCAACGCTTGTCTAACCCAGTTTGGCAGGCTGCACCCAGTGGCCCTAGCACCCAGCCTCGGCGATATCGGTTTGATTCAGAAGGTCAACCCATCTGTATACGGTGTGGACAGCCAGGTCATATAGCTAGGCGCTGTCGTAACTGGGAGGGAACTCAACAAGCTGCTGCTGCCGGGGAGAGTCAGAGTGGAGCTGGGGGTCGGGGCAGAAATACTTATGCAATGGGTCCCTCGGGAAACTAGCCTCATCTAGTGCTCAGGGCCAGGCTCTAGATGGTGGATTGGGTGGCTCCTTTTTAATGTCAACTGTACCTTTACATTCTACGCTCATTGGCCAGTGTCCAATAATGAAGGTTGTAATGGCAGGTGTAGTTGTGCCATGTCTTGTTGATACAGGTTCAATGGTGTCAACTATTACAGAGGGATTCTTTACAGAACATTTCCAACCCCAGGTTCAGGGTATTTTGCAGTCATGTGGCTGGTTACAGTTGAAAGCTGCCAATGGACTAGATATCCCGTATAAAGGATATTTAGAGTTGGATGTGGAAGTACTTGGTAGAACTTTGTCTCGAATGGGGATTTTGGTTGTACGAGATCCCCCTGATGTACAGACACAGACAAGAAAACGTAATGTTCCCGGCCTGTTGGGAATGAATATTCTGCAAAGTTGCTACCAAGAGCTGTTTAGTCAGCATGGCACCGCGTTATTTCATTCCCCACCGGCTGTAGTTTTACCTGATGTGCTGAAGAACGCTATGTCCGAATGTCAGGTTCTTGAACGTTTATCTGATTCTGAATTTATTGGTAGTGTCTCTATTCCCCCAGGTCCCTCGGTCTGTGTTCCCTCTGGGTCATTTAAATTAGTCCCAGCCTTGTGCAGACAGGGAGTTGGTTCACTGATTCCTGCTGCATTTTTAGAACCCCCAGGTATAGGTGACTGGCAACTACCTGCAGACCTTTTGATTCCATCCTCCCTGGTAACCATTGGTGAGGGAACTGTTTATGTACCCTTGGTTAATATAGGTACTCAGGATAGGTGGTTAAGACCCCGTACTTTTTTAGGTAGACTTCAAATGGTTAGTGTACATCCCCACAGTCAACCCGTTATTTTCGGTAGTGAAGAGAGTGGTGAGGGCCCTACGGTGTTCATTCAGTCAGCTGAAGTAGTGAACCACACTGTCCCCAGTTTGGCCGATATATCATGGCCTAACTTAAAAGAGGGAGAACAGGAAGCTGCTAAGGCTTTGTTGGAGAAGTATAGTGTTGTTTTCAGTCAGAGTGATGGGGATTTAGGATGTACAAACTTGATAGAGCATGAGATTCCCCTGTTAGATGATGTACCTGTTCGTCAACGTTATAGACGACTCCCTCCCTCTCAGTATGATCTTGTAAAGGCTCATATCCAAGATTTGGTAGAGCAGGGGGTAGTGCGGGTGAGTTGTAGCCCTTTCTCCTCTCCCATTGTGGTGGTTCAGAAGAAGGACGGGTCAATTCGCCTATGTGTTGATTATCGCCAATTAAATGCAAAAACTAGGAAGGATGCGTTCCCCCTTCCTCGCATAGAGGAGTCTTTGGATGCCCTGACTGGCGCTTGCATGTTTTCTACACTGGATTTGGCGAGTGGTTACAACCAGGTCCCCGTAGCTGAGAAGGATCAAGCTAAGACTGCATTCTGTACACCTTTTGGTCTGTTTGAATTTCAGCGGATGCCTTTTGGCCTTTGTAACGCACCAGGGACATTCCAGAGATTGATGGAGTACATCTTTGGAGACGAGCGATTTCACTCACTCCTCCTATATTTGGATGATGTGGTTGTTTTTTCATCATCGTTTCAGAATCATCTGGAGCGGTTGGAGCTAGTATTACGCCGGTTGAAACAGAATGGCCTGAAACTTAAGCTTAGAAAGTGTCACTTCTTCAAGTCAGAGGTAAAGTACCTTGGGCATGTCATTTCCGCATCGGGTGTCGCCACTGATCCAGAAAAGATCAGTGCTGTTAAAGAGTGGAAGACTCCATCTACGGTCGTAGAGTTACGGTCCTTCTTGGGTTTTGCCTCTTATTATAGGAGGTTTGTGGAAGATTTTGCAAAGTATGCTGCCCCTCTCCACAAACTGGTAGCAAAATTACAGCCTTCCAGAAAAAGAGCTAGGCTCCGATCAAACAGCTCTTGGGGTGACCACTGGGACTGGAGTTGCGAACAAGCGTTCCATACTCTTAAGGAGAAGCTGATTGTGGCCCCAGTTTTGGGGTATGCCGATTTTACTAGACCGTTTGTCCTAGAGGTGGATGCTAGCAATCTGGGGCTGGGGGCAGTCCTGTCCCAGGAACAGGAAGGAGGGCAGCGTCGGCCACTTGCATATGCAAGTCGTGGGCTTAGACCTACTGAGAGGAATATGACAAATTATTCAGCTATGAAATTGGAACTGCTTGCACTCAAATGGGCAGTAACAGAAAAATTTAGAGATTATCTTCTTGGCTCTAAATTTACAGTCTTTACAGACAACAATCCTCTTTGTTACCTCCGTACGGCTAAATTGGGTGCCGTAGAACAACGTTGGGCATCACAGCTGGCACTCTTTGACTTTACTCTGATGTACAGACCTGGGACATCTAATAAAAATGCAGATGCGCTCTCTCGCTTGCCTCTTTCCCCGCTGCCAAGTTCTATGGGTGAAGTTGCCTCTGGTATCACGGTCCCTGAAGATGTGGAACGAGCTTGCACTAAGTGCCATCAGCAGTTGGCCGCTTTTACATCTATTATTGAGGCGGCCCCAGCAAGAAGTAAAACCGATCTACAAGTTTTACAGGCAGAAGATCTAGTGATACAGGCTTTCTTGGTATATTGGAAACGTGGTGGGGTCCCCTCAGCTCTGGAGCGGACAAAGGAATCTCCAGCAGTCTTGGAAATGGTTCGCCAGTGGAATAGAATCCAAGAACAGCAGGGAGTCTTGTATCGGCGGAGTCATGTCCCTGGGAGTGGTGAAGAAATGCTACAGCTATTGCTACCACAGAGACTGAGAAGTGAAGTACTTACTAATCTCCATGACCATCATGGTCATCAAGGGGTGGAACGTACTACTACCCTTGTACGTCAACGCTGTTACTGGCCCTTTATGCGGCAAGATATTGAACGTTGGTGTCAAGAGTGTACTAGGTGCCTGGTAGCTAAAGCTGTGCAGCCAAAGGTGAGAACTTTTATGGGCAGTCTGCTTGCTTCTAGACCTTTAGAGATCGTGGCCATTGACTTTACCACGCTTGAACGAGCTAGTGATGGTAGGGAGAACCTCCTCGTTGTGACTGACGTGTTTTCTAAGTTTGCACAGGCGTATCCAACATCAGACCAGAGAGCTGGGACGGTCGTTCGAGTTCTTACAGAACGATGGTTTTATACCTATGGTGTCCCAAAACGGATCCATTCAGATCAAGGGCGAAATTTTGAGGGAGAGTTATTGAAACGTCTCTGCCAGTTGTATGGAATTGAGAAGTCACGTACTAGCCCTTACCATCCAGAAGGTAATGGGCAATGTGAACGCTTCAACCGGACATTGCACGATTTGTTGCGCACTTTACCCCCAGAACAGAAAAAGAGATGGCCTCAACATCTGCCTCAGTTACTGTTTGCTTATAACACCTCAGTGCATAGCTCTACAGGATTTTCCCCTTATGAGTTGATGTTTGGGAGAAAGCCTCTTCTTCCTATAGATTCGCTTTTGGGACTAACCGAGGAGGTGACGTCAGGTGGGACAGCGGAAGATTGGGTTCAAGAACATCAGACGCATTTAACATCAACCTATCTTAAGGCACAAACTAAATTGGAAGCTGCAGCTGCTTGTCGAGCACATCATCGCTCTGTCCCTTTGCCAATTTTGCCTATTGGTTCATGTGTGTACAGGCGAAGTCATCCCCCTGGCCGCCATAAAATCCAAGACCAGTGGGAGCCTGTTGTATATGAAGTAGTACGGTGCTTGGATGAGGTGGGGGTATTATACAAAATCAAGCCCAAGGGGCAGTCGGGCCCAGAGCGGAATATCCATCGACAAGAATTGCGCCCGTTGCCAATGGATTTAGGCTCCCCTCAACCATGTGTAATTGACGTGGAGTTAGCTAGAGATGTGCCCAAGGGTGACATGGAACTTAGTCCTGACCTTAGTACAGATGAGGAATATGACTTGGGGGTGTGCGTACTGTTGAATCCACATGATTCAGAACGACCGAGATGTGTTGCAGCCCCGTTGGTATCTGGGCAGGTATATGAACAACCTGCTAGTTCAAGTTCCAATTCTATGGAATTGAGTCAAGACCTTGAGCGTGGTAGATTGGAGGAAGAACAAGCACCAATTCAAATAAGGCGACGGACCGCACGACTAACAGCAGGCCAGCACTCTAATCGGTTTCATCTCCCTCGTGCGGCCGTAAGGAATGGGGACGGTGGGGAGGAGGTTACAACTCACCCTACAATCAATTCATTACATGTTGTGTTTAGACCCTGGTGTTGACATTTTGTTTGTCACCGGGACGGTGACATTTCACAAGGGGGGTGAATGTAAGCGGTAGGACATTAGGACCCAGTAGACGCCACCTTTGAGCGCCTTATTGCTCAGCCGGCTATTTAATGTGACGTAGTCAGAGCGATAAGCCAAGCTAGCGTTCCAGCATAGCGTGTCGGTACAACGTGGGGATCGGTAAAGCATCAGGATCGGCGATTCAAACCAGTGCTGTTGTTGCTGGAGATTTTGGTCAGTGGACAAATTGATTGTTCTGGGCAAGCTGTTGCAGGTACCAGTTTAGATTATGAAATGTTATGTTGTAAATGATCGTAAAGGCTTGGTATACTGATTTCTATTTTTTTGTTACAGTTACACAGTTTGAGAGTGTGGTGAGGATACATTGTGCAAACATTTGTTCGCTATTCAGGTATGAATGTTTAGGAATATTGACAGTATGCTACTATGCTAGTACAAAAGAAACATCTTATGACATTTTGTTATTGTTATAGGGAATGTGTCCAGTCACTGTTTTTCCTGGTGGTTTTAGTTATACAAACTGCTTACCATAATTTTTAAAGTTGTATGTTTACCGAACGCCCGATGGGCAGGTGAAGCGAGAGATAGGGGTTTGGTTGTTTTTTTTATTGTATCGTTTTGTTTTGAGTCATTGTGACAATTTTATGTATACTCTGTGGGGTTCTTTGCATTGAAACACTTACTGGGTAACGTGTAGTTTTTCCAAAGAGACAAACGCTTGCAGTGGTGTGTGTGTGTAGGGAGAATATTGCTGTGAATCACGTGTACTAGATTTAACTGGGTTATTTTTACCTGTTGTATTCTTCGTAACTTTATTTATTAAGAGTGACGTGTGGTGTGATTTAAATGCTGACCTGTCTCTGGGGGGAAACTTAGCACATGCTCTTAACCATTTTTGTGTTTTCAATTGAATGAAGCTTCATAAGATGTTACATTTTTGTCTTTTAAATTGTTTATATTATTGAACTATTGTGTAATAAATTTATATTTTTGACACACCAGCTTCCTTCTGCATCCTTTAATTAGGGTGGCTTGCGTGAAACCAGGTAGTTCGTTAACCTGACTATTCCTCAATTATGGGGTTTTGATCCATCTAAGTAATAGTGGGAGGAAGACGTGAAAAAAAAAAAAAGAGAACGACCCCTGGTGGCCACACTCTGATGGTACACAATACTTCATGCGATATCAAAATTCATACCTGAACATATTCCACTCGTTGGTCTTTCACTCTGTCAGAGTTTCGTTCAAAAGGGACGCGGTATACCTGTTTCATCCGGAACTGGTGCTTTCGGAGGATGCGGTCAATTGTGGAGAGGCTGATGGCATTTATTCCTCGAAAATGATTATTATCCTCAATCACTCTCCTTTGAATCTCTCGCAGGCGGATTACATTATTGGCAATGACCATGTTTACAAGCTCCCTCTCTTGCTCCTCCGACAAAAGCCTTAGCCTGCCTCCACCAGGTGGTCGTCTCTGTGTCCTAAAAAAATAGAAGCATTCATTACTGTAACTCACACATCCTTTTTACAGGAAAAAATGGAAACATACTGAAACTATCTGTATGCGAGGCAATTTGATGCATTTCTTTATTACAGTAGTACATATTACATAGTGCAACAGTAGATGTGATGTCAAAGCACAGAGTACAGCACAAGTTACTGTACAGAGCAGTCTTACTGTAAGTACACCTACCTGTTTTCCTCCCTGAAAGTTCTGATGATGGAAGCAACGGTGAAGCGACTCAAATTAGGCTGTACTCGTTGCCCAGCCTCCCTCATAGTCATGCCATGGACAAGG
This sequence comes from Moxostoma hubbsi, assembly GCA_032164185.1. Lineage (NCBI taxonomy): Eukaryota > Metazoa > Chordata > Actinopteri > Cypriniformes > Catostomidae > Moxostoma > Moxostoma hubbsi. The sequence goes on from JAVLUX010000032.1 coordinate 27,176,671, forward strand.
ACATGATCAACTAAAGTGGCTCTAATTTCATCCGAGACTGCTTGTCTCCTTGCCCTTCCTCCTCCTCCTCCTCCACCACCACCTCCCCCTCGTCTACCTCGTCCTTCACCACGTCCTCTTCTTCCTCCTCTCCCTCCTCCTTCACCACGTCCTCTTCCTCCTCCTTCACCACGTCCTCTTCCTCTTCCTCCTCCTTCACCACGTCCTCTTCCTCTCCCTCCTCCTTCACCACGTCCTCTCCCTCCTCCTTCACCACGTCCTCTTCCTCCTCCTTCACCACGTCCTCTTCCTCTCCCTCCTCCTTCACCACGTCCTCTTCCTCCTCCTTCACCACGTCCTCTTCCTCTCCCTCCTCCTTCACCACGTCCTCTTCCTCCTCCTTCACCACGTCCTCTTCCGCTCCCTCCTCGACCTCTTCCTTCATTTCTTTGTGGATCCATTGTTCCAAAACTCAAATGAACTGACTCTGGCACTTTTATGTGTCTTGAAAGTTCTGATTGGTGTGTGTTAAATTGTGACTCTTAGTGTTTTCACCTGGGTAATTGTGTGCTAATTGAGCTGAAACTATGCTGACTTGAGTGAACAATATTGAATGCTAGTGCTTTCTAAATGACCATGTGGTGTAGGCAATGAGAAATGAAGGGATTTGTGTGTAGAGTTTTGCTGTGACAGTTCAACAAATCTGACTAATGTGTCAAAACAGGGGAATAGTGTTCATAGTTCAGTGAAATGGGTGTGCTTTTTGATAAATGGCATTATGGTTTTGAAATTTTAGTTCAAAAGCCTGGTTATAGTGTTTAAGCAATCGAGAAAAACTGTAAGATAAATACTGTACAGTCTTTGGTTTCCCAGCATCTTCTGCACATTTGAGTTCTTCTCAATAGTGGCTAAATTGAATAGACATCCAGCTTTTGACACTTAGGACAACTGATGGACACATATACAACTATTACAAACAGTGCAAACATTCACTGATGCTAAAGAAGGTAACACAAGAACCAAGGGGATGCAAACTTTTGAACATGATGATTTGTGTAAATTACAGTACATTTTGTGTAATATTGCTTTTGAAGGGCAGTACTACATAAAATATATACTCTTTTATCTCTTATAGTTGCATACTTTCTGAAAGGGGTGTGAAAACGTACAGGCCTCAAACAAAAGCAAACGTCGGCAGTATATAGTTTGTGAAAATATTATTTGTATATTTTATTTTATATTCGTTTTTTCACAATTTAACCACATTTTAGCTATTTTGTTTATTCACAAATTCCACGTAGCCTATTCTATTCATATAATTTCATATTGCATGTGTAATTATGAGTAGACTTTTCATGTCAGATACACATTTTAACACAAAATTCACAACATTGGAACCTAAAATTCAAATTACAATCCCCACATCTCAACATTTAAAGGAATGTTCAGAGTTCAATACAAGTTATGCTCAATCAACAGCATTTGTGGCATATTGTTGATTACCACAAAAATACATTTTGACTCATCTCTCCTTTTCTTTAAAAAATAATTTATTTAAAATTCCTTTAAATGCTTGTACTATGTAAAAAGTGCAGTGTATCTGTCTGAATGTGACATTGTCTAATTTATCTCTGTGTTCGTGGGGAAAATGAAAGTTCAGAAAAAACCCTGCTTACATTTTCATGTCTCAATGTATCGGCTCAATGTCTCGGCTTTCAGCTTGTTGTTGAAAACACATTTTTGCATTATTTTGGGCATTTATGCTGACTGGCTGGATGGCATAGAGCACATGACGTCATATCCATGGTAACCAGATACATTTCAGCTGATTTTCTGAAGACAAATCAACTTGCGACGCAACAAAATTGATTTTCTTCTCTGCAAATGATACCAGAGACAATAGCAAGAAGGACCATGAGTAGATTTAATTTAAGAAGAAAAAAATCAGTGACCCTACCCAAAACCAGGACTGTCCTGTGTAATAAACTGAGATGTCTGCTCACCCAATCTATAATTAAATTATAAATAAAACATTTCACTGCCCAAAATAACATTATTCATTGTGCATTTTACTGTTGAACAAACTGTAAAACAACATATTTTAAGTAGCTCGTCAATGCTTTTAAACTAGAAAAATAATAAATAGGTGATGTTTATCTGTTTTTCAGAGTCGCTGTCTGCTTTAGAAATAAAAACAATTTCCCGACTATTTAAAATGTTACAGTTAATTCATCAAGGACCAGTTTAAGTTAACACTGCATGGACCACAAGAGACTACAGATGCCTACATGAGTGGATGCATTACACCTTAAAAGACTTAATAGCCCAGTATTAACAATATTTTCTGAATTTTATTTTGATATGTTGTCTTAATAAACATGTGACGTGAGTTGCTCTTGTCACATGTCGCAACTCACCTGCCATCTCCTACTTTGGAGCCAGAACGGGCCTTGCGCACAACTCATGGCCACTCAACTTCAACATGGCAGTGGACGTGCTGTTGCGACAGGGCATGCTCAGCAGAGAGTGAAGGCTCCACCCCCAGATGGTTCAGCTGATTTGGGAGTGGTTCGGCAAAGCACAGGTAGATCTGTTCGCTTCCCAAGAGACCTCCCACTGCCCGCTCTGGTACTCCCTAGCGGAGGCTCCCCTCGGGATAGACACGCTGGCACACAGCTGTCCCCGGGGGCTGTGCAAGTATGCATTTCCCCCAGTGAGCCTACTTGCACGGGTGCTGTGCAAGGTCAGGGAGGACGAGGAATAAGTCATTTTAGTGGCCCCCTTTTGGCCCACACGAACTTGGTTCTTGGATATCACGCTCTTCGCAACAGCCCCTCCCTGGTGAATTCCCATGAGGAAGGACCTTCTTTCTCAGGGACGGGGCACCTTCTGGCATCCACTCCCAGACCTCTGGAACCTCCATGTCTGGCCCCTGGATGGGATGAGGAAGATCTAAGTGGTCTACCACCTGCTGTCATAGACATGATCAACCAAGCCAGAGCTCCCTCTACCAGGCAACTTTACACCCTGAAGTGGTGCTTGTTTGCAAATTGGAGTTCTTCCCAATCTAAAGACTCGCAGAGGTGCGCAGTTGGAGCAGTGCTATAATTTCTGCAGGAGAGGTTGGAGGAGCTGTCCCCCTCCACCTTGAATGTTTATGTAGCCACCATATTGGCTCACCATGACGCAGTGGACGGTAAGTCCCTAGGGAAGCATGATCTGATTATCAGGTTCCTTAGAGGCGCCTGGAAGTGGAACCCTCCCAGGCCATACCTGTTCCCCTCATGGGATCTCTCCGTGGTCCTTTCATGCCATCAGAGACCCCCTTCGAGCCGCTAAAATCAGTCAAGCTCAAAGCCCTCTCCTTGAAGACAGCACTCCTGATCATGCTCGCTTCCATCAAGAGAGTTGGGGACCTGTAAGCGTTCTCTGTCAGCAACACTTGCCTGGAGTTCGGTCCAGCAGACACCCATTTTGTCCTAAGACCACAACTGGGCTATGTGCCAAAGGTTCCTATGACCCCTTTCAGGGACCAGGTAGTGAACCAGCAAGCACTGCCCCGGGAGGAGGCAGACCCAGCCTTTTCGTTGCTGTGTCCGGTGCGTGCTTTGCTTACCTATGTGGACAGCACGCAGAGCTATAGATGTTTAACTTTTAGGTGCTCCACAGGATGGACCTTTGTGGATTAATCCCCCTGTGTGTATTTTCCACGGAACGGTCCCCCTACTGGCGGACCCGCGTCTCCCTTGGGCAGTCGCCATGTTTGAAGCAACTCCTCCCTCACAGCAAGTAGGATCTACCATCGTGCTATTTCCACATGTGGCCTGAAAACCTATGTGACATATTTCGCCACACTTTACCTACACCCAGCCTGGGCAGGTGGTGGTCTCTGTGGGGTAATTTCCACCTGAAAGAATAGGAATTGGAAAAGAATGCCTTCCCCGATGAGTGTGATAGTGTTAAAATGGTCCCAACTGCTTTTAACTCTATGCGAGAAACATAGAGAGAGAAAAGGCGCAGCCTGCTCCCATGCTTGGCATGTCGCTTTGTTCCATCCCTCCGTGATGCATGGAACCTGAAAAGTTTATGATGATTTTTATGGGGCATTGGGGAAGGGTATGTGCGGTCTGAAGCAGCCTGTTGCACCTGCGTCAGCAGCTCACATACACGGTTCAGCGCATGGCATGATTGAATAGGGACCCCTAGTGTCGCTTCATTTGACACAACGTCGAAGTGAGCAACAGACAGGGAACATCTAGGTTACTGTTGTAACCTCCGTTCCCTGATGGAGGGAACGAGACGTTGGGTCGCCCGGCCATGACACTGAACCGAGCCACTGTAATGGCCGAACCTTATTCTTGGCTCCTCAGTGCAAAACCTGAATGAACCTTTTATACCCATATGTCCGAGGGAGGAGCATGCAAATTCTATCTGCCAAATTCTCATTGGCAATTTCTCAAATTCAGAGGTAACCAAGGCCTTCAAGAAAGTCAAATAGTGTCACTTCATTCGACACAACGTCTCTTTCCCTCCATCAGGGAAAGCCACCCGGATTGGGAATTGGCCAAGAGAAAAAGGTGGAGAAAATTTCAATGATTTATTTTTTTATTTTTATTATGTAATAAATTGTGTAAAATTGTAGCACATAAAACAGATTGCAACTTTTCCCAATAAAAAATATTCGCAGCTTGAAATTAAAAAAAAACAAAAAACATAAGGATTCAATTCACAACATTTATTCTTTATGTATGTGTGTATGCAAGTTGGATGAATGAATAGTAAAGCAACATATAAAACTGCTGCAAGAGAAAGGACTCAAAAGTGCCTATCGAACATTGAAATGACAGGTAAGCAAGCATGAACAAGAGGTTCTGAACCTATTGAAACTCTGTACAGTATAAAGCAGATGGATGCAGAGGAGAGAGAGGACACCAATTCATCAGCCCATTGTATTTTGAGATAACTGGCTGCCGTATAACATTGTTAGAAGGGATACCTTAGGGATGAGACTCAACCATCCCATAACATTCTAGAAATGCTTTTTGTGGCAGGGAAATGTGAGGCTGAGATTGATCCGGTGACCCTAATTGAGAAAGAGGTGGGGGTGAAGTGCGATGAACAATGACTTCTTGTCTCTGTTCAGTCCACAGAGGCATCAACCTGTCTTCCTGTCAGAGTGTGTGTTCCCTGCTATGACCTTCATGAGATAAGAGAACAAGGCTGCGTTCCATTTCAAATTTGTATTCCCTTCCCTTGCAAACTTCACTCCGTCTTATGATGTATGTCACTGCTTACGTTGCATGAGTGTCCACTACTGGCGGAAGACGTGCAATGGGTTTAACTGGAACAACCTTAACCCTTGATCACTTGGTGCTGATTTCTATTTGTGGAATTATTTAGTGATTTTTGCATCTGAGAAAACAATGTTTTTGGAGATTGATTTAAGAGGATTATGTATAAATCTTGTGTTTAATTTTTTTTTGTCATTAGAATGAATTGTTAGAAAGGATTAACCAAAATTTAAACATACAAAAATGTTAACATAACAATGAACACAGGCTATAACTGTGATAAACAGGTTCAGATATGGTATCATGGCTTGTGCTGTTTCGAACAAGTTACTGGATAAACAAGGATGGTTGGATGGATATGTGTGTGTGTGTGTGTGTGTGTGAGAGAGAGAGAGAGAGAGAGAGAGAGAGTGAACAAATGCATGCATGAAACATGTGTTTGGCGGCTTTTTCCAGTGACTCGGCGTCTCATGGGCCAGAGGAACAAGGTTAGCAGTAACCCGTTTCCTGAACCTGAAGAAACTGCTCTCTCTAAAGCTCCTCTTGGCATTTGAAGACAACAGTGACATGGTACAATTATGTGACATATCAGGTGCGTTACTTCACGCTGCCAGCTATGTAGTTAAGTTCTGTAAAAATTGCCTACTTATTAGATGATACACTGTTTTATTATACACCAGAGTGCAAATACAACATGCCAAAATTTACAGCAAGTGTTCTGTACCATTCCTTAATATGGTAGTTTAATTATTTATTATTCATTTGCACAGAATTTCATTAAATACATGTATATTTATTAATTTATGCATGTGATGTGTGTTTGTTTAGTTTAAAACATGGTCTTCTTTCTCTTTTGTACTTCTGAAGTAGTTATACCTGTTCTGATAAACTACAGTTGATAGGTTTGCATATTTAAGCATTACGCTTTTAAATAAAAAAAATTCTTTATTTGCACAATTTATAGGTGTACTTGAAGGTAGGGGGCCCCATTTTGAAAATCTACTTAGGGCCCCCAAAATGCCCTGACTAAATTGGAAAACACTCTGGGCTATAAATCATTAAATGAGATATGATTAATTCTACATTTACATACCCAGCCCTCACATATGTGCACAGAATGTGGTCAAACTTCACACATGCAATCCATGTGCATCCTTCAAAAATAACCCAAAACAAACAATCAATTTGAACACACAACACTTCTGAACACACATTAAATGCAATTTATGAGTATTTTGTTTAAAATTTGATATTTACCCAAAGAATGATCAACCGATTTACAAAGCCAGGAGCTCTCCTGCACAACTAATTCGCTCATGTTCTAACCAGAACGTCTGTGGTACACGAGGAGTTCTTAAATGGGCCACGTCCAATATATGACTATAGTTAAATTACATTCAATTTTTCCACTTGGCTACCAATTTGGTGGAGGGTCTGTGAGAAGGCTGAAATCGGGCAGATTTGTCTTTGTAAAGGATGTATAAATCAAGCCATGTACAAGGTTCTCTTGGAAGAAAACTTAGCCAACTTGGAAGATTGGTTTTTCCAGCAGGACAATGCTCCATGACACACAGCCAGGTCAATCAAGGTGTGGATGGAGGAACCTATTGAAAAACTCTGGAATGTGATCAAGAGGAAAATGGATGGTCACAAGCCATCAAACAAATCCAAGCTGCTTGAACTTTTGTGCCAGGAGTGGCATAAAATCACCCAACAGCAATTTGAAAGACTGGTGAAGAGCATATGCATGAAAGCTGTGATTGAAAATCATGGTTGTTCCACTGATTTCTGAACTCTACCCAAGTTAAAAGATTAGTATTGTGTTGTTTAAAAATTAATATGAACTTGTTTTCTTTGCATTATTAGAGGTCAGAAAATACTGCATATTTTTTGTTGTTTTGACCAGTTGTCATTTTCTAAAAATAAACACTCGGAATGACAATATTTTTATTTGGGAGAAATGTTGTCATTAGTTAATAGAATAAAACAAAAAATTTCATTTTACTCAAACACATACCTGTCTTGTAAATAGTAAATCCAGAGAAACTGCTAATTTTGTAGTAGTCTCTATCTAATCAATCTATCTAATCAATCCATCCATCCATCCATCCATCCATCCATCTATCCATCTATCTATCTATCTATCTATCTATCTATCTATCTATCTATCTATCTATCTATCTATCTATCTATCTATACTGGCAGCCAAAAGTTTGGAATAATGTACAGATTTTGCTCTTATGGAAAGAAATTGGTACTTTTATTCACCAAAGTGACATTCAACTGATCACAATGTATAGTCAGGACATTAATAATATGAAAAATTACTAATACAGTTTTAAAGAAAAAATAAAAAGTTCAGAACTTCTTAAATTACTTAAAAGATTTCTCATCAAAAAATCCTCCATCCTTGGCATTCTTGCTGTCAGTTTGTCCAGATACTCAGGTGACATTTCACCCCATGCTTCCTGTATCACTTGCCATAGATGCGGCTGTCTTGTCGGGCACTTCTCACGCACCTTACAGTCAAACTGATCCCAGCATATTTCAAGCATTTTAAAGCTTTTTCCTCAAAACAATATTTGACTGATGAGTTTCTAGAGAAAACTGTTAATTTTTTTTTGCCATTTTTGACCTAATATTGATCTTATTAAAACATGCCAGTCTATTGCAAATTGTGGCAACTCAAAAACAAACACAATGTTAGCTTTCAGCAGTGTTTGATGTAATGTCAAGTGATTTTCTAGTACCAAATTAGCAATTTAGCATGATTACTCAAAGAAACCACAATGTCCTCTGCCATTTTGTCCTCTCCAATGTGGAAAGTCTGGTAAGAGGTAAGCACCTTGAGTTTATGTAATTAATCAGTCTTTTGTGTCTCTCAGCTGTGATGAGCCATAATGCTGAAGTTGTTAATTTAAATCCATATAAAGCAATTTCCTAGCTTTAGTAGTGTAGTAATAATACGATCGATCATGGAGTGTTGATGAATATAAAAACTGAGTGCCGCTGAGTCACTTCATGTCACCAACTGGCTCCACCTGCTGGTTAAAATATGTAATGTCACAAATCGAAATGTAAAGAGACAGATGGCTCTTAACACATCTGCACTGCTCTTACACGTTATCTTAGAATTAGAGCTGTCGATTTAACACAATATTTCAGTGCGATTAATTGTATTAAAAATAATGCATACATTTTTTTGAACGCGATTAATCGCAATGCCCCCAGATTGTAATAAGGAAGATTCCTGAGAAATGCAAGATTGTAGTACCACCTGTTTACTCCAGAGGGCAGTAAGTGAAATTTCAGCTGTGTGGCAACGCAGAAGAACACGGACAAACACGTAATGTTCTTGCGTTCAAAACACTTGGTGTGCAAATTCGAACTAAGGGATCTCAAGATGTGTTCTAAGTATTAAACTATATTTAACTTGACACAGTGGCCTAAAAAAATTTGTTTATGATGCAACGCACACGAGACGCTACACAAGCATGTCTGACACAGGTGTACATCGATGGGTCCTTATACAAGCCCTCCATAATAAATCTCAAACTGATTAACAAATTCATTTGTCAACTGGATTGCTGTGAACTGTATGCTAATGATTTACTTATGATCAATAATATGGTAGTAAACAATACATAGTATTCTAAAGCATTTTTTTGTATTGTCTTACCAATGATTAACTCTTCTGCGACAAGAATGTAATGCATTTTAATTATCTGAATATAATATATATATATATATATATATATATATATATATATATATATATATATATTATTATTATTATTATTATTATTATTTTTTGTATTTTTTTTTGTTACATCCGAAATAAGTCTCGGGGTATAAACACACGCAACAAAGATGAGAAGTTTAAAGAGCATTAGTCTGAGCCCTGCCACAGCACCACAAGCAAACAAATTTCTGTTAAGGTCTTTATTTACAGTTAAAGAAATAAAGACAAGGTATTGTGAATAAACAAAAAAAGGGAAGCAATGGCTTCAGGAAAGGGCAAGGCCAAAATAACAAACAAACAAACCTGACTGAAGTAGTAAACCTCTTAAGCTACAAAGAAAAGAAAAGAAATAATACAATAATACTCTAGCTCCCTTCCTGGCCCCAATACAGGATAAAACAGAGTACAACAAAAATGGCACCTATCTCCCTACAGCTTCCAAATAAACATCCAATATTAAATTTGAGATATTTACAACAATCAAATAAAGATAGAGGTACAATATCAAAAGTAGAAAGTTAGTTATAATGTTCAACAACTAGATTACAAACTGCTGCTGCTGCTACAACAACAACAACAACAACAACAACAACAACAACAACAACAACAACAACAACAACAAGCTGGGCAGGACAAAGACAATGCTCTGGAGAAAGCTCTAGTGGGAATATTTCTCTCCCTCTGGCAGTTTCTTCTCTGCTTTTATGCTACCTCTGTCTGGGCTGGTAAGCAGGCACAGCTGAAGACAATCAGCTACCTGAGATTGAGTAGGAGGAGCTAAAGGGAAAAAAGAGGAAGAAACAAAGGAAAAAGCACACATAAACACATTAAAGAAAACACAGTTAAAACCAACCATTAGGAATACGTCTCTGGATGTAACAATATATATAATTTTAAATATTTAAAGATAACTATGTATAATTATTTCATTACTATATATTGAATTATTGTTATATGATGGGCTTTCTCAGCAAATATTTGTATATGCGATTAAATGCGATTAATCACGATTAATTAATCGGGACATCATGTTATTAATTCGATAAAAAATTTGAATCGATTGACAGCCCTACTTAGAATGGTACAAAAAACAAGCGCAGTGATATACACAGTGAAGTTTCCGAGTGCTGATGGTGTGAGACCATCAGTACTCATGGAACACCTCTCCTCCAATCAGATTCAAGGACAAGAACTAACTGTTATAGATAGATAGATAGATAGATAGATAGATAGATAGATAGATAGATAGATAGATAGATGTAGACCTGTCTTTTTTTCTGTGCAATATCTGTACATACATTCAAAAACATTTGAGGTATGTGCCTATGCAGAAATTGATAAACCCACCCTGAGAAATATTAACTGGAGTAAAATTGTGACAACAAGCCCTGATCTTCCCTTTATAACAACATATTTAATTTTAATATCTCTGTGTGGACAGTATTGTGTGTGAGGAGAAAGACAAGAACCATGGTGACTCAACCACAGTCAGAAATCTGATTATGGAACACAATATTCCATTAGATACACGCAGTCTCACCGCCACAGAGGCTTGTCAGTCTTACCACAAATGCTATTCAGCTCCATCGCCTCTGATTCAGATTTCATCTAGATAACTCCCACTCCACACCTTTTAATTCAAGATGTTGTAAACAGGTTATCCAAGACTACATTGGGGCTACAAAGGCATTACAATGCATGCACCTCATTAATGTGAAAGGTAATTTTGAGGGCAGCTGCAGTCATTAGATTATTATGTGATTTTTGACAGTGATTTCTCAGCATAATTTGCTGCTCTTTTACTATCACCATGACAACCATGTCATCATTGACAACAGAGATTTTAAAAGATGAAACACATCTTTAAACAGCTAGACCTAAACAACCTCATAAATATGAAAAAGAGGAAAGAATATTGCAAATGTGTTACTTACTCATAACGTTAAAGGAAATTAAATGCTAATTGTAAATGTGTTAAACAAATTCTTGCCCTCCCTTGAGAATTCCATAGTTGCATGTGAAATAAGAATGTTTGTTTGTGTACAGAAACTAAGCATTCTGTTCCATAGAAGGGTATAACCTGGATCTATTATACATACTGTTGCAATTTCACTGTTGTAATCAAATCACCTAATCTAATGTTACTGCTTGCATCAAGCTGCTGGTAATTGATGACTGCATTGTTGTGATGGGGATGATGTGATTGGTTGAAGGATGTGAATTCCAGATGTAAATAAGGGACCAAGCACCAAAGGTTTGAAACTGATTGACTGATTTTGTATTTTTCTCCTGCCACGGGAGATTAAGAGATCCCATAGCACTATTTGGAGGAGATTTATGAAATTTGGCACAGTGATTTGTAAGGGGGTCTGAACAGTCCCCTACCCTGACTCATTTGGGGGTCCAGAAGTCAAACCCTATTCTGCCAATATCAGCCAAAAATAGGATTTTCTTCCACTTTTGGAAGAACAGTTTGGTCTAGAATAGTAATATAAAAAATTACACAATATATTGTTCAATGTGTTTTTTATGGCCCAACCCCTGAACGTGCAGAGACCCTATTGTTCTTATATGGATTATTATCATTCCTTTCTTCTTCAAGGTTTTCGGTACTTTTGGGATACTTAACATGTATGAAAACTCTTGAAATTTTGCACACACATCAGAGTTATCATCCATTAGGGCTGGGCAAAGTGAATAATTACTTGAAGACGAATAACAGATTAATCCGAATAATATACAAATATTTGTATCCAAGATCCAAGAGGCACAAGGATAAAGCGACATTTTAAATAAACATATACAAAATTACAAAGAATTTATGAATATATGCAGCCAGTATTTATAATGTGTAAACCTTATGAATGAAAATGTGCACGTTGTGAGATTGGATGGGCGCGGTCTCGACTCCGTTTGCAGTCTCTGTTCATTGTGCGCGTCTGGAGCTTATCAAGTGTAACATTAAGATATGACAAAATATACACTTACCACTTCTTGAAATGTCTATGTTAATGTATCACACAATTCACATGTGATTCTCATGTAATTATTGATAGCCTAAACCTGAGCCCAATGTTAAATTCCTGACCTGAAGTGATGATTTCATGTCAGAGCACGTGATACGTTGAGTTATGTAAAACGAAGAAACTGAATAATACAAATTCCAGAAAGATTATTGTTATTATTAGGCTATTATTATGAAAGGGCATATTCAAAGCATATTTTTTTTTAATAGAAACTATAAATGTAAGAGTAACATTTAAAAATGGGCATTTCATTTAGTTTTGACGCCCTCTGATTTAAGCCCTGCCCACACCCGGTTTCCGAATACAAGGACAGATACAGATAATTTTGTATATGCAAAGATACAAATACAAATACAGATAATGGCTTCACGGCACACACTTAATATATAGTTCTCATTAAGCTGAACAACTTTCCTACTCACAGTTATTAGCTACGCCCAACAGGAAGTCAGCCATTTTGGATTTTCTAAAAATCGCAGGCTCTGAACTTCTCCTAGGGGATTAATGTTGCTGACACCAAATTTGTGCAACATCATGCCACGACATTATAAATGCTTAATTGGGAACATATGTTTTATATTTTGAACAGTGTCACCATGGCGAAGCAATATATTTATGGTGAAAATGGAAAACAGGAAGTGCCTTATATCTTCTGTGCATTGTGTCATTTTGATGAGAATTCAGCTGTATGTTTGGTACTGGGGGCTGATCACATTGATGTGACTATTATGGGTCATGGTCAAAGCACCACCAACTGGCAGCAGGAAGTATGGCACTTTTAACAGACTTAGAAAATAGCCCTCTTGTATTTATATGATTTTTTTCAAAATTAATTAGAATAATGTCAAGACACTGTTGATGTAAAATTGTCAAGGGATATTTGATATCTTAAATAGCACTGACATGGCACCACATTGATTGCTATTACTCCTTTCTTCCCATATTTGAGTGTTTTTGAGGCACTTGGCATGCTTAAAATGTCATGAAATTTTGCAAACACATCAGAGTTGTTGGCCATTATGGCTGGACATGGGGGTGTGCAGGGGTGGGCTTTGTAATACTCCCCTTTAAAATGGGGATGTAAGACGGCCTCTGTAGCACCCCCATTTTCACCTATAGTCACCAATCTTGGTACATATATATAGTTCTCATCAAGCTGAACAACTTTATTATGGCAAATGGCAAAAAATGGGAAATGGGTAGTGTCTTCTGTGTGCAATGTATGTTGTATGTTGGATGTATGTTTAATCTTGGGGGCTAATCACATAGATGTGACTATTTTGGGTCACGGTCATAGCGCCACTACCTGGCAGCAGGAAGTGTGGCTCTTAAGGTAGACTTTAAAATAGACCTCTTATATTTACCAAAATTGCTCAATTCAAATATTGTGTGTTTGAACCCATCAATGAGGGCTTATAAGTGACCATTTGTTGACTTTGTTGAACCTATACTGTACATTCCACTTACTACAATGTAGGCCTTGCTTTACCTCATATTTCTGTTTTGTAGATGCTTTATTAGGGCTGTCATTTTAACAAGTTAATTCAGTGTGATTATTTATAATAAAAAAATGCAATTAATTATATCCCCCGAGTCAGACTATAATGAGTAATATTCATACATTGGAGCTATTTAAGCTTGAAGTACCACCTGTATTCTCCAGCAGGCAGAAAGCAAAATTCCAGCTGCATAGGCAACATGCAGCTTACACAGAAAACAAATCACTCATTGATCTTTTAAAGCTCCTTGTTACCAACTGCAGACAATGTAGGCCTTGCTTTGTCTAATTTTTGTCTAAAGAGGGCGTGGCATGTAAAACAACTGCCATTTGAATTATTCAAAGCAAAAAGTGATGTAAGAAAGTATGAATTCAGGCAGAAAAAAAGTACGGAGACTGTTCAAATACACACACACACACACACACACACACACACATATATATATATATATATATATATATATATATATATATATATATATATATATATATATATATTCCAATTGCAAGGAAAATCTTCGGTTAGTAATCTACACATGCTGTATCGTCCAATAATTAATTGATTTATTAATTAATTCAATTGGTTATGTAAAGGATATATATACTGTTACTGAAACTAAAAACAAAAATGACTTCTCTCCATATATAGACAGAAGAACCCTGTGAAAACAATGCTAGTGAAATTGAGGTACCTACCGTGACACTGACTATTCTGGAAAGTTCAAACTTATTTGTACGTTTTCCTTTTCCCCGATCTATAAATACGTTACAAAGATAAATCTTTCAGAGACCTTCAACAGGCATTTCAAAATTTTAAAAATTATAATATATATATCTTAATTCTCAGACAAATTTCTTTGACCCAATCTTTGTACAATTTAATAAAGTGTGTGTTAGAATTTGTTTTCTGTATTTTTCCATTCTATTGTCCAATGCACCTGCCCTCGACCACCAAGGTCTCTGGAAAGTGTTTATTCATTTGTTTAAAAACATATCAGGGCAATTCTAGCATTATAAAGTAAGGCATGATGTGTTGGTCTTAATTATTGCCTTTACCAAATAAGGATATACGACAGATTTTAGAAGGATGCACAGATGGGTCTTCTGTTCTCTCCTCTTGGACCATAACCAAAATATATGTCTGCAAGACAGAAGGAAAATGGTTTGCATTTTGGTGTCCAAATTAATGGAGGTGTTTGGGGAATAGTAAGTGATGTTTTATTCATTGTTCCACTTTACTTAAAAAAAAAAGTAGTTCAGTCATTAGCTGTCAATACCTTTTACTCTCAAGTAACCTAATATCTGTACTATCTTTCTACTTCTAAGTCCACCATCAGACTGAAAGAAAGAGCTGGCTCTTGCCCTGGTCACACAATTCCCATGCCTTAGAGATTCAGAGGGCAGTGGATAAGCGAGTATGCTCACCCGCAGTTGTCAGAACACTGGTCACTTTCACACAGCAGTAGAATACAGTTGTCAGTCCTGGATGAAAGTGCTTAATATGGCTATGTTCACAAACAGTTCTGTTATTTATGGAAGTGACAACCGCATTCAATAACCAATCTCACACCCGTAAATTTTAAGCACTCACAACTGCATGTTTGGCAAACCCGTGCTGTGTGAACGGAACCACACTATACAACTAGTTGTCTGTTACGTCAAGCAATGCGATAGCCACTCTGCGCTGCACACACCCATGTCTTGTGTGTGTTGCATATGTATATGTGGGTTTCTGGTAACTCACAGGGATATGAGCTGTATGTCATCTGAAGGTTTTTGATCCAGTCACTGCCTTCCACCAGAGCTGCATCTGTCAGTTTTGTGCAACTCAAATGCTGCACTTTATACTCTGGGATAAAAGTTGCTGTCAGTTGATTTAGATTTGATGCATGAACTCAGGAGGATGAATAAGAATTTTCCAGTATTATGGATTGAATGAGAATGGGAATCGACACAAATTGGTTACTTGTTCATGCAGTAACTCAAATACTGTACGTAAACTGTTGTGTGAATGGGACAGATTGAGTCATTCCTGTTATTAAATATGGTTGTCAATCCCAAACACTGACAGTGTGAACGTACCCAATTAGGTCAACTAGTTAAATATATTACAGATCAAATCACTTTTTTTTTAAACTATCCCTTTAACTTAATTATGCTGATGTTTTAGGGGGTATGTATACAACAGGGCGGTACCACCATCCTGCCACAGGCTTTTTGGAGGAACGACTCCGTAATATCAGAAAGCGCCTCCACAGGCACAGTTCAACGTCAGGACAGAGGTCACGGACCATATATGAGTGCCGAACTAGTGTGACTGATCACATCACTTTATTGCCAGGTGAGAAAAAAATATCACGGAGGTGCTGGAACCCATATTGTGTTTGTTCTGAATAATTAATCTTCTTCTTTGATACCCCTGGCTTAAGTTGTTGTGATATTAATCACTCTGATGCTCAGTGATTCATGCAGATTCAGATGTGAGTGAGGCAGACAGTAACAAAATGACGGAGTGGCTGAAGAAGAATAAGCAAGCTATCAGACAAGTTGAAGAGTATGAGAGGAACAACCATCTACAGAGCACAGTGGATCAGACAGAATGGATCCAAGTCTCTAATGGAGATCACCCAAGAGTATCCAAGACTTATGGACACCCCTGGAATGGTAAGGAACTATTAAATCTGTTATAGAAAAATTAGGTTCTGCATTATTGGTAAGAGAAAATTGATCTTAACCTTCTTTACTGTTGATGCAGATATTCTGGACTTGTGTGTTTGGGCATATTTTGCATGTGTTGGGGTGTTGGTGGTTTTATGGCGCTAACATATTAACTGTTCTTTTTCTTTATTTATTGTTAGATTGCTCAGGAATTCAGTATATTATATCCACAGGCCAGAGATAAACTTTTTGAGCTCTGTGGGCATGTATCTCAAGGAATACTTGCTTGCTATAAGACGGAGAAGAGAGCCTTGGATCTTCCAGTTCATAGCAACATTTCTTCTGGTGAGAAAATCCTGCATAACAGCTGTTTTTCGCGCCACATTTTAATGTTTTAAATAATGACAAGCACACAGACAGACACACACACACGCATACACTTAAGCCATATCATACAAGCAAGAGTATTGTTAGGCCAATCAAATTCGATAAATGGAACTAGTTGTTGTATAAACATTGTTTACATTACATACAGTATATCAATCCATTGGTATAACAGTAAGATGCCAAATGGAAGACTGCTACCATGGCTTAAAGTGCCTTGCAGATTGCCTTCTTTTTCACCTTCTTATTTGGAGATTAATCCATTGTTCTTTCCTTTTAAGGTAAAGACACTCTTGGAGATGTTGCATTAAAAACCCTGCCAGCTATTCTTCCTCCATCGCCGTGCAAAATTGGTAGCAAGATGCTTTGGCCTTCTTACCAGGAGGCAAAACAAGCATTTGTTGATTTGCAGCCTGTAAGTACATAATTTATGACAATACATTTTTGGGTTTTATTTGATCCTGCATATGTGTGCATATTTACCATTTTAAAATTCTGTTTAAAGGTCGGAATGAACATCATTCTGTGTTTGGAGGAAGAGGCAATTCCCTCATGTCCTACAGCTTGGAGATAATGTCAATTGCTCTCAAGCCTTTGTTATTGTAGGAGGAATGGCACTGGAACATGACAGTCTTTTACAAGCAGTTGATACATGCTTTAAATTATTTTATGTAATGGACATCGAGTATCCCAAGCCTGCAGCTGCTGATTGGCAGTTTCTACAGCACAAAACATATTCTGTGCCAGGAGATGTTTCCTCATCACTCTGTTGCTTAATTAAGCAGTTTGTTATTGGATAAGCTGGACTAGCTTTGGTTTGTTTCTTTGTTTGTGTCACGATCCACTGTTGTCTGGCCTGTGTTTCTCCTCTGTTATCTGCTCCCCATGGACTACACTTCCCATAATTCCCTGCTCTCATCACTGCCATCTGTCTTCATTGTCCTCACCTGTGTTTAATTTAATCATTATCCTTTGTGTATTTAAGCCCTGTTGTTTTGATCATTCGTTGTCAGTTGTTTGAATGTATTCAGTCCTGTGTCTTGACCCAGGCCCAGGCCCAGGCCCAGGCCCAGGCCCAGGCCCAGGCCCAGGCCCAGGCCCAGGCCCAGGCCCAGGCCCAGGCCCAGGCCCAGGCCCATTCTTATTCTTGTTTTCCCATCGTGGTTGTTTTATTTGTTCCTGTGTTTTCATTTATATTCCTAGTTACCTGTTACATCTTTTGTTTTTTCTATTAAACGCTGCATTTAGATCCTCATCCCTCATCTGCCTCGTTACAGTTTGTTTGTGGTACCTGGTTCTTTTAAATTGAAACATAATTGCAAGTAACTTATTTTGTAACACAGTGTATTCTGTGCCAGGAGGTGCTCCCTCAACACACCATTGCCTGCTTATATTATTTATTTGTGCTTCTTATAAATTGAAACATTATAGTGTTGTTAGATTGTAAGTAACTTAATTAATAACACAATTGCAACCATTTTCTTTACTTTTAATTTAATAGAAATAAAGCATTTTCAAGATATTTTGTAACTTGTGCATTATAATTTATTTACACAGCAATAATAATAATAATAATAATAATAATAATAATAATAATGTCAACAATAATAATAGTACCAATAATACTAGGATGGTTAAAGCAACATTTTACCTCCACCAAAAAAAAAAATAAAACCCAACAAATTAGTTATTTTATAACCCAATTTATTGGGTAAAACTTGCTACCCAATGCATTGGGTTAACAATGAGTCGGTGCTATATCAACCCAACATTGGGCTATGTGTTGGGTAAATTTTAACCCAACTGATTTTAGTGAGTATTACTTCATTTGATTCGAGGATTTGTGGTCAGACCAGTTGTTGCTGTATACCTTATGAGACTGTCTCATTCAATCCCATTCAGCACAATGTAATCATGTCACCTAAACACAACCAAGCAACCATAAACATCCGGCATATAGACCTCCATTATGACCTGTACTCCTCATCTCATTTCTTGCTAGGAAAGGTACAGAAACTTGACATCAGGTTTTTTCTGTAGCCTGTATTTATCTGTAAGTATAAAAAATGGTCCTCCCTGTGAGAAGTAGTCATTCAAGCATGAAAAGTGCTGAGGAAAATCAATTAAGGGACCTTTAGGGGCCAGAACATTCAAGGTCTCCTGAGCTTTCCAGAGATTTAAAGAGGCATACCAACAACGCACTCAGTCAGTTATAGCAGTCTGTTACCTTCAGTATAAAACAGTCTTTTTTAAGATTGCATGGGCTCATTCATGTCTCCTAAATGCACATATTTCACAATATACTTGTGCCACTTTCCCCTGGAAACCTTTAAATGCAATGTGTTTTTTATATTAAAATACTATAATCTCCTCTTCAAGCCTATGTGGATAGACAACAATAAATAAGCCATTTGTAGGCAGTGTTGTATAAAGTATTTGTCATACTTGAAAAAAGTAAAGTTACCTTCATGGAAACTGAGTCAAGTAAAAGTTAAAGTAGCTCATGGAACTGATATAAAATTTACTTAAGTATTAAAAGTACATGTAAATTGCATACATTACGGAACATTTCATTAAACCCATGGCAACTTATTTGATTGGTGGTACTCATCATTTACTTGCCCTCATGCCTTCCCAAATGTATTTGACTTTCTTTCATCTGCAGAACACATACAAAGATTTTTATAAGAATATTTCAGCTTTATAGGTCAATTCAATGCAAGTCAGGTCAAGTGAATGATGGCCAGACATTTCAAGCTACAAAAAGCACATTAAGGGCGCATAAATCATGAATCATGCACAGAGCCTTAGGTGGCACTATAGGAGGTGTAATCAAGCTTAAAATCCTGATCGCCAAGGATACTGCTAATGTCAAGATTTATAGTCGAAAAAGGAGTTATATTTTGGTCTATTCTCACCTAAAACCAATTGGATCTGTTCAGAAGACATTGGATGAAACCTCTGGAGTCTTATGGATTGCTCTTATGCTGCATTTATGTGCTTTTTTGAGCTTCAAAGATCACCATCTGGCCACCATCCACTTACATTGAATTGACCTACATAACAGCAATATTCTTCTGAAAATCTTTTTTTGTTTGTGTTCTGCAGAAACAAAATGAAAGTCATACACATCTTCGATCGAATGAGGGTAAGAAAATTAATGAATGGTGCATTCAAATATAGTCTGAATGATATTTATGGGATGAGTGTAAATGAACAACACAGTCCATAAAAATTGGAAACTGAAGGGGGGAGTTGAGTCATATTATTGACCAGAACAAAGACTTGTGGGGGCGGGCTCTTTTCATTTGTGCCAATAAGCAACAACCCAGAACACCTCGGCAACTGCATAGTAATGTGCTGAAACACAGTTAAAACAACTTTACAACAGCATAGAAACAACCTGACAACCACCCAGAACACCCCGGCAACTGCATAGCAATGTGCTGAAACACAGTTTAAACAACTTAACATCATAGCAACAACCTGACAACCACCCAGAACACCCTGTAAACTGCAGATAAACAACTTAGCAACAGCATAGTAACAATCTGGCAACCACATAATGTAGCAATGCGCCAAACACACAGCACAGATCACCTTGACAACTGCATAGCATGTCCTAGCAACCATCCAGAAAACCCTAGTAAGCACATACTGTAACATAAATATGCTACTTAAGTAATATCCCACAAGCAAGAGTGTGATATGGCCCTACATCAGCACTGCTGTGATTCGTGCTGTAGGTAATAACAGCAGTGCTGATGTAGGGCCATATAGCATGATTGTGAGTGTGATATTGCTTATATACAACAGTTCAATGATCAAGTACATTTTAAAAATTAGGAAAAACCGAGTAAGGTCATAAAAACACAATTGTGCATGGAACTACATTCTTATGCGACGGATCAAAACCTGCAGTTACTGATTCAAAACAAATGATGCGTCCAAGCCTTCATTAGTAATTCAAAAAGTTCACTTCAGAAATAGTATCATGGCTTGTGCTGTTTCTAACGAGTTATTGGATAAATAAGGATGGATGGATGGGTTTGTGCGTGTCTATGTGTCTTTGTGTGTGTGTGTGTGTGTGTGTGTGTTAAGAGAGAGAGAGAGAGAGAGAGAGAGAGGGAGAGACGGAGCATGTGTGATCAACTGTTGCCACTCCCAAGCAGATATGCTGTCAACGTTCTGTAGGTAAGCTTTCTCAGTGGAAAAATGGCGTCCAAGCAGGGTTATTTCTCCCTATTTCATGGTAGCTGCACAAGAGTTGATCACTATAGAAACAGCGATGTCCTCTGCCATTTTTAAACAGTGTGTATCCAATGTGGAAACTCGGCAAGCGCCTCGAGTTCTGTAATCAAACAGTCCATAGTGTCTCAGCTGCAATGAGCCTTAATCCTGAAATTGTTCATTTAAAGCTGTTTAAAACAATGTCCTAGCTTAAGTAATGTAGTGGTAATACGAGCGATCATGGAGTGCTGTTCTATGTAAAGAATGATTAACGGATTTACTTTATGTCACCAACTGGCTCATATTACACACAAAAATGATCTTTTGCCATTACCTGCTGGCTAACATATGTAATTTCACAACTAACAGATATATACTGCTCTTACACCTTAGTTTAGAATGGCACAAATACAAGCGGAGTGATACACACACAGAGTCAAACGATTTGACTCTTTTAATTCAGTCCAGTAGCAAAAGTAACAATCAGGCTGATTTGGGACCGGGCGTGCGTCATTCCAGCCCGGCCCCACCCCCCTCCACTCTACAGTCATGTGTTTTGTTCTTATTGGTCTTTGGTTTATTAGTCTTGTCTTTGTCATTGGTTCATATTTTATTGTCATGTTATTTTGTTATTAGTTCTGTTCTGTCATTGAAATTCAGTATAAGCCTTCGTGTTTGCCAGTGTCCTTTGTCTGAAATTATGATTGTTATCCTGTTGGAGTATTCTTGTTCTAGTTCCTGGTTATTGTTTTCTTAGTCATGGTCAAGTTTAGTTCAGTTATGTTCATGTTTATGTTTCACCTTTTGGATATTCTTCTTGTCTTGGATTGCACTCCTTGTAAATATACTGCACTTGGATTTACATTGTCACCCTCTCTTCATCTTGTTCTACTCTGCTCTGCTACAACGTTACAGAATTCTAACAAGATAAACCTAGCAGTTCAGTTGATTTGTCTCCGCCAGAGAAATCATCCCCTGGAGGAGTATGTGATAGACTTCTGCGGGCTTTGTCAGTGGGTGGACTTTGGTGAAGTCTCGCTGAAAGACTTCTTTGATGGGGGCTTAGATGAGCCATTATATTCTTTGTTGACTGGAAGAGCTATAAGTTTGACTCTCAAAGAGTATATTGACTATGCTCTTTGACTGAAAGGTTCAGCCTTCACTGTGGGAGTGGCTGATAAGGAATTGAGCACTCCTACAGTGACTGTCACGTCAGAGTCCTCAGCCGATCTGACATCGCCTCTGTCCGATTCCACCATGTCAGTGCCCACGCCTGCCATGGTCCATGAGCCAGTGCCCACGCCTGCCACGGTCCATGAGCCAGTGCCTATGCTTGCCACGGTCAATAAGCCAGTACCCACACATGCCATGGTCAACGAGCCAGTGTCCACGCCTGCCACAATCAAAGAACAAGTTACTGAAGCCTCTGCTGTCCCAGAGCCAGTGCCTGAAGCCTCTGCCATCCTAGAACCAGTGCCTGAAGCCTCAACCATCCCAGAGCTAGCGCCTGAAGCCTCAACCGTCCCAGAGCTAGCGCCTGAAGCCTCAACCGTCCCAGAGCTTGTGTCTGAAACCTTGCCAAGTTATGTTGTTTAGTCTGCCCTGCCAATCCATGTTGTCTCACCTGCCATGCCAAGCCTTCTGCCTTTTTATGCCATGTTGCCACGTTTGCCTGATCATGCCATGTTGCTACATCTGCCTTGTCATTCCATGTTGCCATGTTTGCCTTGTCATTCCATGTTGCCATGTCTACCATGTGTTGTTATGCTACCTCTGAGCCCCCTTGGTCTCTGCCTCCTGCGGCTCTGCAGCCTGAGTCTCCTGCGGCTCCTCCCCTGAGTGTCCAGCATGCCTTTGTGCCTCATCAGCCTCACCGTGCCAAGCTGCCTCATCAGCCTCGCCATGCCACGCTGTGTCATCAGTCTCACCTTGCCATGTTTTTTTTGTCAGGCCCTACTCCAAAGCCCACATCTGTCTCGTCAGGCCCTGCTCCACAGCCCTCGTCTGTCTCACAAAACTACCCTCCATAGCCCTGGTCCTCCTCATCAGTCCACGCAACTGGCTGTCCGACGGATCAGCTCTGGCCTCCTTGCCTCAGGCCGGATCAGCCCTGGCCTCCTTGCCTCAGGCCGGATCAGTCCTGGTCTCCTGGCCATCTGCACTGGTCTCCTGGCTTTCCACCTGGTCCGCCTTGGACTTCTGGCCATCTGCCTGGTCTGTCATGTTTATGTGTGTTTTTATTTATGTTTTGGTTTCATGTCTTTTACTTTGAAGTTTCATTTTCTCTTCTTTGTTCCTGTTATGTCATGTGATATCCTGGTTGTGTCATGTGACCTGCACTTTTTTTTACAAAGTGCTACTTTTTAAGCAGTACTTTGGCTGTATCAGCATTTGTTTTAATGATTTCTTTACTAATGATTTGCAAAGATATCATTATGATATGACTTTACTTGTTGAGGTACATGACTATTAACTCATCATTAAGTAATTGTTGTAATTAACATATTAATTTTCAGTAATAATTAAGCATGTATTAATGCATATTAGTGCACCTGTATTGGGTGAAAGTTCAAATACATGACTTTGGCTCATTGTGGTAATTAAAACATTAATTAACACTATTAGTCATATAATAAGTTGTTAGGGAATTAATTCATGATGACACAATTAATTAATAGCAATTCATATATGACTTAATATATTAATCATACAGATGATTTATTAGTTCCTGATGTGGCAATCATTAATGAATGGCTTAGCTAATCATGAGTCATACATTAACTCAATATTATCTGTGTATTAGTTAAGCATGAATTAATGCTTATTAATGCACCCATATTGTAAAGTGTTACCATTACATCTACCATGGTGATCTTTTTTTTTACCTGTGATTTTACAAGATCTTACTAATAACATAGTTAAACTCTGGATTCTATGCACGAACAATGGTAAATTGTCATAAAGACAAATACAAAGGAGAATTTAACAAAAAAGCTTTAAAGCCTGGACACTCATGAATTAAGTATGAAGTTATGACTTTTTATCCTTTGTAAATATGTTTAGTTCTAATGAAATTTAACTGAAAAAGGTGAATTAAAGGTAGCTACACTCAGTAACTCTTTGTTCATATCATTTTGGACTTACAGTGACACCTAGTGATGTGGATGCAGCATCATTCAAAATCAGCAGTTTTCAGTTACAGATGCCATTGTGGAAATACACTATGCACGATAAGTCATGGTTAATTTAATCCAGGAGTGAAAGTGTCCAATAACAAGATGGTTACTAAGATTAAGTGAATAGTATTCAGCTGGTCATGTGATTCTAAAATGGCAGCCCCCATGTGGGCACCGCTGTCCCATGTAGAATAAAAAAAAAAAGAAATCAGTCTGAAAAAGAAATAAAAAACCTTTTGCATTTACCAAATATTCTGCTAGGTTTTACAGACGCTAAACTTCCACAAAGTTCCTTCCCGAAAAGTTAGTCTGGTCAGGTCCCCAACTTTGTTAACAAAGCTTTTTAGGTAATAGCTGTTACTGGCTAGTTGAGGCTAGAGAGGGTGTGGTAGGAGTCTTAATGTAAAAGTGTTTCGAAAGGATTTTTTCTTTTGTTTGTTGTTTTTTGCCTGGCCTTGTTTGAGCCCATTAGTAGCAAGTATACTATATGTCCTTGAGTAGACCTGTTTATTAGGCTTTACTTCCTGAGTTATGCCTCTGTAACATACTCTACTTGCTTTTTTCAATATTTTCTGTACAGTTGTTCACAGACCAAGAGAGTTGCAACATTATTTAAATGTATTTTTCCTCACCAGACTCTTATTGTGGCATCGTTTATTTCAGAATGATCTCACAGAGAATTTAGAAACAGTAGGTTGATCTAAATTCGGTGTGTGCTTAGTTAAATTTGAAGCATTTCCCCCAGTGGCTGAAATGGGAAGTGATTTTATATGCAAGGCCACATGTGTGAACAACAGTTTCCAGGTGAATGCCCACAGAGGGGTGGCAAAATTGAGCTGTAAAGTGAGATGTTTTTAGCTGTAAATTATGTAATACAGTGAAGAGGATTTAATATATTATTGTCAACTACACTTTATGTTAATATTCAAAAGACACATGTCTATGTGAAACTAATACCATCCGAATCCAATGGATGGTACAAAAATATCACGTGTCTGATTTATTTCTAGAACATTAAAATTAATTCAGCACAATTATAAATGTAAAAAAGAAACAGACACACAGATAAAGACTGCATTATAACACTGCAACCAGTTAAGTGTACTGATATTAGGAAACCAGGCTTCCAAATCACGGTTTTGCCCATTGCATCCTTTCCTCATGCAATCTGTACTTATTCTTGTGCATTATTTAGGGAGTAACTGGAGTGCATCCAGGTTTTATTTATCCTCTTACCCTATCTTCAGATGTGCACCCAGCAGTACAGCCAGGCAGGGAGAAGAGAGAGGGGTAGAGAAAGCAGTGTGTAAATATTTCTGAGTAAATATTTCTCATATCAAATTAGCCCTGCACTGATGAGATCGAGTTTGACTTGTGTGGGGAGATTTCAAATTCTCACTTGTGCAAAAACTAGGCTTGTGCTTTCTCTCTCTCTCTCTCTCTCTCTCTCTCTCTCTCTCTCTCTCTCTCTCTCTCTCTCTCACACACACACACACACACACACACACACACACAACAGAATATGTGTTCACAACACTGAAAATTAGCTAGCACACAACCTGCAGAACAAAGAGCACATGTGTCTGCAAATGTTTTAAAGAAATGCTTCACTATTTGTATCATTCCTTTTCTCTGTGTTCTCAGATTTCACAGTTTTAATTCATCATTCATTTTGATTTCATTCACAGATTTGGTTAGTGTCCATTTCTTGGAATCTTTATATTTCTCCAGTAATATAGTGACAAATTAGCATATTTTTTTGTTACAAGTGAGTCATGCATTACTTAAAAGATTCATTCAGAAACACTGATTGATTTGCAAATGGAACATCACTAGTTCAGGGTGGAGATTTACTTGATGTTTTGGCTTCTTTTGAAAGTATTTTCATTGGTGGTGAAGAAATTTATAAACTTAACTGGCCAATTACACACGTTATTTAATATCATTAACTTGTTCTTAAACTGTTGTATAAAAGCATTATCAGATTTCCAATTGTGCTGTTATTGCCTGCGGTTAGCACTCGACAAAGTATATACTGTAATTACTAAGCAGATAAGTACTTATGTACAGTGTTTGAATATTTGCACTTGAGTTTAAATATTTCTTGGCTTTCACTTTTACTTCACTAAATTTTAAAGAGAAAATTAATGCTTTTACTCTGACAAATTTCTCCTTACCAGGAGACCTGTTCATATCAGGTTTCAAGCTAATCAATGCAGTTTCCATTTCCATTTAACCAAGGCACTATGTATATTAAGGAAATGAAGAAAATGTCTAATAATAGTATTTAGAATAATTGTTTTTACATTTTCTGAAGATGTGAATGGTGCTAACCTAAGCAAAACTAGGGTGTTCTGGGTGGTTGGCTGCTAAGCTGTTCTCAGTGCTTTTGGCTATTTTGTGGTTACTAGGGCGGTTACTGGGTGTTCTTTGGTGGTTGCTGGGGCATGCTATGCAGTTGCCAAGGTGCTTTGCTCTATGTTTAAGCACATTGCTACAGTATGTGATTGCTAGTGTGTTCTGGTTGGTTGTCAGGTTGTTGCTATGCTGTTGCTATGCTGTTCTATATTTTTGTAGCACCTTGCTATGCAGTTGCTAGCAGTGAAGAGCAGAAGCTTCATTTAAAATATAAGCTTAACTAAATTTCTGAGTAGCGAGTTGGTAGCTTCACTAGTTTTTAAATCAAGTAGGTTTTTAGTTGCGAAGCTATTTTTTTGACTATGTAGCGGCATGGCATTGACAAAAGCAACACAGCTACATGCCTAGTACCTGGTGTTTACTATCACCAGTTTCGAATCAAAACTAAAGATTACAGATCACAAATGAATCGCTCATCTGAGTCGGTTCTTGAAAATTAATTGGTTACACGTGATAGTAAAGAAGTCTGAATCAGATCATGATTAAATTTGAATGACGCAGGAAGCTTGTGCAACCAGCTAAATGACTCTTATTTTTTGGCAAGCTTTATTCTTCATCAATGGTACACAAATGCATACAATCTAAACCGTATAGTCAAAATCTACAAGTATAACAGAATTATGTCCATTTCCAATTTGCTTGTTACTTACCATGATTCCTTTATTGATATGCCTTCCCAATTTGGAAAACTGGGGCTCCAAGAAGATCCACCAAAGGAGCAGCAGCGATCGTCTGCCTGGGGATGGAGGGGTCAAAAAATGTAGTGCGAGTAGAGTAAAAGGAGCTGTACTAAAAACTACTCAAGTAAGAGTAGCTCATTTAAAAGTACTCATGATTAGCGAGTATTGAGTACTGAGTTGCAAAACCAATGCCCCATTATAATGAACACGGTATGCCAACTTTTAAAATACATCACTTATCTATGATAAACACTACATGAATCTGACTCCAAAAGTTATTTTCAATACACTGATCACCATTTTAAATCTTAATGTATGAAACAATGACATTAAATTCATTACATTAAAAGTTCACGTGTAAGGTCTAAATTTCCCTTAATGCCGACAGAGCATTATTATTTTGCATAAAACATGTTCAAACAATGCAAGGAATGCAAAAAAAAATTCAATAAGCAGGATCACTTGGCACATCATGTCCTGCACAATAGAGGAGGTAGAGCAGTCATGGGAAAAGTTGTTTGGTACAGGGGCTACATCATGCTTAAATAGGAACAATTCACCCAAAATGAAAATTCTCTCATCATTTACTCACATTTATGCCATCCTGGATGTGTCTGACTTTCTTCTGCAGAACACAAATTAAGATAAGTATATCCCAGCTCTTTTGGTCTATAAAATGAAAGTGAATCAGTGCTAAAGTATTGAAGCTCCACAAATCACATAAATCAGCATGAAAGTAGTCTAATCCATGTGACTCCAGTGGTTTAATCCATGTCTTCAGAAGAGATATGATAGATGTGGTGAGAAACAGATCAATATTTAATTCCTTTTTTACTAATTCTCCTCCCTGCTCAGTCAATCTCCACATTAATTTCATATTGTTCTTCTTGTGTTTTTGGTAATTCACATTCTTTATGCATATCACCACCTACTGGGCAGAGAGAAGGATTTCTAGCAAAAATATACTTAAAAATGTAATTGTTTCTTTATTGTTCACACCTGACATATAAATTCTGAAATCATGGATTAAACCACTGGAGTTGTATGTATTGCCTTTATGTTGCTTTTATGTTCTTTTGAAGTGTCTAAATTGAATGTAATATTCAATTCCAGAGCTGAAATATTCTTCTAAAAATCTTAATTTTTGTTCTTCCGAAGAAAGTCATAGACAGATGGCATGAGGGTGAGTAAACGATAAGAGAATTTGAATTTTTATCTGAATTATTTCTTTTTGTAGCACATTGTCCTCCTTTTGAGATTCAGTGTTTAACATTGATTTAGTTCTTGTATCTTTTAAGCCCAGCAATAGTTATGTTCTCATTCTAATGCAGGATGAACAATTTTCTGAAGTTTGTGTCTGGTGGAATATTCTGCTGAAGTATTGCTCTGCAAATGTTCATACTTTTCTATATTTATAAAGGCTAATCATAATTATAAATAATTTTATCATCTCTACTTTCCTGGTAATTTATTATACCAATTAACACTCTCTCTACATCAGGGGTCTGTATTTAAAATATTATTAAAAAGTCACTGTTTTATTATATTACATTAATACTTTTAAAGCTACTAAAGTTATTAGTAGGCCAAAAGTAGTGAGGGGTTTTCTTGTTTCCTTGTTAATGTTGTTTGATTAATAGCCTTTATATGACATAGCCTACTAGACAGTGCTCGATTTGGGTACATGTACACTTCAAGTCTGACATTTTGATGCAAATATGCTTTTTGTCCCACTGTTTAAATTCAATTTAGACATACATAAATGCCTCATCAAGACAGGCATTGGTGGAATAATAATGTGTATTTGATAATTTAGGCGTGTAACCGCATTAGCCCTCAAACATTAGCCTCCTGTCAATCAACCAACACACAGCTACAGACGTCAGGAGTTAAAAAGTCAATCTTTTATATTTCATCTAGATCAACCAACCAGTGGTGCATTTGCTATTGCGATTGATGTAATGAACACCCCTGTTCTAGATGTAAAACCTAGGCTAAATATAGAAAACTACTCAAAAGTTTGATTGAGGACATCTAGATAATTTTATTGCCCAGCCCTTTTGATAACTTTGTATTAATCTCTCACAGCAGCCCAATAATCTCAGTGATAGATAGTTAAATTACAGGCTACATTATAGAAACACAGAATCTAGTAAGCATAAATATGAAATTGCCCATGATATGTTTCTTCAAATTTGAGGCAGGATTAATGCCGATATCTGGCTTGAGCAAGTTAAACTCACATGACACAATCAAGCAGTTGGCCTTTTTCACTGCGAAAAGCCCTTTCAGGTGCAGCTGTGCTATGATATGCAGGTGTTGAACTGTTTTTGAGGCATCCATAACAGATCTGCAGCAGCCGTTCAAGTTTTTTACATGTAATTTGATTGGACAGGAGTCCCAAGACTCTTCTTAGCCAAAATTGTTGATAGATAAAAATAAAATCAGGACAGGGAAGTAGCGAACACAGACAGTGGGAAAATAGCACAGTAAAAGTACAATTACAGTACTTACAATGTACTCAAGAAAAATACAATTTTTAAACTACTTAAAAAAGTAAAATTCTTGGTAAAAAGTAGTTAATTACAGTAGTGTGAGTATTTGTAATTCGTTACTTTACACCCCTGCAATTCACCCAATTAAATTTGACAGCTCAGTTCAAACTTTTATCTTTTAAACTTTTTTATAATTGGCCCTTGCCTTAATGTATGTCATTGTGATATTATTGTGTATTTTTTAGCATACTGCAAAAACAAAAATATGATGAAATTGGAATTTATGTTTAGAGGACTGAATTAATACATTTTAATTTGCTGTCTCTGCAGAAAATGGATTAAAAGTGGTCTTAAAAGGAATTCTCCCCAGGATGTAATTCATTCTCATGTGTGTCAGTAGAGTAATGGGATTTTAATTTGAATTGTTGGCAAGCACTGGCAGACAACAGTTGGTTTGCTGCCCCACACTGCTCCTGTAGACCTGGGTCAGTACTGCTTATTTTACACACATCTCTGTCACTGAGAGTTAATTAAGCAACAATTAAGCACTTCTCCAAAGGATGATGGTAATTGTTATAATTTCAAATTCAGTTGAGAGATTGAATAAAAGAAGCAGATGAAATTGTTCATTCAAAGACAAAATTAGCTAATATAACCACTGATGACTAAATTACCACTTCAAATTGCAATGTCTTCTGTTTATTAAATTTTTTTCCTTTGGTTTAAATTGATAATTTTTCCATGATGTGGTTGACATTTCTGTGGAAATATCTAACATATGCATAGTATGAATTTGTAATGTTCAATCATATACAGTACATATATGTAAAATGTGAGTTATGTTATTTTCAACTGCAAAAACAGTGCACCTCAATGCATTAATAATGACACATAGATAAACAATATGTTTTTGTTTCTAATTTTACACACACATTTAACATTGACTATTTCCCTCCACAATTTTTTATGAACCCATCCCTTATATTAATAACCACCCCAACGCCTAGAATACAGAGTCTGGTGCAAAATGAAATTTGAATACCCAATACATCACACATAAAATTGGGTTGTGTCCCCGTCTTTTGAATGGCATTGCCAGCAGGTGAGCGGTCTTTGAGACCAAGTCTATACAATCTAGAAGGGGTCCAATAGAATCGATGAAAAATCTTAAATTGCATCAACTTGCAACCTTGCATCTCTAGATGTACACTTGATGTTTTTTAGAATCCTAGCCCACACTCCCTCCTCCAATAACAAACATAAATCTTTCTCCCATAATCTCTTGAAAGAAGTTGAAGCTCCATCCCCCAGACTCTGAATTAACAAGGAGTAATACACTGATGCCTCATGACATTAGTCGCAGTAATCACCACTTCCAGAGTATCTGCCGCTTTAGGGGGGTGCAAATGAGAGATAACAGGGAGTGACCTAACTTCTCCAGTTAGTTTAATAGAAAGGCTTTGTAATGGTAAAATAGGGGCAAGTACTTCCTGTTCAATACAAAACCAGAGAGGGGCTGGGGAGCAACCAATGAGCCAAATGTCTGTAACCGAATGCATAATAATAAACATTTATCACTCGGCCTATGTAATTTATTGAAATGTAATCTGGGACACTTACCATTCCAAATTAAAGACTTTGCTATGCTATCAAATTGCTTGAAATTAGGGATGGGGACATCTTCAGGGAGAGATTGAATTTTGGAATACACTTCCTTTTAATAACATTAACCTTCCCAATCATAGATAAATGTAATGAAGCCCACCTGCACACATCGCTCAAAAACCTTTTTATTAAGGGGTCAAAATGAACTAAATCACACAAATTTGCTGGGAATAAAATATCCAAATACTTAATGTCCTGTTTAAGCCACTTTTGTCAGAGCCAAAGCTTGAGATTTAGACCAATTGGCTCTGTATCCTGAGAACTTCTAATAATTTGGAGGCAAGGCATAGATCTAGTGGGGTCGAGAGACGAATAATAAAATATCATCTGCACAAAGCAAAAGCTTGTGCGCCATACCTCCCGCCACCATCCCTGGAAAATCATCTTCCTTTCTTATCGCGGCTGCTAATGGTTCCACTCTGCCAGGTGCCCATGTCCAGAGTAAAATAATATGAAATTAATCCATTTGTTTAAACTGCCGCTATTGGGTGTCTATAAAGTAACTTAATCGATCCAATAAAAGTATTCCCGACCTGTATATTTCCAAAATCTTAAAGATAATCCCATTCTACCATATCAAAATCATTTTGCGGACTGACCGGGTGGATCGCTTGCACCTAGTGCCCTTTCCCTCGGTTAAGGTAAAACCGTGCGCTTTTTCTCCCAGGCAATCCCAATCACTTGGCTCCCTGGATGACTCCTCCCTAGTCCTCTGGGTCCGCAATTCAGCGGAGGAATTTGCCGACCCAATCCACTGTGGGTACTCAGATCTACCCTGTACTGGAATTGGTGTTCCACAGGTCAGGGCTTCTACATGGACCTTCCCCCTGTGTGTATTTTCCACGGTACGGTCCCCTTACGAGCGGACCCGCATCTCCCTTGGGCAGTTCCCACTCCCGGCCACGTCGCTGAGCAGAGCCACTGTTGTGGCCGGACTATTTCCGGCTCCTCAGAAAAATCCTGAATGAAACATTTCCCCGCCTTTATTCCTGTATGTCGGGGGGAGAGATACTTCTCATTGGCCATTTTTCATAGATCAGAGGTATATTCGGCGCTCAAGAGAGACCTCTAGTGTCGCTTCTTCGACACAACGTCTCGTTCCCTCCATCAGGGAATGGAGGTTACATCCGTAACCTAGATGATTTCTTGCATTCCTTGAATCGATCACATTTCTCTCTGGTCTAATTCTCAAAGTCTGGGAACAAGAAAATGTTGTGGTTCTTCCAAGAAAGCCTTCCTTTACTCTTTGCCTCTTGTAACACGAGATCTTTATTGGATGATCTCAGAAATTTTGTCAGAATTGATCGGGGCCTGTCTTCCTCCATGGATCTCCAAGCCGGAACCATGTGAGCTCATTTGATTTCCAGATTATGGCCTGTTATGTCGAGCAGACTTGGGAAGAGCCAGTCTATAATTTCACCATATCTCGGCCTTCTTTGTCTTCAGGAATGCCAATAATTTAGACATTGTTTCACGGGTTATGATTCTCAGGTGCAATCCAAATCCGCCTTGGTCGCTAGCGGGTTAGCAGCTAATTCCCTCTGCAATGTCTCTAGATAATTTATACGTTTCACAACATCCGACAGTCTTGTAACCAACTCACTGAATTTTGTCTCCATGGCAGTGATCGATCGACGTATTACAGCAAGCTCCTTCAAGTCAACAATGACCTTCGTCAGCATTGCTGTCATGTTCAACATTTGACGCTGATTCATCTTTCATCACACTGTCCAAATTTAGTCTCAGGCTTCCGGCCTGTTTCTCAGGGGCTTCAGCTTCAGCAAGTGACTTTTAATGTCTCAGGAGCCCGAGATTTTAGTTCTTTGACATATTGTCTTCCTAGAATAGTTAAGAATCATAGCGTATCGAATCTCACCAGTTTATGACCTAAAAAGTATTAAAATTAGCAAAGTGCGCAGAGCTCGCCATTCATGCGTCCAACCCAAGTCACTAATTATAAGAGCGACTTATCTTTTTAAAACAATCTCATTAAATAAGTCATAATTATCTATGTAATATATTATCACTCAGTTGTCATAAAGTAATGATTGCAATAATCACATCATTTTGGAACTGAATGTTATACACTGGATTTTATCTTGACATATTATATATATTCTTGTTAAATTGAAAAGATTGTCAGCTTTGTAATTAATTAATGTTTTGAAATAATGAAATCGTATTTTGTACCCTTACTTACTTTAGATTTAAATGTAATGACAAAGTTTTCAAGACCAATTTAATTTATAGGTGTCCTGAAATGCTGTTTTTTTTATAATTGTATTATCTCCCTTGAGTTCTTGTGCACCAAAACTGTTCGAGTTTAATAATAAATTACAATTTTCCACACTGTCTCTGGCCCTCCAAATGCACGGTTTTGGCCTCAGTGATTCCTCACGATTTTTCAGTCAAGTCCAAGTGTATTTAACTGCCCCAGTCTTAAGTAACAGTTCCTTTGCAACACTTGAATCATAATGACTGGTTCTCAAGCAGTTCACGCTGATACTTGCACATACACAGTCCATAGCATGATGAACAAGATGCACACACATTGGTGTACTGAGGTGCAGATCGCCAGAAATGCATCCGGTCAAATGGTCAAAGACGTTCAAAAAACTAGTGCTTGTTTACATACACCAATAATTAAAAATAGTGCAGATGGGCACAAGAACAGCAAGCAAAGCATCTAAATGAAACTGAATGGCATCTCCATTTCTGAATTGTACCTTGACACCTAAAGTCTTTTCAATGCAGCGCAATAAACATGACAATGGTGAAAGACGTTTATGTAATGCATTTTTATATGCACAAAAAAAATTCTAAATAGTCCAAATGACTCTCGTTTGGTGTTCGGGAATATTTGGACACACTAGGCCTGTCTCTCTCCCTCTATGATTACGATATGAACTGAGCATCGGTGGGCGGGGCCAATGGTGTGATGACATGTTGTGGGGCGTGTAAATATAACTGAGCAATCTCAAAAGTCACGAACACACAGTATTTAAAATGAGATGTTTCAATATAGTGGGAACTATAAATTATCTTTTTAGACTGGGGAGGACGTTCTGAGTAATGAAATGTACAGTAGGTTTTTATAGTACAGTTACCTCATATAGGTCTAAATATCAAGGGCATTTTTATTTTCCATTTCATGACCCCTTTAAGAAACAATATTTAAGAGCCATGACATCACAAGGTGGGGGATTTGGGGGGGCTTACTCCAAGCTCCTGATCTTTCATAGATTTATACCACATGTGACATATAATATTTCACATAGATTTTAGCCTTCTGAAATAAGACTTCATTGTATCTTGTAAAAATAAGTGAATTTTAATCTCTACCTTGGCAAATAAAAACACTATTGAACTAACTGTACATAATTATTCCAAGACTCTCGATTCAAATTTTAAGAGTTTTGCATTTTAGATATTTTAATGAACATAGCAACAAGAAAGGTTGGTCTTCCACAATCCCAAGTGAGTGCATTTTAAACCATTTCACACCAACATAAAGAGACACCAAATCACTATACCAACTCCATTCGTGAAGCAAATTCCATCTCTGTCTTTAAAAAATGACTAAAGAGTCAACTTTTTTCATGAGCACTTGACCCAACATTCTTAAAAAAATAGAATAAAAGAATTGCACTCTAATCTCTGTCTTATCTAGCACTTTTCTGAAACAATTGAAACTTTGCATTGCAGCACTTTCAGTGTTAGTGCATACTTAAGGGTTAGTTCACCCAAAAATTTAAATTACATTTAATCATACTTTAATCATTTACCCTCATGCCATCCCAGATGTGTATTACTTTCTTTCTTTTGAAGAACATGACATAGTTGACAGTTTTCTACTTATGTTCTTCCTCAGGTTAAGACAATTTATATTTTAGAGGATCTACAGTACGTACTTTAGGGAAAATTCCCGATTAAATACAAATAAAGGGACATACATACATAAAACATACATCACATAGATTTTAGCCTTCTGAAATAAGACTTCAATACAAATAAAAGGAATATTCCGGGTTTAATACAAGCTAAGCTCATTCAAGAGCATTTGTGGTAAAATGTTGATTACCACAAACTTTTTTACTCATCCCTCCTTTTCTTTAAAAAAATATTTTGGAGCTTTTAAAGACATAAATGTGAAGATATTACAAAAGTTCTTACATTCATTCTTCAGTTAAAACGTGTATTATCTGAACTGTATATTTGTTTAAATTGTTGATGTCATTGTCGTTCACTTCCATTACATGTGCCTCACTGTAACCCAGATTTTTGCTTTTTTTAAAGAAAAGGAGGGACTCTTGCCAAAATACATTTTTGTGGTAATCATCATTATGTCACAAATGCTGTTGATTGCGCTTAACTTGAACTGAACCCGGAATTTTCCTTTAAGTGCTATCAGTGGCATCTTGTGATATATTTTGATTACCATTAATATGCAGTGCACTGAAAACGTGAAAACCTGTACCTCAAGGAGCTTTTTCTACTTGATCTAATCTACAAAAATGACTCTCGGCATAACCTAACTTGCCAGGTAAATTATTCAGATTTAGTAGCATTTTTAATTTGAATAAAAACATAAGATATAGCATTTGATATAACCACATGAAGCACATATTTATTTATTTTTTACAGTTTAGTCTTTTCCCTTCAGTTTGTAAAAACAAAACAAATCAAAACAGACTTTCTTTCATCCATGCTCAGGGGTGTAGATTCTAGGGAGGATAGGGGAGGTAACCCACCCAATAATCAAAACAAGCAAGTACACATGCTGTCTGTTCACACTCCAGTTGTCAATAACGTGATCGGCAGAGCAAAAGGCATTTACACTTAACATGGATGTTTACATGGATTTATACAGTTAATCAGCCCAAAGTAGTTGTGATAGTCTCCAGTACACCTGCAAGGGCACAGGTTAAATGCGTAAATACTGCTTATCAATGCGTGACAAAGCGCACTGATATATTGCTTCAGATTAAAAAATGAACACTTAAAAACTGATGTCACAAAGTCCATATTTACAGAATCACCCTGAAAATGACAATCACCATGTCACAGAAAAGCCTGCACTATCATTAGAGCCAAAACCTACCTCAGCGTGCTGCCTTAAGATGGAGCTGCAATTTGAATCTTGAAATATCTGCTTGTTTTGGTGTTAAATGAAGGCATTGCATGACAAAACTCTATTTTTTTTTACTGTGCAGAGTGAAGAAAGTGTTTCAATTAGTTTGAATAGCTCGACGCTGCAGCAGTGATGGACTCGTCTTGAGTGACAGTCTGTGTCAGCGCTCGCAGCTGTGTTAACTTCGGCTGTCACAAAAGTCCCATTCAATAAATTACACAGGAACGCTGCCCATTGTAACAAAGAAAAAGTAAAAAAAATTTAATTTGAAATTTAATTGAGTGAGAGTAAAATGTACCCACTTTTAAACCTACTCTTAAAGTATTTTTTACAAAAGTTACTCAAGTAAATGTAATGGAGTAAATGTAGCATGTTACTCCCACCTCTGCATATGAGATAATATGTGTAATATATTATTATGTAAAATAATGCTTATGTAATGTTTAAGTTATGGTACATATACTGTATAAACCTTCTCTCCAAATGTGATAAATCACCCACTCCTACATAATGTATCAGAGTACCCCATTTGTTTATCCAGATAAATATAATATGTGCTTACCGAAATGCAAAACACTGCCCCCAGTGGCAAAGGCCATAAAGGGTAAGGTTGACATATGGGTTCATTTGTTTTCAGCTGTTCAGGCTGTAATACAGTGAAAAAGAATGCATATTTTATAAACTTCACCACTCAGACCTAAACCTGACCATCAGTCGAGTACAAATGTAATGTTATAGGGGAAAATGCAACCTCTGATTTACGTTTGTCATTGATTATGCAAACGTGATTAATTCATGGTTTCAATGCAGAATATGAACCGGGTCTCTTCCCCCACAGGGGAAGGTAAACACACTGGAGCTGATGCAAAAATGTCTTATAGGAGACGGCAGTTGTCTGTGAGTAGGCATGATGTGACCGATCGGTACCCGAACTTTTGGAAACAGCATGCTGACTTCCTGTGTGATCATGTTGGTTTAACAGTGAAGCTGCCTATGGTAATTTTGGTGTAAGATCATCAAAAAATCCACATCTGACTCAAATCAACAACGAAAAATAATAAAACTTTTGGATGTTATTTTATGGTAGATAAGAACTAGCAAAGAGAGTTCCTTTCAACACTATACCATGGTAGTGCACTCAAGCCATATGCAGATGCTTTCTACACAAGAGCGGACTTGGGACCAACCTTCAAAAATGTCTCTTTTACTGCACTGTTGGCAGTCTCAGGAGGAATGTGATAAGCTCAGCTTGATGTGGCTCTGGTAATCTGGGCCCTTTCAGGGAGTTCAGATGTTCCCACAGCAGCACACTCAAGCAGAAGCTACTGTACACCCACAGGAGTGAATTTATGTTATTAATGGAAAGGGTCTTCACATTTCTCCCTAAGATTTCTGTATGTTGAGATTGAAAGCATGTTGCATTAACTTCACTTGGCCGTCACTTGAATAATGCATAGTTAGGGGGATGGGGTGAGATATTTCACTTTAAGTGTAGTAATACGAATGTACCCTTGACGGATAAAGCCAAATGGATATGCACTTTAGACCTTATTGGGAAATAATACAGTCACTATCTGAAGAAAAAGCATCAACATTTCATAGGAAGGGAAAACAAGAGTGTTTTCTTAGCATCTTGAGCACTTGTGCATGTGTTTCTTTGTGTGTGTGTGTGTGTGTGTGTGTGTGTGTGTGTGTGTCTGTGTGTAGTACCATGGTACTTTGATATACACAAAAGTACTGAATGATTATAATACACATACAATATTCACATATACTTCAAGGTACCTCAAAGAATAACATGCTATAAAAAAATAATGTCATTCAATGTTTTTTCATCATAAAAAAAATCTTCCTGAAGACATCTATACAGTAAAAATTATGGTTGATTCAATCCATTAATTGTAAATATTGGTACCTGAGATGCATATGGACATCCACCCCTGCAATCACCTGGTATATCAGTGCCAGCGCTGAGAAAAGTAACATAGACGTCATGATCAATCGCTCATTCACATTTGTTTTTAGCAGTGGTCTGGATGGCCATGGATTGCATTAAGAAAGTTTAAAGAAATAGTTCAGCCAAAAGTTACAATTCTCTCATCATTTTCTCACCCTCAAGCCCTCCCTCTCTCAGCAGAAGACTTTCTTCTGCTTAATATTTTTATTAAAATATTTCAGCTCTGTAGGTCCACAAAGGTAAATGGTGTCCAGAACTTTGAAGCTTCAAAAATCACATAAAGGCAGCATTAAAGTAATCCATAAGACTCCGGTGGTTAAATCCATGTCTTCATTATGATAGTTGTAGGTGAGAAACAGATCAACATTTTTTTACTATAAATGTCCACTTTCACTTTCACATTTGTCTTCTTATGTTTTGGCAATTAGCCTACAGAGCTGACTTGATCAGATCATTTTAATTTTGGGTCCAACTATTCCTTTAATATAGCATATAGTGAATACAACAATGAATAAACATATGATCTTTCTGATCAATGAAAATAAGCATCAAAGTAACTGATCAATCAGAAATTTCATTCAGACCAGTGCAGCAGACCCCCTGTTTCATCTTAACTGCCACTCTATCACTCTTTATTTCTATGGTTACCAGTTACATATGACAACTAAAGGCAGTGCAACAGCAGAAGAGAGAACTGAGGGAATAACACGCTGATCTACCATATTCAGATCTCTGATTCAACAGTTTCTTGCAGTTTACACTGATATAGTCAGTGCCATAACTTGACTTGGACTAAGGAATTTACTAGATTCTGAAATTGAGTCCAGGGCTAAGATCAAAACCATCCCTTGTGGCTTATAAGTACGAGGTGTTTCCACAGCCACATGGAAAACACATAAACAATATATGTCTTGAGAGGAACATAAGGGAACTGCCTAGAGCACACAGAGTAATGTTTTGTGTGAACTGTGCTGAATGTTAACTCAATACTCTTCATATCATAT
Organism: Moxostoma hubbsi; assembly: GCA_032164185.1. Lineage (NCBI taxonomy): Eukaryota > Metazoa > Chordata > Actinopteri > Cypriniformes > Catostomidae > Moxostoma > Moxostoma hubbsi. The sequence continues at coordinate 27,216,005 of JAVLUX010000032.1, forward strand.
GTAACATGTATTTTGATATTGTGGCAGTTTAGGTGAATTTGCTCTACGAGTAGCCTGAGATCAGATTGAAAAAGAGTAGACCGACTTTTCTTTCGTCAAAATCAGTATACGTTGATCAAAACTTCTAAACACTGCCCCCAGTGGCCAAAGTGGTAAGTATTGTAGGGCATATGGGCACGTGTGAATTCCATTTATGTCCAGGAGAGGTCGCCAAAAGCTAGTAGTGAAGCAGGTTGTTTTCAGCTTTACAGGATGTTATACATATATTTATAGATTCTATCCACCAACCCAAACCCAAAAATTACCTTAACCATTAGTGGAGTAAAAAAGTAATCTTAGAGGTAAAAGTGAAACCTACGAATCATGCTCTTCATTGATTATTCAAACATGGTTACTGTCTGGCTATGAACCCTAGTCTCCCACACAGCTGATTCAACGTGCTGCCAATCACACCAAGTGGAAAGGAAAACACATTGAAACCACTGCAAACATGTCTGATAAGAATGCTCCATGTCATCACTTCGGCATACAGTCGCTGATCCTAGGGTTCAGGGCTGGATAGGTAATCTGGCATACCGGGCATATTCCTGGTGGGCCTACACACTTTTGGGCCGATCAGGGTTGGAATGGACATCGGGAGAACCATGCGGGAAACGTGCCGAATGGGCCGCGATAAGCAACAATGACCCACTACGTTATGCAGAGCGGACAACAAAACAGCGCCGTGATATGCAGAAAAGAACAGCGAACACAGTTGGGCCAGTTGCCATGTAAAATCCCAATTTCTCTTCCCAGTCCAGCCCTAATAGGGTACCAAAACATGTGTGATCATGTTGCAACGAGAGCTATACTTCTCTCTGTGTAGAAAGCATCCAAAAATTGCATAACATCAAGTATGACCAGGGGCGGACTGGCCGTTGGGAGCACCGGGCATTTTCCCTGTGGGCCACTGGGTAATTTGGGACGGCCCGTTGCTGCGCAAGTACTGGACCGTCCTACAGGTGATATAGGTGGCCGCCCTGGGCTCCAATATGCCCGCTCCGACCCCATTACAGAGTGAATAATCAAAAGACTCTATCAAGTCAAGCTAATAGAATGACTTTTATTTTGAACAATAAACCGACTTTTATTTTGAAATTACTTACAAATCTTAGCGTATTTCTACCTATGTGCATTAACACCGTACCTCACGTGGACCTCATTATTTGACATACAAATCACAATAATGGTGACCCTGTAGACTCCCTGTAACCCCAAGATATATATGTATAGTATATACGGTAACTCAGATATCCGCTCTGTGCAATTGTGGAAAGATGAAAATTACCTCAGAATGGTATTCTGAGATGCGGGTTGGCACTGTTTTGGCAGCATGAGGGGTACCTATAATATTAGGCAGGTGGTTTTAATGTTGTGGCTGATCGGTGTATATATATATATATATATATATATATATATATATATATATATTCAGTATATTATTTTTAATCTTCATACCTCAAGTTATGCACTGTTATGTGTATTCATGGTGAAAGGAAAATATTGTATTACTTTTTACTTGATGGCTACACCACTTGACATTATTAGAGTCACTAATTGCATTTTAATTTAAACATTTGCTGAAAATGTTATAAACGTTTTTCAAAAACATATGAAACCAACACATATACAAAGATTACATTTCTAAGAAATTTGCACATGCATTTCAAACTACATATTTTTACAGATTTTCTCATTTTCATCATCTCAAACATCCTTGTTTGTTATTGACCCATGTATGTGTGGGAAGAGGCCAGTCTGTTTTCAGTCAGTACTGAAAACCTTCACTTCTTTTATGATGTAATGCCTAGAAACATGTCAGATTGTCAGGCTTTGACCTCATCTCACACACACAACAAGCAATCAGTCTGGATCAATTGACTGGTTACAATAAATTGGTATTAGACATCGAAAACCTTGAAGCATCTACACCTCTCAGACACCACGTTACTATCATTTCTGCCATGCAAAGGCTTAACTACGCTCAGTTGCTGTTGTCACTGCATTTTGAGCATGAAAATCATGTCTATTTACAGTACATATCAAACTTTTCCAATTTTGCACATTGCCGGAAATTCAAAGCTAGTTGCTGTCTGAATGTGTAGAGTTTCAGAGTCTGATGAACTATCACAGTCGTCTTGAAATCAAGTTTCGTGTTTTAGTGTGATGGGCTGTCCTTTTGAATTATCTGTATTAATTAGTTTGAGTCACTCTGTCAAATTGTTTTTGACTATCACTCACAATCTCTCCTTCGTTTGCATCCCTTTCATTGATTCAGGGCTTTTGGTTGTGTGTTTTAACTGTAGTCCGTAAACACAAATTAGGTGCTCAAGTACAAATCAAAGGCTCTTATTTCTTTGTACCAGTGTTTGCGCTGTCTTTTATAATGGATCTGTGTTTTCTTCAAAGAGAATGCCTGTTGTTATCTCTCTCTGTCTTTGTCTCTCACATTTTTCCTTCAACAGTGCCAGCCTGGTATGGTGAGTGGATAAAGGCAGTTGAAGGATGACAGTCAATGGTACAGTGGCTTGATGGTTATCCAGACGGTGTTTGGCTCTGGTGTGGATTTGGCAGACAGCAGCAAGTTCAAAGGGTGAGATGTCCACTGAGACATGTCCCTCTGATCATCTGGTGCTGCACTGAAGTCACACACTGACAGATGGTTATACCCCTCCACTATGGTTTCAAAGACCACAGGACCATAAAACTGCACATTGTCCCTCTCTCATCTGGTATCTGACAATACATGTGTGATGCTGAGGGGAAATTTATAAGAATGATACACAAGTTCTAAATATCCCATAAAACAACTTCACAAAGCTTTACAATCCTTATCCATGAATTAAAGCTTTCAAATTTGTCAATAAATTATCAATATTTATCATATATTAGAAGTTAGATAATCTGCTAATCAGGTATCAGGTACTAATCAAATCCTACCAGCACAAACAAAATGTAAAACCATTAATACCACTGTTTTTGTCCCATGGTGATTTCATGTTATTCTTTAATATACATACCATGGTAATTAGTCAGTACCATGGCATCCAGTGGGATCCAAAGGTCAGAGACCTCAAAAGAAAATGCTTCTATTTTGCAGTTTTTCTAAGTAGTTACACATTTCCATTACAAACTATGGAATCACTTTACGATAATGTTCCCTTAAGGGTTAAGGGTTTATAAATTGATTACTGATAAGTCATTTACATATGCATTATAAATCATTTATATGCAGTTATAACAACAGGAATAAAAAAACGTCTAGGCCTTCTTTTATCCAATGCCTGCAAAATAGTAAGCCTTTGAACTTACATGTTATAAATGCTTAATGAATACATGTATTCATACTTACATTGATAAAATAAATTTAAAAAAAAACAGGCTAATTCACAATGCTTCAAAAATATAGTATTATTATAGTAAGAGTAAAAGGAGGGATTCTATAATTTTGCTACAGTCTACTTTGTGTTTATTTTAATTAGTGTAATGTCTTGACTTACTTGTGTTGCACTTTCCTGGTCACATTAATGTCAAAATCCTGCAAAGACACACATTCAGAGCATATCATATAATAAAGCCTGATGACCATACCATATTGAAGCTTTATGTACACATTTCTAATGTTGGAAACTAATTAATACATGCTTCACAATACCACTTTAAGTGCCTTAAGGTACATTAACATAGATATCAGGTAACTAATATTGAATAAGTGTTATAAAGCATTTATAACATGAGGTAAAATGGTTCACTATTTGGAATCAGATATTGCACAAAAGTCACCGTTTTTATGCATGTTGTTATAACCACATGTTAATGATTTATAATACATTTGTAAATTAATTATTAGTCAAAAATAAACCCCTTTATAATTCCTTAACAAAGGAAAAATTATTGTAAAATGTTACTGCTATTATATTATCTGAAATTGGCTTACATTTCATTAAACAACCAAGAAATAGACTTTAAATATAATATAACTTTATTTAGTTTTAAATTCTTCAAAATCCTAGAAATTCTGTTAATCTTTTAGGTTAAAGTGAAAAACCCTGATTTTCGGTGTAGTGTGAGATAATTGGACCTCTGTAATAATGCTGCCAATGAAAGGCAGATGATGATGATGAAGTGTAGAACCCAAATGCAGTTTATTACTTGAAGCATGAAAACCAAAAAAGTGACTACAAAACATACTAACTAAACTAGACTTGACATAACTGCCATAACTTGACTTGACTTCCAAACAGCGTTACATAAACTCATTAACTGACACTGATACAATGTAAAACATGAGACTTAAATTCATGGACATGGGAATCATAAACCAATGAACAAACACAGCTCTATAAAAAATTACAAGACAATGAGCACAAACCAATGACATGATAGAATCAATAACAAGACCAATGGGAAACAGACACAATGAACATGAGGGAAACAGGATGATCACATGACTTGACATGGAAACAAAGAATTACATGACATAGCAGAAAAACATGACATGGAATAACTTTTCAAAATAAATGACATTAACAAAAACACATCTAGACATGATAACCACATTGTATGCCAAAGTACAATTGTATTTCAAAGTGATACTATGGTGCTATGCCATCCCATGCTATGGTGTCGCCAGAGTTGATTTATTATTATAATTTATTTATTTATTTATTTATTTAAGGGAACGCAAGGCTGAGTAAACTGTTACAAAATTATAACACTATTTTACCTTTACAGAATATTTGCTTAACCAGCAGTGCTTTTCACATTTTATCTGTGGGAGAGTTTCATAAAATTATCTTCATGGAAACATTTCCTCAGCTGTAGCTTTTTAATGGTACAGTTAGAACAGAAAGCCCAAGTCTTTCCCTACGAAACACTTGTTTATGCTAAGAAATAGCCAGGAGGGGACCTCTTCTCATTCACCACATTGAGTTGATTTTTTTGCCCTGTGTTGGCATGGTTACTATGGAAACGGGGAAACTGAGTGTACAGCAAGTGGTGGCTTAAGTAGGGGGGGGGGATAAAGACTCTCAGGAAGATAAACAAGACAAGTGAAAAACAATCTCTGTGCTTTGTGTCATCATTAGTATTTAAAGTGCATTCTGCAGGGTTCTGAAATTAATTTATTACGCTCTGCTTAACATTTTAAAAGAGAAACAATACGTTTACTTTATTGATTCATTCATAAACAGTAACATTGATCAAGGCTAACATTCCTAAGAGCTCTTCATTAAATTCTGGTCATAGTTAAGGAGCCCTTTTGCTTTGAAGTGCTCTTCAAAAAATGCTTGTGGTCTGCTTATGACGCAATGGCCAAAAATCCTACACCTTCCATGAGACACATTGCTCCATCTGCCCAGAAACACTCGCTTCCCTTGAGACGAACAAAAAAAAGAAAATCCTGAATGCATAGGTTCTAATAAAGCATGACAGCTACTGTATATGACGTATGGTTTGAACAACAAGGAAATCTTGTAGGGTTAAAGTGATTTGAGTAGTACATCTCTGTGAAACTGCATTGTAAATCTAACTTAGTGAGATGAATGGACTTACTCCACGAGACATCGCTGTAATGTTGGAACACTCTGTCCTCGCAAATGCAGACGAGACGCACATATAGCCACATACTTCTCTTAACAGCAGAGGAAGGTTGCAGAGAAAATATGCTTGAGCACTTTTCTCATAAGCAATTTCAAGGCATTGTGCTTTAACCAGATATTCAAGCCTACATGCTTCAAGCCTTAACCCTATCTGAGAACCCTCCACCCTCCAAGGGCCCTCCATTTACGTTTTCAAACCCAACACAATTTCAGAATGAGGACCCTTACCTTTTTTACAATTGATGTTCTTTACCAATTATATTTTGTAGTACTCTTGACGAAATGTTCCTATGATGGAAACAGGGAAGACCATTTGTTGAAGATACTGTGTTTCATATTATTTTGCAGCTATGTTTGAAGACTTTCAGTCCTTTTTGTACTGATGCAAACAAGGCATTAGGGACCCCCCATAAGAAAAAAACAGACTTTGGGGACCCCAAATATTTGTATTTTAGTAAACATAATAATGTTTACTAAAAAAAGTGCGGTTTATTAAAAATGTGAACGCCCCTACATCAAAAGACCGCCTGACTCACGAGACCTGCCTGAACTGATGCTACGCTTGATTTCATTTAAGTTAGATTAAATCCGACATACGAATTTGACAGTCTAATGATGACTCGTAATCATTTGTATGAGATGGCGAAATTGTAACATATCATATGACTTGGCTTCCAATAGAGACCAACCAATCAACAAACAGAATTTCTAATTAATACAATACAGGCATGAATTTTTAGCTGGCCTCGGATCCAACACTTTTTATGAAAGATACAAAAAAAACTGAAAAAAATAAGTATTATTTTTCTTCTTTTTTTTTTTCTTTTTTTTTTTTTTAAGTATGTTGAAGTGAATACATTATCTTACACTGACACCTAGTGGCCTGGAACATAATAATAATTCCAGGATTTCACATCTAGCAACTGGCACATCTTAACAATAATAAAAAAAAAAGTCTAAACAGTCTAAAAAAAAAGACTGACCTTGAACCTGCTTTGTTGTCTCCTGTTTCTTCCATTCCCCACAAACTGAGTTCCTTTACAGTGGTGCCCGGCTTTGGAGGAGAATGCCGTTATGGAGTCCTCACCGCTGGGCAAAGTCTTCCAGACTCACCAGTATCCAACAGAACAAACACCAAGCCATCATAGAGGTACACCTGGAGTAGGAACAAAGCTTCCTACTCCTGCTCTAGGCACAAGCGGAAAACACGGCTGCCCATTCGCTTTTGCTCAGCAGCTCTGTGACACCTGCCGGAACACATGCCTGTCTCCCATCTTCCCCGAGGCATGGTCGAGTGTGTCCAGTGCCACTGCCCAGCATCGCTGGAGGAGGCCATCCAGTTGGATCCAGAGGACTACATGGCGATGTTTCCAGGAGGCGGTGAAGCAGTTTCTTCTCTCTCTTCTCTCTCTCCATCCCCTGTGTCTCATGTCCCCCACCTCCCATCCCTCTCAGCCCCACCCAGTCCCGACTCCTTTGAGGTGGGGAGGAGACCTGCCTAAACCCCACCCCCAGTCCAGAGGACCCTTCCCCTTGTCTGTCCCTCCTACTCCCCCGTCTCCCTCCACTATCCCTCCCAGGTTGGCAAGTCCACCCCCACGAGTGCGGACCTAGGCCAGGAGCGGTGTCTACTGGGGCACTGGTCTGGATCCCCGATGCTCCACAGGCTGCACCTGATCAGGCAGGGGCATATCGGATACCAGTAAGAGTAAATGGGGATACACATCACAGGTTTTTCTTAAACCTTGATCCACCAACGCTTAGTGCAAGGTGGGGCATAGAAAAATACTGGTGAGGTGTGTGCATGGTGACATTCACAAGTAAAAAGGCATAGAGTCAAGTCTGTGGTTAATTCCCTCCTTATGGTTGTGCCACGAACCAATCTTGATGCCAAACACATGACAGAATGCACTTCTGCATCAGCATTTAGAACGGGAGCTTGCACAGGTCCTAATTCATAGCTCACAGGTCTAAAACTGGCCACAACCCACCACCTTTTTTTTGGTATGATTAAGTAGGGGCTGTAAGACCCCTTCTTCACCTTGGATGGAGGGACAGGCTCTATTGCATCCTTCCCTAGAAGGACTGCGATTTCCGCATACAGAACAGTGGCATCCTTTCCTGCTAGTGAGGCAGAATGGACGCCACTGAACCTGGATGGGCGCTTGGTGAACTGAATCACATTGATGAGTCGGATCGTCCTGATTGGAGACGACGGATTGGAGCACGACGGGTTGGAGAGGACTAGCCACACCTCCAGACTCCATGCAAGTGAACCAAGGGGACAATCATCTTTTACATACCTGCGGATAGGGCTTCGTGGCAGGGCGTAGCATGAGCTGCAACGTCGTGAAGTCTCACGTCCCGAACTCATGTCTGTACTGAGAGAAATGTTAGAGCATTTACCTCGCTCCGCGTACACACCATAGGACCGGTCTGCGACGGGAGAGGAGCTGGGCGTCCCTGTTGTGTGTCACATACACCTGGTCATGTGTATGTTTGTGTCACAGCTGGGTGCGAGAAGGTGGGGGACTCACATCCGGAGCTCCCCTGCTGCGAGTGTTCGATGTACGGCTGCCATGACAATGACGGCCATATACATCATGTGACCCAGAGAACGAGGGACCTGCCTCTTGTGGATTCACACACCAAAGATTCTCCTCCAAGCCCTCCACCGGGGGATGGAGTGGTCTGTGTTGACAGCGGGTCTCCTCACCTCTGGGTCATCCGTCTCATGGATGCTTCAAATACCTCCTGGGGTTCTTGCCACGAGACCGAGGAAAGGGGGGCGTCAACTTCCTGCGGGAGGCTCTACACTGAGGCCGAGCTGTCAGGTGGACGCTCTCGACGACTGCAAGGTTGATCCACCATTGGCGCTCCTGGACCAACATAGTGGTGGGCCTGCAGGATGGCCATGGCATGCACGGCGAATGTACAGTCCAGCAGCACTGTAAATCTTGGCTGTCAAGGATGAACTGAACTTACAGGGCCTGGATGGGAGCCTAGGATGATTCCACCAAATGGAGGCATTTAGCAGGCAGAGGTACACCGTAATCGCCTGCTCCACCCAAGGAACCTCCGTGTACCTCATGGCTGCCCCACCATCGAGTGTAGTGAGAATGGAAGAACCCAAAAAACGGGACCGATCAGTAAAATGTGCCTGCCACGACTAAGTGAGCTCCTCAAACACCTCCAGGAAGAAAGGAACTGGGGCAGAATGGGGCTGTGGGTTCCACTCTAGCCCTACGCTCGTGGCAGCCCAGGCAAGCATGGCCGTCGGCCTCTTAATGGGTGTGCTCCCTGATGCTGTGATCGATCCCTCATCCTCATCGCAAGGCCCAAATGAGACATTAAGCCTGCCCTGGGGCGAGCTGCCTGACTCATCCATGAATTCGACCAGTGGAAGCGAGCGTGCTGGGGAATGGGAGGTCCGTGGGGATTCACCCAGTGGAAATGCCCCCATTAAAGACCCAAATCACCCCAGCACTAACCGCCGCGGCCTTGTGCATGTATGAAAGCCGTGATCGCAATGTTGCCATGGTCACGTTCTCGCAGTGAGAACATGAGCCATCCACGAGCTGTCTCAATGTGACTATGGCCGATACAAGTGAGACAGTGATCATGGTCATCAGAAGCAGATACATAACGACCGCACCCAGGAACTGCAAATAAACGGAAAGGCATCCTTAAAAAGATGCTCTGTGTCAGTGCTCACACTTTTAGAGAAAATATACTCTTTTTTTTAGTGTGGCTGCTGAAGTGCCCGGGGCGTTATCTGCACTTATCTGTGCGAGGAGAGAGAACCCACTGTAATGTGCCATATATCCAACAGCTTGCACACTTTTAGAGGCGAATGGATGGCCAGTGGGAGGCTCTACACTGATCCGCTACGAAAAATAAATCAGAATGAGTGGATGCAAGCTGTCTCCTTGTAAACCCGTATGTCCGGGGGAGTGGCATGCAAATTCCACTCGCCAATTCTCATTGGGCTTTTCTCAAATATCTGATCGGCTGATTGGGGTAATTCAGCCCCAGGCATCCATCCTATTGCCTGGCCACGCCCTGCTTGTCATAGATAAATATCAACTAAAATTGCTGCACTGCTCAACATTTGCAACTAGAGCTAACCACTAGAGGGCGCCCCACGATCACGCGTAGCTGAATGAACCTCTGAATGGAGACTGTTTCATAACATGCAATCTTTAGCTATTTTGTAATCCTGTAAAGTCACATTGCAATTTAATTCTTAATTCAATCTGTAGTGCAGACTTAATGGATACAATATGGATGTCTCAGAGGTCAAAGTCTACAGGTTTGGAGCATTTTGAATGATTTTCTCCTCATCATGTACAGTAAGTACTTTAACAAAAAATAGGAATTATTTATTACATGTTCTGAGGAGTTATTTCTGGAATGAGTATTTAAATTCACAGTTAGTGTTTGGTCTCCAAAAACTGTGATATTATCGCACTACTTTCTCTGTGTCTGATTAAGAGTGGGCTGAACCCCAGATCTAACAAACTGTAGATAATTTAACCATTATGTTATTCTTCCTGTCAAAATTTGCAATGTAAAAATCAATGACAGCTGTTACTAATCAATGCTGGAAAGTGATCATGGTATAAGGGGATAATCCATGGCTATGTGTGCATTAAATAATTTGTGGATTATCCCTTATGACGATATAATTTAAACGTCACAGACGGACCTCTTGGCTCAAAATCAAACAAGGAGAAAACTCAAATTTCAATTAAGAAGAAGAGAAGCTTCATGGTTTGCAGTGTAAATTCATTGTTTAAATGTCTTATTATTTATCCAAACAGAAGTCATAGACAGTGATATCGTATCCTGAACCCATGATCTTCGTAGGGTGCAAAATAATTTTGCATGCTTAAAGTCCAATGTGACCACACCTTTAGTAACCTGATTCTCACAGTTTGGTCAAAAGATTCATTGCACAACCATGCTGTCAGCTGATCATTATAGGGGTATGCACTGAAATATGACCAAATTAATCAAAGGAATCGAAATTTCATTACTATATTTGCCTTCATAAATAACACATTCAGAAATGAAAACTTTATACTGTATATCAATTCATCATCTAAAGAAAAGTAATGCAAAACATGTTTAAAATAGAAGAAATATAATGATAATACTAAATGTGAACTTTCTAAATATATACTTTTCTCCATGAGTGATTTTATTTCATATGAGCTATTTTTGCATAAATTTTTTTAATTTATACTTTTCTACATGAGCAATTTTAATTCACATAGGCTATTTCTGCATGAGTAATTTTTCTGTCAAAGTGCTTTGGCATGAGTAAAGGTCTTGGGTGCTCTTTCCATATTTGTCTGCCAGGTTTGGCCAGACAAAGTAAATTTACCCCCTTTTTACCCCCTGGTTGAACACAAACAATGCTTCCTTTATCATTTCATGTATAATATAAAATATGGGTCCTGATGTAAAAACTTTTTGAACCACTGGTCTAATGGACATTTTGACACCAGTTTCTCTGCTGACATCATCATTGGATAGAGATAACTGAAGCATTGGGTGTGTAAAATGAGTCTGTGATAAATGTTTTGGTTAGTGGGTTCTATTTAAGGATGGTGGCATCATCAGCTTGTGACAAGGCCCATCATACTTGTAGAGTGATCACTAATCAACTTGAACCTTTGTCTTTTTTCAGATTTTCATTTATTTTTAGGGTTTTTTTTAGGCTTTAAAGGGGACCTCTTATGCAAAATTCTCTTTTACATGGTGTTTGTACATAAATGTGAGTCAGCAGTGTGTGTACACAACCACTATACAATGTTAAAAGTCCACCCAATCCTCTTTCTTATATTTTCTATTAATCAAAAACAGTGTCAAAATGAATGGTTTTAATTTCTGCTCTAAAGTGACATCCCGTTAGAGCAGGCCTCACCCGTGACTGGAGATGGACTCCACCCTATTATCATAGATCCTCCCCTGAGTGATCTACACACATTCCACCATTTTTTTCAACTGGAGCAGCTACAGTAAGAAGAATAATGTCTAAGCTTCGTAAGCATCATAAGTCTTTTGTTGTTGGCTGTAAAAGTGAACATAAGTGTCTTCATGTACTCCTGGCATAAGAGCCACTGAATACGCAGAGGACAATTCTATTTTTTTAAAGGAAATGTGCCCCAAAACATACAAAAATGAGGGTATGTTTGTGCAAATCATTTTATACCGGACTGCTTTGTGAAAGAGTGTTAATATAAAACAGGATGTTTGCAAATCGCCTTTCTGAATGTGCTCGTTAGCTGATTCCACAGCTAATGCAGCTAAAGTTACCATTGTCTCTGATTGTATTCACAGAGACCAGAGCTATGTCGGAGGCGGGGAGCAGCAGCAGCTCATTTGCATTTAAAGAGACACACACAAAAACAGCATGATTTTGATTCCACCCAAAAAGAGACATTTACAACATGGTATAATAAATTATCTGTAGGGTATTTTGAGCAGGAACTTCACAGACACATTCTGGGGACACCTGAGACTCTGAGAATCTTGTGATTCATCTCGATTTAGTTTAAGGCTTAGAGCCTATGGCAAACTGGTCTCAGTGAATTCCGAAACAGAATGTTGACTTTTCTTGAGCTAAACTCTGGGTGCTCCTCGTTTCCTCGCTCCTTCACCCTCGAGGCCATGACCTGGAAACCGATCAAAGTCTGCATCAATGAAGGATGCATCAATTCACTAAATGCACCATGAGGAGGCAAGAATCGAGGATGGAGGAAGATTATCGAGGACACTTGAGCAAGGTAACACAGGAGCATCCGATGCAAAATACTTTTTGGTCGAAGCACCTGACGCACACATAAAGTCTCCGCCCCCCCACATCTGACACAACAGTTTTAATTCATGTTTTAACTTTGCGTTTTAAACCATTATTGTCACATACTTCAATAGTGCTTGAATTATCTGGATTTTTTATAAATATATTTATGAATAAAGTTTCAATAACATAAAAGCAAGCACGCTGAGGTTCTGCAGCTGTGCAAAAACAAGCTCTGAAGTGACTTGTGAGTGAGCAAGGACATTTCATTTTACATATATTTCTTGCTTTGATTCCTCTGTCCTTGTTTCCTTTCCTTCCATCCTTTCCTCATTCCCTAAGAGGGTGGAGTTAGGAAGAGAGAAAAAGGAAGCAAGAAAAGGAAATGAGGATGCACAATTTCAGAAATGAGAAGCTCCCTCAGTCTGTGCTTACATAAATTCGAAGTACTGCCCCCAGTGTCCAAAACAGGAAGTGTTTTTGAACATAAGGACTCATGTAAGCATGTGAAATGCTTACAGAGGTGCACCAAATCGAGTTGTAAAACAAGTAGTTTTTATTAGTAATGTAATCTAGTGGAGAGGAATGCATATTTTATTAACTCTATCCCTAGACCAAACCCCAATGCTAAACCTAACTGGCAGTGGAGTAATAATGTTATTTTAGAGGGAAAATGGAACCTCTGAATTGTGCCCTTCACTCTCTATGCTAAAACGATTACTTACTGGTTTCAACATTGGAAGTAAATCCGGGTCTCCCACATTTCCAGTCGCTCCACAGAAGAAGGTCATCTCTCATCAGCAGGGGTGGACTGGGAAGATAAATCGGCCAGGGATTTTACATAGCACGGCACTGTGATATGCCAAATGGGGCAGTAATATGCAGAAAAGGACAGGGAACAGCAAACTTTGGGCCAGTTTTAAAATCCCAGGCCAATTTCTCTTCCCAGTCCACCCCTGCTGATGGGAGATTTTGTTTGCCAGTCACATGACATGATAGGGCAGATGCCAAGGTACTGGAACATTCAAAAGCAACATGTCAACTTCCCATGTGATCATGTTGCTTATTGAATAATTCGTTTTAAATCCCTATGGAAAAAAATGGGCAAATTACTTCTGGAACCAAGGCCACTGAAAAAGTGGAAGGTCATTGTTGCACTCTCTAGAGAACCAGGGCTAACAGAACATAAAAATAGAATGAAGGAAAATAGTGATTGATTGCTTGTTAAGGAAAATGGAAACAGATTTCTTTGCTCTGTACAACAAAGTCATTGTGTTGTGTGATGAAAATGATTTGAGTACAGCATTAGAGTTGGTGGTGGCAGTACCTCACAATCCCTTTGATCCTGCAGTGGTTAATGGTGTTATCAAACATGAATCGAGACTGAAGGCAGTATCACACGCATTTGGCATATCGCGACACCATTTTGCAGCCCTCTTCATCCAGTCGTGGCCCATTTGTCATAACGTGGTGGCCCGTTTCAGCTTATTGCAACCCGTTCTGCCCAGTTTCGCAGCCAGCCCACCGGGAAAAGTCCTGGATCTCCCTATGGCCAGTCTGCCCCTGAAAACGTGCATTCATCTTCTAAAGAAAGCATCCTAACCTCCATGGAAACTCATAAATTATTGGTATGCTCTTCATCGATAGGTAGCAACTTATAGGTACACCCCCTACATTCAGTACTGTCAAAGAATTTGGTCAAAACAAGGTATCATTGTAGACAACATAATCAAGCTGCCAGAACTCCTGGAACAGTCTTCCATGTCAGCCTGGATTTTGGAATATAACAAAGTTGTATACAGTCTGTAGTGAAGGCAATCATAAATCTCCTGTGGTGTGACTGGAAGCTTTCTTTAAAATTACATGTCCACAACACACGTGAACAATCTGCTAGAGCACATGATGACAAAGGGAGAACATGAGTCAGAGGAGAGGAAAAGGATATCAAGATAAAATTGAGTGTTCCTCTAATATAAAACCAACACCCCATCTATACTACAGTGATGCAGGACAACTAGAATACTTCCATTATAATCAACTACGCTTAGAGTTGTTGACAGATTTGTTGAATGTAATGGGAGCATTTTAATTTTGTTGCATTATGTCACACGCTTGCAATGGAAACGGTAAGCCAGTGCTCGATGTAACAGCAATGTACTGTCGATGAAAATTATGTTAGGTTCTATCTGTCAAAATGTCAAAAATATCCATGCATTTATTTAAGCAACAAGGTAGGAGAAAGAGTCCCTGACATGTAAACTATTACATGGGCCATACACATGCCATACACAGTGGATAGGTGATTAGATGTTTCACATCAAAGTGTGCATTTTAGCAGAGCTGGATTGCTGTGTTGACCAATCAGCATACAGGACCGGAGCGATCTGTACTATAATACCTATTTTGTCAGATACTGTATAATGTGCTACAATACAAATGTATCACTTGCAGCTAGAGAAAGCAGTCAGGCTAAAACTTTGTGCTAAATTATGTGCAAAAGTAGAGTCTATTTTATTTGCAATCATCTTTGCACCAAAGCAGGAGAAATATAGTACAGCCAATTGTTAAAAAAGAGAAAACTGCTCTGATTTACAGTATATAGGGCTTGCTTTCCAAACATTGATATTCAATCCAGATTCCAGTTCATGTTTCTCACTGAAATCTGTTAAATTAATCTTAGTGGACACCATTAAAATAATGTGTTTTTAATCTATAGTGATACATGACTGTTTTGTGCAGTTGGGGCTGGGTTTGTGATGCGTGTCTGTGCAGGTAGAGAAGGTGTCAGGTTTGTGATGTATGTTCCATTAATCTCCCTACTTATCTTTAGATCAGCCCATTTATCTTAAATGAGACAGAAAGGTATAATACTTTCATACAGCTGCAGGGTTCTAATGCAATTTTGCATACAAAGGAGACCATGGAAAAATGGTAGAGCAGAGGCCAATTTAAATGTTAAATGATCTGTGCAAACTGTGAATGCAAAAAAAAAAAATTGCATCGCAGTTATACTAGACTGATCCCATTCTAATCAATAAAACTGTTGCACGCTTGCAATGTGGACAGCTTAGTTGATGATAATGGGAGCTATTTAGCTTTATTGCGTCACACTTAATGCTTAAGGGCACCTACACACTAGACAAAGCTCTGACAGAGAATTGGATTTTGGAAAGCATAACTGGACCCGCCTCTCTAAAATTCTCATGAAGCCTATACGTCAGAGTGTGTTGCAATGATGGAGCATCAATTTTGCAAAACCTTGACTTTTTACTTTATGTCCTCCCAATGCACTACCCTTAATGAAATCAGTTCACAATATTTCCCAAATAAAGCGTAAACTCTAAAACTTAGGTGCCCTAAGGCTATTCACACCAACCAAGTCTAATTGAAATACATTACTAAACCTAGTTTTTTGCTCAATTATTTTACATGACTCTATGTACATATTGCAAAAATGTCCTGTTAAAATGAACAGAGAGGGGCTACAATAACAATGAAGAATATTAGTTCTTATTACACAGCTCTCTGGAATACTCGATTCTGATTTGTCAATGGCGGCATCCAGGGGTCAGAAATTGCTCTGCAACAACTGCACATCCGGGGATTTAGATGTATCAAACCGTTCATGCCTCACTTGTCGGTTTTAGGAGTGGGATGATGACATGAAGCTACAGTAAGAACAAAGGTTAGTTACACTGATATCATTAACTACTTGCAGTTGTAATGACAGCCAGCACATAAATGGTTGTTGTTCTCTGTCTGGTACGCTCGTACTGGTAGTTTCTTATAGACCGGAACCAGAAAACGGTCTACCGGCAATTAGACTCATAATGGTGCCGCCCAGTGGTTAGTCTAAACTGTGGATAGGCCTACTTTTTTTTGCATATTTTTAATTTTTATTGTTTTTACTTATTTTAAATATTTTTAAGTAATCTTGTAGCCCCCCTTGGAAGTTTGCAGAGGCCCCCTTAATGGGCCACATCCCCATGGTTGAGAACCCCTATACTTTACATTGTGTTAACAAATCACAGCTGTCTCTGTTAATAAGAGTGCTGTGTTGTTCTTTTTATGTTCTAACAGCACAGATAAGCAGTCTGTTATCTGTATCACCATGGTTACCAAACATGGCGACTGGGCACAGATAAGAATAATGAGCTGCCATGCAAATTCACCAGCCTCGACTAACTAATAAACACAAATAACACAAAACAAAATAAGCAGACAAGTTTCACAAATGATTATACCAGTTCAGAAATGTGTGAAAGATAGAGGTGAATTTCAAACATCCCTTAACCTTGAACATTGACAAGTGCAATTATGGAGCAGGATTGAAAAGAGTGACTGCATTAACCTCTCCGTGTTCACTGCATGACTGATTCAATGAAATGTTATTCAATAAAAGTGGCTCAATAAAGAATGATTCAATCAAAACTATGACAGAAATGATTATTTAAGGGTAGGACTATATGTGACTATATGTGCAGAATTATCAGTGTATGCAACAAGATATTTTTATTTTACTACATTTCATTCTCATTTTTGCATGGGCACGTTTTAATCTAGTCTTGATAATAGTATTTCAACAGTTTTTGAAACTCTTTTTTGATTTGTTTTGTTTCTTTCTCTTTAATAGAAGGAGAGCTGAACGGATGTTTTGATATTTCCTTTGTGATGATTTTAGACGGTCATGCATTTCTCATTGTGCTCATCTGAATACAGCTCGTCTGCTGTCCCAGCAAAATGGGTCAGGGTGATCTATGATCATACAATGTGAAAGAAAAGAGCCTAATCTCTCTCAATCTCTCCTCTATTCTCTTCCACTGTTTTTGTTTTCACCTTCCTCATATTTATCTTAATCTCTCTGTAGCTTTGATCATTTTTGATGCTAATAACATTCACTCTCTCTGTCTTTATGATCAGAGGTATGACATTTTCAACATACACTGTGGTCTTAAATTGCTTTCCAATTTAATAAAATCTTTCTTTATAAATAATATCATGGCATCACAATTTGGGTTAAAAAAAAGTGTAGCCTAGAAGCATAAATTGAACATTTAAAGTGATAGTTCAACCATAAATTAAAATTCTGTCATTGTTTACTCACCCCTGTGTTGTTATAACCACATTTGACTTTCTTTCTTTTTCTTAACACAAAGGGAGGAATATTGAAAAACTGTTGTGCTCAGTGATGTCTTACAATGGCAGTTTATGGTGACTATCTCTTCAAACTTCATAAAATATGCTCTTCATGCGTGTGTGTGTTTTATTATTAAGATGTCAATTGATGTCCATTATTATGGATGTTCACAGAAAAAATTACTTATATTTTGGTTGTTTCTCACCTAAACCTATCGTATGACTTCAGAGTACTTGGAATATGATGCACGATTTACAAGGACAACTTTTATATATTTCTTAATTTCATAATGTTTATAAATAATTTGCTACTTTTCAATATAATAAAATTTGCATTTTTTTTCTATGTTTAAATTACATTTTGAATCTCTATTTTCAGTGTGGACTGTTTTCATCTGAAATGAATCCAGTTTTGTTATCTTTTCTTCACAGGCTTTGTATCTCTGGTTCTCGCTTAATTTCGATCCCTTTAGCTAGGTTTTCCTCTTTGTCTTTGCTCCTCTGTGTATTTTTGTGTGTTGTCTGTCAGTGCAGTTTCTGTGGTCAGGCTTGACTGCAGCTCTGACATACAGTACTTGTTTCCTTGTGTTTCTGCTTTTTCTGTATTGACTGTCATTTCACTGACATGTATGTATCTGACTAGCAGCTGTGGGCTACTCCATAACTCCCACTGGGTATGCATTATACCACTCAAATCTAGATGTCAGATTTATGCACAGCAGGTGCACAGCAGGTGCACACCTGGGCTCCTAGTACTTGTTGGTGTGTGTGTGTGTGTGTGTGTGTGTGTGTGTGTGTGTGTGTGTGTGTGTGAGGTGCAATGAGAGAAAGAAAAAGAGAGCAATACTTAATCAATCAGTATACAAATATGTTTGGAAACTAAACATTATAATGCATGTTAATAATATACATTAATATTTAAAGGATATTTCCATATTTCCATTATGTATTATCATAAGTTTTTGCGACATATGGCTGGCACCAGGAGCATAGCAGAAAACAGGCCCCATGAAGAGTGGTGGAGCTGCCCACGCCAGTTCTCTTCCTCTAGAGTCTTCCCTTTTTCCTGTACACTCAGACCTCTCTGACTCAGCCTCTCTATAGAGTCTCCATGCCTCATCTCATTCAGACTGTCACGCATATGGAGATAGAATTGTTGCATATTAACATATGCAACATATGCAACTAAAAGAGATTTACAATTAGAAATTTGGTTCACAAATACATTGAATGAGATCCACAAATAAATGTAAGGGATGTTCACAAAAATTAAATGAATTCACAATAATAATAAAAATAATGAAATTTACAAGTATATGTTAGGATTTCCACAAAAATAAATAAAATTTGATTTTCAAATATTTTTTTTTTTATTTACAATTATATTTTTAACTCACAAACACAACTTTGTCCAGCAGTCCTTTGTGAATTGTTGCGCATTTATTTGTGGATCTCTTCCTGTGCATTTGCGGACCACTACACGCATTTGTTGATTTTGAGACCAATCTAGTGTCAAGACGTGTACACAAATCTTCAAATAGGTGGTCTCCAGCCATCATCTACTCAAGCTAATCAGATAATGGTCACATTATTCGGACCAATCATAGCACGTTCTATCTTCAACCACTCGAGCTTCGTTGTACTATCAGGGTGGGACCGGAGTAACAGTGCTCTCATGAGCATGGAATCAAGCAAATACAGACACACTCTAAGGCCACAAACAGACGTCATCAGAGGAATACTCTGATTTAAGGTTTGTTTCATTTTCTCTCAGTTATAAGCATGTGTAGTGTCTTGTTAAATGTCAACAGCTGAAAATTGCTTATCATTAGCTTTATAGCTAACCTGGCTGACTGTATGAGTCTGCTATTTTAATTTTAACCAAGTTTCTTGACACACACCACCACAACCCTCTCAAAGATTTCTGGCTATTTGTGTGGTCTCACAGACTCACTGTCACTGCAGACCACTTACAGAGGTGTTGGACTGGCAGAACCTCCATCCAAGATAAAAAAAATGTTTTTAAAAAACCAAGGCAGACATAATGTGAAAATGTTTTTGCATTTCAGCACTGATTTTGGAACTTTTGAATTCAGTGAAATATATTTAAGCAAAGCAGAGAGTACTCTTATTGGTAGCATTATCAAGCATTATAATATTTGCAATAAACAAACATGCAAGTGGAGGGGATGCGTAAAATTTGATGATCAATGTTCTTATAGCGTGATTTGGAATGTTCCAAAGAGCAGGAAGTCTGGGCTGGACATGTTGAAGGTTCATTGCCTTTTTGGTTACACTTCACAATTACAATACAAGTTTGAGTTTGTTAACATTTGTTAACTTAGTTAATATGTACTAACTATTAGCAATACTTTTGCAGCAATTATTAAAGTATTTTAATGTTAATTTCTACAGAAATGATTACACTTATTTCCATATAATTGTTGTATATATTAACATTAGTTAATGCACTATGAACTAAAGTAAAAAAAAAATATATATATATATATATATAAATTAAAGTGAAACATCCTCGTTCATTGTTAGTTCATGATACCAAATGCATATAATAATATTAACAAATAGATCCTGTTGCTCCTACAGTATATGCCCCTATATGCATGTATATGTTGCAAATCATATCTGTTGTGTACTTTTATTGTTCAAAATATGCATAATAATATGCAACCATATAGATGGTGTATAGTAAAGAAATTACTAAAATTCTTTTACAGAAGTGAAAGTCAAAGAAGACAACAAAATTAGAAATCAATGGAGTCTGTCCTGGATGATGTAGGAAATGTGCATCAGCTGCAACAAACATCTGCCGTTTTAAAGCAAATTGTGTCTTCACCCTCAACTTATTCTGTTTCTTTGGTTACATCTGAAATCTAAGGTAGCTGTCTTTTGCTGCCTCACTGCCTAGTCAATGACTTTATAGGCTGTGTGGCAGCGGGGGCATGGTCGAGAGAGAGAATGTGGTAATCTGAGCTAAATTATGTCTAACACCCGTGATTCTAACACCTCTAATTCCAGTGAGTGTGGGGAGAGCGGCATATAAACGGCCACACCACCGCCAGAGAAGAGAGAGAGAGCGACATGAGTGTGTCTTAGTGAGTGTTGTATTTTGTTTTGAAGCTGAAGACACATGGAAGTTAATGTTGTAAAGTATTTGTTGGGAAAGAGTGCACGCAGACTGTTGAAGGCAGAGAAATAAAGAGCCTTACTTGACTGCATCACTGCTCTCCGTCTCCTCCCTTCCATCTCCGAGTTTGAACTCGTTACACTGTGTTATGTGTGTAGAGTTACCTTCACAGGACATTGGTTTCAGACAGCCTTTCTAGGCAAAATAAGTAATGCCATGTCAAATTCAAGTGAGCTTTAGACATACCTAAGCAAATATCTCAAATATCATAAGTTGAAAAAACAAATGTATTAACTAATTATCTGCTTTCAACTGACCCACTCCCTATGAAATCCTAAAATCCAACCACAGGATTTTGGAATATTATGGGCAATGAATGACACTTTGCTTTCCTACCTATACAAACCTCCCTTTTATCTCTCCCTCTTCCGTCCATATAACAGCTATGGCTGTGCATTGTGGGGTGAGGAATTGCCATAAAGCTGCTGCCAACAAGAGCTGACAGAATTCAATAAGGGGAGATGACACTGGGGTTATGACTATAGTGGTCTGTCTAGGCTGAAAAGAGGAAGTATCTGGCAGACAAAGGGAGGGTTAGCTTAGCGGCTAGGCTAATAAGCAGCATGTACTGCAGCTTTGTCTGCTGTCTGATAGTGTACACATTTTGAGATGGTGATTTTTTTGTGAATGATTACCATTATTTGTATTCAATGAAAAAAAATTGCGTAAGTATGAATTGTGCCGGCTATATGCTTTGTTTATTTTCACATGCTGTCAGCATTGTATTAGCCCCTAATTCACTAAACTAACTATACAGATGTTTGTCCATAGTTGGTAATAGTAAATATTATCAAACCTCATTGGTTCTTGCTCATTTTGAAACTAAACTTCATAGCACAAGAACCAATGATAATTTTATGTTATTGACATGTCACCATATTTGATTTTGGCTATGTATACATGAATTGAACAAAGATTTTATTTGATATTTGAGTGAATAATTACTTAAATTTCAGTTTGTTTATCATACATAGTGATTATATATTTTTAGAAGACTTGGAATATGATGCACATGACATGTGAACTAATTTTATGACACCTTTGGGTGCTTTTTTAGCTTTAAAGTCCTATAGTAAGCCTTTGCATGGATGGAGGAGGCTTGTTTGCTTTGAGAACAATGATAATGACTCAATTTAAATATGCCCACCGCAGTGCTAAACCAACACATGTAGTGCCATGTCGAGATGAATGTAGTGGTTAGTGAATAAGAAGCAGGATTTAATACTGTGCACTAAAGAGGTGCAAATGTTTAGTGAATTTGTAACCATATGTTTGTTTTGGTTTCTGGATTGGTATTTCATAGCACAAATGCATATCATATTTCATGTTGAAAACATTTTTAATTCAGCATTAGCTGAATTTAGGTTAATATACTAGAAATACGCATGTCATTTCTTCGAGGATTATTTTGAAAAGAGCCTATTAACGAAAATGATATATTGTATACGCACAATGACATAGTGAAAAGTGTGTCATCATTTACTCTACATCTTTCCATGTAAAACAACGCAGAAAGACATTTGTCGTAATGAAAAAAAATATACTTATTTGAATCTTTTTAACTTCTTTTCAGGATAGATGTTCTGGCTGTTTTCAGTCTTAAATGTGATGTGACATATCTTAATCTCACTCAAGGTTATCAAAACAAAAAAAGATTTCACACAATTCTCATCCAATGTAAATGTCACTCACATCACATTTCAAGGGACCCCTGAGTTCATCCAATGAGATAGGTTTGACAAAAGCCAACGTAAGTGACAAATTCATTAGAGGCATTGTCAAAAAATTGTAAGACTACAGGGATGTGATGCAGCAATTAAACTGGGATTTTACAGTGTAGGAATCAATTTCTCATTGCTCCACATCACAAAGATGGGGGTTTTAATAGAGCTGTGATATATTATGTATGATGTACGACGCTACTGTAATAACTGTTTTATCAAACAGCAAAATAAATTCATGAAACCCTAGAAGTTGACATTATAGGACATCCAATTGTTTGAGAGCAGAAATGAATTTAGACATCCTTTTATTGCAATTAAATGTCTGTATTTTAATTGAGGTTGCACACAGTTTGCAAAATTGCAATTTAAATTTGATTTTAAGTAGGTAGAATTAAAATGAGGTTCAAAGAAATAAATGACTTTAAGTGTTGTTTAACATTTTTTTTTAAAAAATCCAATTTGATTTTCTGAAATAATGTTATTAATTCTATAGGTGGCATTTCAGACATTGATTATTAATATCACCTAATGTATCTGGAAATATCCCTGGGTGTACCCAGGGATATTTCCAGATACATTAGGTGATATTAATAATCAATGTCTGAAATGCCACCTATAGAATTATGTACTGTATATTTAATTATATTTAAAAAATTAACTTTTTATGAAATTTTATGGACCATGGCAGAAATACATTTCCAAGAATGCTCTTATTTACCCCAAATTCTGGAGCCAAACAATATGAAGAAGGCATACAAAACAAAAACCTTGTCCATTATAAAGTTGTGTTGAAATAATGAAATTTCTCTTTTGTGTGACCTTTGAATTTCTTTGAATCTTCTTGTCATTTCAGTTCATCCTGGGGCATAGCCAATTTAATTCAAATTGCAACTTGTGAATTGAAACTCTGAACTGGAGGGAGCTTATACAGGTATGTAAGTCGTTTTTTGACAAAAAATAATTATTTCATGTGTGGATAGACATGAGAGGTTGAATGAGGACCTGAATCCATGGATGGTGTCACTCATCTTTATAGAGTGGACAGATTCAGTGTCAGCACTGTTATCGTCATAATGGCAATACAAGGGCATGTAATATTAGAGGAGGGGGGAAAGGAGTTATTGGTGGATGGAAAGGAATGGAGAGGAAATACAGAAAGAAACTTGAGTTTTAAGTATTATTCTGATTATTTTACAGATCAATCAAGTATGATATATTTTCTGTTTGAAGCACTGAGATGCCAAAGATGAAAAATATATTTTGGATTAGAATGATTTTGGAGCTTTCAGCCAGACTTGAAAATGAGACGAGGACCTATATTTTTCCTCAGAGGGCATAAAAGATTTACTCAATACCTGCTTAATAATAGATTATCTATAGCTCATCTTCTTGGCACTTCAATCTGTCTCCTGTGCCCAGTGGATGGAGAACATGGATATTTTAGTAAATGCTGGACTATACATCAGTCTCTACTAGCTATATTAATATATTTACATTGCAGCACACTAGACCTTTTGAAAACTTTCCTTTAGGTTTTGGAAGGTTCATAGACAATTAGCTCTTCAAACATGGTTTGCAATATACGTATGATAGTGGAATGAAATGATTATCAGAGGATATCACAATATTTTAAATGAATTAATCTAAGATAACAGACAAATATTTCCACAACTTATCATGCATCACTGTAATGACATTCCTCAATCATTTTGGTTAAACAATGCTATTTCTTAATGTGCATGTACCCTGAAATCAATCCCATTCTGCATCAAGCGACAATTGCCCCATATAAACCAGGAAGTAATAGCATTCACATAACCAATGGAGAGCGCAATTCAGAGGTCGCATGTCATTCTAAACTGCATTTTGAATCTATTCACTGATTAGGGTTGTGGTCTGGGTTAGGGGGTAGCGTTCCTGATGAAAGGATTACATCGTTTACAACAAAAAATTGAGCTGGCTTTTGGCACCACCCTGTGGTAATTTCACCTCATTGGCACTTCCAGCTTTGGCCCCTGGGGGCAGTGGTTCAAATTTCAGTAAGTACAGACAAATTTCAGGAGCAGAACTTTCGGTCTCCTATTGCCAACTTCACAGTCTGTCTAGTTAAGCCTAAAGTATACTTAAGTCAGACACAGGGTCCATAATGGAAATTTCATCATCAGCAGATTGCTCTAGCTCTGAATATGTGCGGGCCAATTTTTCTGACAGTGCGTCTATGAACGTGCAGAATGCACATGCGTCTGGAATTATTTGAACTAATTAGTGGGTCCACAAGGTAGAAAGGTGGTCGATTGCTCACATTTGAGCCATTGCTGTCACAAAGAAGCACTAGAAGAAGATGCAATCGCTGCTAAACAACAGGAGACGAACGTGGAAATGCCAGTAGTGGATGTGCATGTCAAGAACTCATTTGTGAGGAGGTCAGGAGATATCTGCATTTGTATAACTTGAGTCTGAAGGACTATAAAGTCACCTTTATGCAGCTAAACTCCTGAAGAGATATAGTCCAGTATCTCAAAGCAGTCATTGCATGCATGTGCCAAATGCCTGTGTCTGCATGCACATGAAATATACATTGACAGGCTGGCATTCAACTATACGTAGACACTAAGTGTTCATGTCAAAACCGAATTAGACTTTGAGCTTTAGGACTTGTTCTTAACTCTAAGTATTAAATTGATGCAATTAATACACCCCCAAACCGGTTGATGTACAGACTCCATTTAAATGTATTAATTTAAATAATTTCATCTTTGGGTGTGGTAGCTATTTAAATGTTTTTCAACTTTATACTTTATAAAGAATTATTAAGTTTAAGACCAAAATGTAAGATAGTCAACCCCTAGGCTAACTTTTGTTTACATTCCATGTTGTCATTGAAAAGAAACTGAGCCAGTGGGGGCTTCTGTTGAGCGCTAAAGGAGCTTCAATTGAGATTTTGTAAAAGACTTAGATTTCTATGATGGTTACACAATTCCTTATGTTTTTTTATTATTATTATTTGGGTTAAAATCACTATATTAGTTCATTACAATTAATTTTGAAGCATTGCGTTATTCTAACAGGCAAATATTTTCAGCAGGAAAACTGTGATGTGCGCCCACTGTCGGGCATTTTTTAAAGTTGTTTCCCACAATGCAATGCGAATTAGAGAGTCTTACTATGGACACCTGTGAGCTTGTTTTATGCAATGTGCTTTCTGTGGGATCTTTAGCTTGTCAGACAAATTGTTAGACAAAGTCTTAAGTTAATGTCTATATTTATGCAACAGGCCCATAGTTTTATATTTAGTTATTTATTTTTTGGTCAGGCTTAAGTGTCCAAATTTTTTTGTGGCCACTGTGAGCAGATATTTGAGAGTTTTGATTTGATTAGCTAGATAACATCATTTAATTTAGGTGTGACAGCAGAAAAGAGATTGAAAACATAAGAAATAAGAAATTGAACTGTGCATAAGTCTATTTAGCAGCCATAATTTTGAATGCAAAAACATGATGAAGTCACATCAGAAAAGACCATTTAAAGAGCTTTCTTGCCAAAAAAAAAAATAATTATAATAATAATTTCACAGTCAAGTCTGAAAAATTTTGAGCTTGCTAACTTTCCTGTCCTTCCTGGGGTCAAACGATGACTCTGACCTAAGCAGAAGTGAGGGATTGAGTATCATGTTATTGGCTGTGAAGATGTATAGTAGACAAGCTTCATTGGAGGAGCCTCTCTCTCTCTCTCTCTCTCTCTCTCTCTCTCTCTCTCTCTCTCTCTCTCAGAGTGCATGGTGGGAGCGTGTGAGTGGAGCGAGCGTGTGGTGAGTGCGTGTGTTTCCGTGTCCGCTGAGGCTAGTAGGAGTGCTCTTTTCTCAATTATTTCTTACTTTTATTCTTAAACAATACAACCTATTGTACGTCAGTTGAATAAAACCCACATAAATATTACTGGGTGCCAAAATCCAGTGTTTCACTGGGAAGCATGGTGACCCAGGGTGTTAATTTATTGGATTCACTCAAGCTGCATCACAGAGTTAAGGTGGTGTCAGCGGGGAGCATGGAAGAGTGTAGGTTGGCTATAGGAGATGAGTGTGTGTTAGCTGCATCAAGGATGAATGATTAAATAATTTTGTTCTTGAGCACAGTGGAAAAAGCAAACAAGGTAGTGGTGAAATATTCTATATAAGGCGTAGATATATTCTTTTTTTATCCCTGTGCTTCCTCTTTCTACTCCCACTAAAAAAGTCACTCTATCAAACGTACCTCCCTTCACCAAAGATGAGATGCTGGCAAAAGAATTGTCACGCTTTGATAAAATGTTTGCTCCCGTGAAAAGATTGCAATAAGGAGTCAATCAGATCTAGTAAAACATGTAGTATCTTTCAGGAGATTTTTACTTACATGCTTTTTAAGGATAACAGAACTGAACTTGATTTAAATCTTAATCTTAGATTGGATGTTTTTGATTACACTGTTTTTGTTACGACTGGCACGATGAGATGTTTGGGTGCAGCAAAGTCACAAACACTAAACAGAATGATGGTGAAGGCGAAAATACTGTGCAAGACAGAAACTCTGCGGTTGCAGTACCACTACTAACCTGGCCGCAAACAGACCGCCTTGTGTATTGGCAGTCGCACCAGATAAGAATACAGATTAAAGTGCTGAAGAGACCGACCTGACTGTGTCGCGTCTCGCCAATGATGAATTAAATGTGAGTAAATCTGGAGATTTAATATGTGGAATTGCTAATGTAAGTGTGAGTAATATTGATAACAATAGTGCTGATTGAGAAACATTTACGGATGATACACAGGCAAGTTTGAGTCAATTTTCTGACACAGAATCACTTTCAGGAATCAGAATGAGCTTTCTTACCAAGTATGCTTAAACAAAAAGGAAATTTGTCATGGTGTATATTTTTTTACATATACAACATATACATACAAACAACTGAAATATACATATAACATATATACGTCAACAGTGAAATAAGAATAAAAAAATAGAACAGATAAATATATAGAGGAAACTACAGCAGTGAAATAATGATGATGATTTAATGTATTGTGCAGAAGAGGTAGGATATGTCAAATAAATATAAATATGAATGAATAGTTGAATATGCACATGACTGTATTACCACAATGGAGAGTATTGTGGGCAATTATAACTGTTCTTAAAGGGTTACTTCAGGATTTAGCATTAAGCTTTGTATCAGTAGAAAACCAGTATAATTTTCGAATTACCGAGCTCCCCCCCCCTCATATCCCCCTGAGACGAGAGATTTATTTATTTTTAGTCTGGAAAAAATCCTCCGATGACGCAAAAATCGGCATTTTGCGTCATCGGAGGATTTTTGGTCCAGAGGCTTAAAACTACAGCCAGTATTCCGCATGTTTTCACCACGCCCATATGGGGCGGGATCTCACTCACAGAATGTGAAGATAGTGTCAGCCATCTTTCTGTAGAAGCTAAGAAAACAGGCTCTTGCTCTGTGTAGAAAGTTTGTATACAAGTAGGCTAATCACGATGGCGGAATGTAGTTTTGAAGTTGAAATGGCAGAAGGGGATTACAAAGATCTGTTGCGAGAATCTGATGCTCGCGGCTACCTGTACGTGCCGCAATACAGCGATGAACAGAGGCTGGAGCAGCTGCTGTAGCAGGGGAGCAAAACCTGCTTGGCAGGCAGGAGGAAGAGAGTGTTAAATTATATTCAGACTCGAGTTGGGGCGGACTGGTGGTGTCAGTGCTCTCGCTGTGCGCCTATGGAAACAGATAGAGAGTCCTATTGCTGTCGCGAATTTCAGCGATACTGGACGAGATCGCTGAATCCGCTGATGAAACTGCACCGATAACATGAGCATGTATAACTGAGCACCCAAGTTTTGTATCACACATGGACAGGGGAGTCCTGGAAACTTATTTTAGGATCCCGAAGATAAATTGGAAATGCCAGCCAAAGCCCGCAGGGACAAACGGACGGCTTAGTGTAAAGTGAGTATTTTGTTTGTTTTTCTTTTTTGTTACTAAGACGTCATGTACAGAGTTTGGACACCCGGAATTATAATGTTCTTCCCGCGTAGTCAGTCAATTTATCAACTAACTCACGATTTATAGAGTCACGATCTCAAAGCAAGCATCATATTTTCAGATACTGCCACCTGTAACCGGTAGGCGTGGTTTGGGAGTGGCCTCGTAAGGGCAGCAAAGCAAGTGCATTCTGGGAGTTGTTGTCTTTCAGCCACATGTGTAAAAAATACATTTTCTGCCTTTTCTCTGTCTAGAATGCTTCAAATTCAAAAATAATTTCACATTTATACTATATAAATGACCAATTTTAAATACACATTCATCTTCCCAGAGGTGAAGTATCCCTTTAAGTTAAATGGCCTGAGGGAAGAAACTGTTCTTGTGCCTGACTGTTCTGTTGCTCAGAGCTCTGTAGCGCCTTCCAGAGGTAAACAGTTCAAAAAGGTTTTGTGCTGGGTGAATGGGGTCCAAAGCAACTTTTCCAGACATTTTCCTTACTCTGGAGGTGTACAGATCTTGAAGGGTGGGAAGGTGAGGACCAATAATCCGCTCAGCAGTTCAGACTATTCTTTGAAGTCTTCTGATGTCTGACTTGGTAGCTGAACCAAACCAGACAGTTATTGAAGAGCAGCTGACAGACACAATGACTACTGAGTAGAACTGGATCAGCAGCATCTGTGGCAGCTTGAACTTCCTCAGCTGGTTGAAGGAAGTACAATTTCTGCTGGGACTTTCTCACAATGGAGTCAATGTGTGTATCCCATTTCAGGTCCTGTGAGAGGAACCTGAATGACTCCACTGTTACCACAGTTCTGTTTAGTTTGGTTTAGTGCTTGGGTGTTCCTCCTAAAGTCCACTGTCATCTCCACTGTTTTTGAGCATATTGCAGGCCAATGACTGTAGTGTCATCTGTAAACTTCAGGAGCTTGACGGAGGGGTCCTTAGTGATGCAGTCATTTGTGTAGTGTGGAGAGCAAACATCCCTGGGGGGGCAACATTGTTGATTGTACATGTGCTGGAAGTAAATTTTCCCAGTCTCACTACTGCTGAATATCTGTAAGAAAGCTGGTAATCCACTGACAGATAGAGGTGGGAACCGAGAGCTGTGTCAATTGATTCCATAGGAGAGCAGGGATGATGGTGTTGAAAGCCAAATTGAAGTCCACAAATAGGATCCTTGTATAAGTCCTTTGTCTGTCTAGATGTTGCAGTATGTAATGCAGTTCCATATTGACTGCATCATCCACAGACTTATTAGCTTGATTGTCAAATTGCAGGGGTTCCAGAAAGGGTCCAGTGACATCCTTCAGGTGTGCCAACACCAGTCTCTCAAATGACTTCATGGCCACAGATATCAGGGCAACAGGTCTGTAGTCAAGTCCTGCAATCTTGGGTTTCTTTGGGATAGGGATGATGGTGTAGAGTTTGAAGCAGCTGGGAACTTCACAGTCCAGTGCCGTGTTGAAGATCTGTGTTAAAAAGAGGGCTAGCTGGTTAGCACAAGCTTTTAGACAAGTTGGTGAAACACTGTCTTTTGTTTCTGGAAGACCTGGCACACATCCTCTTCACAGATGTTGAGCGCAGGTTGAGTAGCAGGTGGAGTATGAGGGGGGTTGCAGGAGGTGTTGGTGTTTGTGTGAAGTGAAGGTTAAAGCGGGTGTGGGGTGTGAGATTGGGCATTTCATATCTACAGTAAAACACATTCAGGTCGTCAGCCATTTGTTGATTCCCTACAGTGTTGGTAGATGGTGTCTTTTAGTTGGTAATTTATTTCAGGCCACTCCACACTGATGTAGGGTCATTAGCTGAAAGCTTCTTTTAGCTGCTCTAATCTCCTTTGTCATTGTGTTTTTGGCCTGATTAGACAAGATTATATCCCCACTCCTTTAAGTATCCTCTTTGGCCTGACAAAGCTGCCTGAGTTTTACTGTAAACCATGGTTTATAATTGTTGTATGTTAAATATGTCCTAGTAGGAATGCAAATGCCCTCACAGAAACTGATAGTGATGAGTAGGAGGGTGGGGCCGGGTCGTGATTATGAGCAGCTGCCATGTGTCTCTCTCTCTCTTTTGTATTTGGGCAGTTCACGTGTGAGGTTTGCTTTGTTAAAATCTGGATAATGTTGTTCCATGTCTATGATCAGCCAGCTGAATTCAGCTGGTTGAATGTAAACACTCACTAGAATAAACGAGGAAAACTCCCGTGGCGAGTAGAAAGGCTTACAGATGAGGAAGGGCGCTTCTTAATTAGGGTAACACATCTTCTTCAACACTGTTACATCTGTACACCAACTTGCATTGATGTAAATGCATGTTCCACTGCCTCTCGTTTTCCAGCTCTGAACAGCTGAACAGAAAGTGTAATCTTAGTGAAGGATATGGATCAGGCTGTTTTTAAAACATCTTTGAAAAGGAAAAAGAAGGACAAGAGGGCTGTATAAAACAAGCAAGAAAAACAGGAAAAGGACAAAATTAGAATAATTTAGATGATGTTGCTAGTGAGAGTGAATTATCTGATTCCAATGTTTCTGTTTGTTCTCAGAGTAGTTGGACATGTCTTGATTATGGAGCAGTTGAAATCAAAAAGATCTTGAAACAAACCAAGAATTTAAAATAGTGTACAAATTGTGGAATATTTTCCAGATTTTCTGTGACTCGTTTTATATATTAAGTGTCTAATGAGTGAGGGACGGTGTGGCAGAGCAGAATTGCGCACTGCCCCTTTAAGGATCCACCACCACCAACTAAAATGGCTGCTCATCAGATTACCAGGTGTCAACAATAAACGCAACTATAAAGGTAACCAGGAAGATGGTTGTTCATGACAAAAAACAGAAAGAAGAGAGATTTGAGACTGGAGTAAGGTGACGTTAAGGTGTGCAAGCTGAGTAAGGAGAAAGAAAGTTTGTTTTTGTGTACGGTGATGTGGATTAGGAACGTGATCGGAGAAGAGAGGAAGAAACCACAAAGGGACAAATCTGAGAGTGCTTATCACCAGAGAATGAGGCCTGAATTTTTAATAGCCATTGATTTGCACTTTATGATTGAAAGTGGAGTGGCATGAGTTCAGAGGATCTTCAGTCGCTGAAGAGCTCCATGGTCAAGGTTTGACGGTAAAATAAAGATCTATAGTGGAAGCGCCAGGTGATTCCTTGATTCTTCTGACCTACCTTTATTCTCTTGTGTGTTGGACTCTCACTCTGCATCCTGCAATATTGCCCACAGTCACCAAACAGGTACATGCAAACTCTCCGTGAACCAGCGTGCACCATCCACAAACTTTCCTGCCTTAACTCTCTCTCATACACACACACACACTTGAATAATTATTGTTGGATGTCTTTTGTTCTGTTGGGATTTATTTATTTGATTATTGCTGGTATTTTTTTTTGTGAGTCTTTGACTCCTTGCCTTTTGTTTACTGTTTTCTTTATGATATTTGAATAATACACTTATGCTTTGAAATTTGATAAACATAATTATTTTTTTAATTTTTACTTAAAATTATTGATTTAAATTTAGTACAGGGGCTGCCATCATTACGGTTCATTGATGAAGTGAGAGAAGAAGGGAAAAGAAAGGACTGCAGAAAAAGAGCAGAGATGTATGAAGTAATGAAACAAAACTGAATTGATGTTTTACTTGCCCAGGAAACACATAGTGATGAGGTTACTGCCTTCCTCTACTCCACACTCTAAAACACAAATCTGTATAACCCTACAGCATTTTTGACCAACCATCACTAAGTCAGGTTCAAAGGCTGTTCCATTGTTTATGATATTGCAGATGGCAATACAGTCATCATGTTCTGCATCCTCAGGGGTGGCAGGCTCCCCTTCTAATGGCTGCTTAGAGAGGGTATCAGCAGCTGCATTATGCCGTCCTTGGTGGTAATTCACCTCAAAATCAAAAACAGCTAATTGAGCGATCCATCTTTGCTCAATTGCACCAAGCTTGGCCATTTTTAGATGACACAGAGAGTTGTTATCTGTTAGAACCACAAACTTGGAAGCCATCAGATAACCACAGAATTTTTCAGAGATAGCCCTCTTGAAGGCCAGTAGCTCAAGCTTCATGCCAATTTAATTTCTGTCAATCTTTTCTGCTTTGCAAAGTCTGCTACTGGCATAAGCTATGACTCTCCTACACTCAACCTGCTGTTGGTATAAAACAGCACCCAGGCGCTGCTCGTATCAGTCTCCAATGTGAAAGAAAGATTCAAATCCTAACACAGGAGCAGAAGTGAGCTTCTCCTTCAGCAGCTCAAATGCTGAATAGCACTCGGGTGACCACAAAGCACTAAAATCTGTCTTTGTGGCACCAAACTGATTTATCCACAGGTTCACAAATCATGAAGGGGGCCGGAAATTCTATAAAAACTCTCAATTAACTTTCTGTAGTAACTATTGAACCCTAATAACTAGCGTAATTCCTTAAAGGTACTGGGAATTTTCCATTGCTTGACTGCTTCAACCTGGATCAAGCCTTTTACCTGGCTCAGTACCAATACCTCGAGCTGAGATCTGATGGCCTACGAAAGATACTTCTTGATACAAAAAATAAAACTTTTTAGGCCTAACTTTGAGACCTGTTCCTTTCAGTCGGTTAAAGGCTACTTCCGGTCTGCAAGGGTAAGTACACTAGTTTGTCATCAAATTACATTAGCATGAAAAATTAGATCACCCATGGAAGCCTGCATAAGATGTTGAAATGTTGAAGGTCCATTGCAAACCCCAAAGGAAATCCGAGAATACTTAAAGATCCCAAATGGTATCTCGCTCGTGGACAGCAACCTGATGAAATCAACCAGCTAAATCAAAGAAAAGGACTTTGCTCCTTGTAGTGCATCAAAGCTTTCATCTATCCTATGCAGAGCAAACGCATCTCGCTTGGTCAGCTGCCTGTAATAGACACAGAGACTGCTATCAGTTTTCCTAACTAACAGGATAGGTGAAGCATCAACACTCCCTTACGAAACATAAGGGAAATATAATGTGATATATTGAATAATACATTTTCATATATGGAAATCTAGTGCTAATATTTTTCAATATTCTCCAATATATGCATAAACCATGTATGGCTACATAAATTCAGTGACCGATTTGCTTTCCACATAAAACTGTTGGACAAAATCTACATCCATTTTTTTTCTTCATTATGAACCAGTTGTCTACATCGGCTAATGATGTTCATGCCAATGTGTTTGATTAGGGAAATATACAAAATGTGTAGTGTTGGGGGGCCTCCAGGAACAGGGTTGTGAACCGCTGCAGGGCAATCTGAGAGAGTGTAATATGGGTGGAAAAACAAGCGAGCAGTCTAGACTTCAGAGCATGCATGAGGCGAGAGAGTGAGTGAGATCTTGCACACTCAAAAAAAACAATAGAATAAAATGATAGTCAGAATTATGTGCAAATGTTGACATCAGCACACACTCAAATAAAGAGTGAAAATTTGATTTTGTTTGCTCAAAATTAATTAATCTATGCAAGATGAATGCTTTAAAAAAGTTTTTTGGTGTTCTCAAGATATAATTTTACATGCTTAAAATATCTTGCTTGCTCAAAACATAGTTCCCCTTCTGTCACTCTCTCGACGTAGTGTCGAAGGAAGTGACACAAGGGGTCTTTCTTGGATGGCGAACAATACCTCTGAACCTGAAAAAAGGCCAATGTCAAGTTGACAGAGAGTATTTGCATACCCTGCCCTGGACATACGGGTATAAAAGGGAAGCGGGGCAGCGAATGCCAGTCATAATTTTTCTATGGAGCCGAATGGTTATATCTCAAACAGCTGAGTCACACCATTGTCTCACTCACCTCTATCAGCAAGAAGCGTGGCTGTTGGATCCGCACGGGGCAGTTTCCAGCTGGCGTCCTCTCTCCTGCACGCTGTGCAGCACACGCCCCTGGGCACTTCGACAGGGCTTCTTCCTGTTGTTTAACAAAAAAAAAAAAAAAAAAAAAAAAAGAGTATATTTTCCATAAAAAAAGAGCAATTTTCAGTCACTAAAAGAGTACACAGCGGCGTTGATGTCCTTTTCAGGACCCGTCTTTTTCAAGATGCCCTTCCGCCCCGTGTTATTCCTGGATGCGGTCGATTCCTCTCAAGAATGATGGCCATAGACGCTGCCTCATGTGCCTGGGCAGCGATCACACTGAGGCAGCGTTTGTGGATGGCTCATGTTCTTATTGCGAGAATATGACCATGGCCATGTTGCGGTCGCGGCTCTCCTTCTTAAGGGTGAATGCCACTTCAGCCGCCCCCCGTGTC
Organism: Moxostoma hubbsi; assembly: GCA_032164185.1. NCBI lineage: Eukaryota > Metazoa > Chordata > Actinopteri > Cypriniformes > Catostomidae > Moxostoma > Moxostoma hubbsi. The sequence goes on from JAVLUX010000032.1 coordinate 27,250,814, forward strand.
ACTCCTTTTTCCCAAGGGATTGAGGATGATGCAGCTGGCGATGAAGGCAATATAGGGATAACGACGAGCTCGGTTTCGCCGGGTAAATCCCCACAAACCACCCATCCCCCGACACGCTCGTGTGCTTCCGTCCGGACTCGGGATATGTGCGACTCGCCGCATGGCCAGCCTGCACCCTCCCTCGAGCTTCCGGCCTTGGATGATGACATCACCGCTGCATCGGAGAGCCTTCAGGCATCTGATGCGGAAGACTCGATTGGGTTGGGGCGCCGTGTGCAACGGGCATGCTGCCGCTGGCAACTGGAAAGGCCCTCGGCAGTGTTGGCACATCAATTGCCTAGAGTTGGTGGCCGTTATCCTTGCTCTACGGAGGTTTATTCCACTAATCCGAGGCAAGCACGTTCTGATCCATTCAGACAGCACCGCGACGGTCGCCAAGGCGGCGTGCGCTCTCGTCATATGTCTCAACTCGCCGCCATCTCCTCCTCTGGAGTCAGCCGCGACTCGCTGCTAGCCACTCACATCCCTGGCAACCACAACACGACAGCGGACACGCTGTCGTGGCAAGTCTTGCTCAGCGGAGAGTGGAGGCTCCACCCCCAGGTGGTCCAGCTCATTTGGGACCGATTCTGCAAGGCACAGGTAGATCTCTTTGCCTCCCAAGACAATTCGCATTGCCCGCTCTGGTATTCCCTGACGGATGCTCCCCTTGGGACAAACGTGCTGGCACACAGCTGGCCCCGGGGACTGTGCAAGTACGCATTTTCTCCAGTGAGCCTTCTTGCATAGGTGCTGTGCAAGATCAGGGAGGACGAGGAACAGGTCACCGTGGTGGCCCCTTACTGGCCCCTGGACGGGACGCGGAAGATCTAGCTCATCTACCACTTGCAGAGCAACACGCGGCTAGACCTAGTACGAGTCTCTTGGCTCTGTACTGGGGTTGGGCTCCACGGGCATAGTTCCCCTTTGTTAGGCTAACTCCCTGTGAGGTATTTTCCGTGATACGGACACCCCTTGTATCACTTCCTTCGACACTACATCGAGAGAGTGACAGAAGGGGAATGTCTTGGTTACTGTTGTAACCTCCGTTCCCCGAGGGAGGGAACGAGACGTAGTGTCCCTCCTGCCACGGCACTAGACCTAGCACTGTACATGGCCGTGCTTCATCCCTTCGGCTCCTCAATGCAAAATCCTGACTGGCATTCGCTGCCCCACTTCCCTTTATACCCGTATGTCCGGGGCGGGCATGCAAATTCTGTCTGCCGACTTGACATTGGCCTTTTCTCAGGTTTAGAGTTATTGTTCGGCGTCCAAGAAAGACGGGGAACGGAGGGGAACGGAGGTTACAATAGTAACCGAGATGTTTTACATTCACAGAATTGTAACCCTCCATGAGACTCATGAGATTTTGGCAGCCAGGGGCCAGAGGCCATCTATATACATCGATTTCTAGGGTGTTCTAGATGGTTGCTAGGTGATTGCTTACCATATGAAAGAGCCCATCTCCAAGTTTCTATGATATTCTGATGTCAAGATATGGTTTGGGTTCCTACTTCAATGTAAGGCTTTTTCTGAGCGAACTCTATAAGTTGCAATGACTTCAGTTGTTTTCAGCACTGAAGAATGCATCAGAAAATGCAACCTGGTCTCATAGAATCACATTACTATAACTACAATTACTTTTACATGCCATATTCTTTGTATCACAGCAGTTTTCTGGTGAAATGAGCAAAGATGTGCAACATCAACAAGGAGTTTTATTCACTTTCACACAAATCACAAGTAAAAGGGCAAATTAATAGTCCATAAACATGTATTTTTCTCTTTTTTTGCTCACACAATCTTATAACCGATACACACTTAATAATGCATGATTTTAAAGAGTATGAATATTTTAAAGCTCGCATAACATAACAAATTACAATTACAAGATTATTCCAGATCAGTATTTAAGTCCTTTTTTTTTACTATAAATCTCCACATTCCTCTTTGCTTTTTTTTTTTTTTTTTTTTTTTTTTGGTGATTCGAATTCTTACACTTACTGGTCGGGGCTGGTCAAAGGCAGAAATGTAAAGTAGAAATTACTTAATGTATCTGTTTCTTACCCACATCTATCATATTATGGTCTCACTCCAAAATGAATAGCTATCTGATATAATAAAACTTAAAGAGAAATAAATGCACAGTTTTGTCAGAGATACAATTTAATCACACAAATGATGCTCTTATGTAAGGTCCATTGTCAATTCAAATCTGGCTAGTGATTCATTTTAATGGTTTCCATCTAAGCATGGACTTAATTTAAAACAATGTTTAAAGGAATTAATGGAAAGGAGGAGGCAAGAACCGGCTTGACAGTATAGATAATAGTTTAATGAAGCCCTAAACAAAAAGACAAACACACAAAGGTGTCGGACAGCTGCCCGTAATCTCTCTCTCTGTCCCACTGCAGTCTCCAGTCTGCCTTTATCCCTCTCTGAGGCTTGATTAGCCTGATTAGGGGCCGGGTGTGTGGAATCACGACCAGGCCCTGCCCTCCACCCTGTCACACCATATAAATGTCAGTGTAGCCCAGATATACAGTTATATAAATGTAGATATACACATTTATAGTCTTTCTCTTAAAGGAAAACAGACCAAAAATATTGATGACTCATGTTGCATTGCACAGATTCAAATGTTCTCTAGAATAAGAATGTCCCACTTCCTGCAACCTGCTAACAAGTAGCAAACAATGGTTCCTGGCTGTGACATAGCTAAAGCTAATTGGCTGTTTTTTAAATAAGGTCACAAGAACTTAGAAATACATGGGTGTGATATTTGTATCTAAACCCTTAATTCAACTTAATCTTTCTCATCCTCTTTCACTTCTCAATTTTGCTCTACCTTCACAAGGACCTTTTATGTTCTGTGTGTTTATCCATTAGACTACAGCTTGCCTCTACTCCCCAGGTATGCCTGTCAGGTGATCCACATTCACATTTAATATGTATGACAGGCAATTACTTAGGAATGGGCCTTCTAGCTCTTTGTCGGCCAGCTCCCCAGATTCCCCAATGTCTCTGCCACTCTCTCTCTCTCTCCTCAGTAATTTGATTGACACATTCTAATATAGAATTCTGCTGAAGCTCTGGGGTCATGTGCTTCCATTGTGTCACCTCGACTGAATAAACTATCCTGTAGAGAGGGCGATGAGTTTAAATTCACTTGGTCACAAAAGTCAGGACAATACATTTCAATGGAGTGATTTAAATGAGTAAAATATATATATATATACTGTATATTTTATATATATATATATATATATATATATATATATATATATATATACTGTATATTATATGTATATTACATTCTTTTTTTTTTTTTTGCTGAGTTTATATATGTACAGTGCTTTCATAAAGTATTCAGACCTCTTAATTTATTCACATTTTGTTATGATGCAGCCTTATGTTAAAATGATTTAAATTGTACATTTTTCATATTAATCTACACTCCATACCCTATAATGATAAAGCAAAAAATAGATTTTTTTTTTTTATAACTTTGCAGATTTATTAAAGAAAAATCTGAAATATCGGATTAATATTCAGATGCTTCTACACTTCAATTGATTGGACATGATTTGGAAAGGCACATATCCGTCTGTATAAGGTCTCACAGCTGAAAATGCATATCAGGGCAAAAACCAAGTCATGAGGTCAAAGGAACTGCCTGCAGAGCTAAGAGACAGGATTGTGTCGAGGCACAGATCTGGGAAAGGCTACAAAAAAAGTTTTGGCTGCATTGAAGGGTCCAATGAGCACAGTGGCTGCCATAATTCTAAAATGGAAGAAGTTTGGAACAAACAGGACTCTTCCTAGAACTGGCCAAACTGAGCAATCTGGGGGAGAAGGGCCTTGGTATGAAAGGTGACCAAGAACCCAATGGTCACTCCTGTTTTTCAGCAGCAGGGACTGGGGGAATGGTCAGGGTTGAAGTAAAGCTGAATGCAGCAAAATACAGTGATAAACTTAATGAAAAGCTGGTCCAGAGTGCTCAGGACAGCAGGCTGGGCTGAGGGTTCACCTTCCAACAGGACAACGACCCTAAGCACACAGCCAAGACAAAGGAAAAGTGTATTAGGTACAACTCTGTGAATGTCTTTGAGTGGCCCAGCCAGAGCCCAGACTTGAACCCAATTGAACATCTCTGGAGAGACCTGAAAATGACTGTCCACTGACGGTCCCCACCCAACCTGATGGAGCTTAAGAAGATCTGCTGAGAATGGCAGAAAATCCCCAAATCCAGGTGTGCAAAGCTTGTTGCATCGTACCTCCAAAAAACTTGAGGCTGTAATTGGTGCCAAAAGTGCTTCAACTTATTACTTGTTGAGTTAATGGTCTGAATATCATGTTAATGTGATATTTCAGTTTTTTCTTTTTAATACATTTGCAGAGTTATCAAAAAACTGGTTTTTGCTTTGGCATTATGGGGTATGGAGTGTATATTGATGTGGATTTTTTTTTTTTATTATTTAAAGCAATTTAGCCTAAGGCTGCAACATAACAAAATGTTAAAAAAAAATTAAAGGCGTCTGAATTTGTATGTATGTATGAATGTATGAATGTATGAATGAATGTATACACACACACAATTGTCTTTTAATAAACAGTTTTGTTCTTGTTTAAAGAGAAAAGGTGGGAATTGGTTATATTATTAATATTGTGATATTCATATAATATTTTAATATATCAGTTACATTTCTGACTTTTTGTATATTTATTTCAGAATTTTTTTTCATTAAGTGACCACACCATCACAGATACTTCCGTGTGGGATCTTTTGACTTGGGACATTAAGTAACTACATAGCAACATTCTAGAAACTACAAAGAACACCTTAGCAACCCCATAGCAATGTCCTAGAACCACACAGAATGCCGGAGCATCATGGCAATAAGTTTTGCGGGGGCATACACTACTCGCATTTTCTTCAGAAAATGTAAGAATTCGACTACATGAAATAGGATAAATTAAGGGGGCCGTCTGAGATGTGCATTTTTATTTTCCGTAATTGCATTTATCTGATGTTTATCTTAAAACAAATAAGTTAATTTGAACAAATGAAAGAGTGAGGTTGTACTGGGGAAAATGTTTAGTCAGGTAATCTAAAAAAAAATATTATTCGTGTTATTATGTTATGTATTAATGTTAAGTTTAAAATGTTACTCAACCAGAGTAAATCAAACAAATTAGGTTACACAAAAGTATTTTTATACATGGTTAGATCAAGTTAAAATAAATCCTTGAGACAACAACTGCAGGGTACCTTTTTTTTCAGTCTGTGGTGGAGCCATTCTGTCAATAAATAAACAAATGTTCGGTAGCCTCCCAGCCATGCCAGTTTCATCTGATTATGGATTCACATCTGTTAGATATGCTTCACCTACAGTAGCTCTGACCTGTCACGACCTGACCTGCAGGGGGTCTTCACACCTCAATCAGTATGACCTTACAACACTGTCACTCACTTTCAATATCAACAGCAAAGTATAGAAAGAGAACCGACTCCAAAAACTGCTCCAAGAAAACATATTTCAGAATTCCAGACAGCATTTGTGTGGGTTTTGTGTGCAGGTGTGAGGTTTATATTTCACTCTCTCTTATTTCAGCAGCTGCAAAGCAATGGCCAAATACCCCAGCCAAATCGTAATGGAGTCAAGGTTTGGATAAAGAGTGCAGAAGACATAGTACACCAGGTAAGAAGGATTTCATTACCACACTGCACTTGAATAAAATCTAACAACAACACCTACACATGCACAGCAAATGCAAAGACATCTATGCAGTTAAAACAATTACAGTTACTTTGTAAGTTGTATTGTAAAATGGTGCTAGACCTTTTGTCTAAACTACAATTATTTTTAAAAAAACCAACTGGTCCAAAGGCAGAGGTGGACTGTAATGAAATACATTTACTTGAGTACTGTACTTAAGTACTCTTTGAGTATTTGTACTTTACTTGAGTACTATTTTTCTGGAGACTTGTCACTTTAACTTCACTACATTTGACAGACAAATATCGTACTTTTCACTCCACAACATTTCTATCAATGTCCTCGAGTAGAAAGTCATTACTATGTAGCAGCTTTGAAAATTTGTGGATAATTTTTTCTTCTCAAAAACGTGATTTGTTTTTTGCAGGTGACAGACAGCCTATCAATAATTTTTGACCTCTTGTAGGGTCACGTGTCATGAAGTTCAATGATTTCCCAGCATTCATTGGACACTGATCAGTTGGCAAAATGGAACGGGGGCACCCTTGGCCATACATAGAAAATATGTTCCAGTTTTCTGGAAGTCTTAAAGATTTGTTTCGTTTTAAATGTTTGCTTTGTTTGCCTAAAACGAACCATATCACAGCCTTCAAAAACTCGCCGTTCAACTTGCGGAAGTATATTGAGGTATATAAACTTATAATTTCTTGTGAAAGCTTGAAATGATCTGTGCTTTAGAGCTCAAGTTTCCGTATGAAGTATGGTCGGTCAAATGATTGTCTATGGATTTGCCTGCCAAGTTGCTATAGCCTTGTGTATATACCGCTAACGCATAGGTAAGGTTCGACAATGATGTTAGTTTGCATGCAAAAGCATGAATTCAAATGCAAATGAGCTTAAGAGTTAAATAAGTTAATATCTTGTAACTTTTATAGTTTTGTTGTTGTTATTGTTGTTACCTTGCATAATTACTACAGAGAGCTGCACGATTAAATCATAAAAGGATTGCGATCTCGATTAAAACACCCACACAATCTCTTTCCTAAATGATAATGATTCGCCTGTCTATTAAACCTTTGACAAAAATCATACCTGAACATTCAAATCTGCGTTGGCACTGCCGCTGAGCCAGAGAGAGCAGTTATCATGTATAGATATGAAATGGCTTCATAAACAGTCTTTTCTAGTTATGGACTTGCAGCCAAAGAATGTAATCATGTCTGTGTTTACAGCAATTTTGCTATCCACTTGATTTCAAATGTGGATGAATGTATACACATAGATGTGTGCACACTGCCAGAGCTGTGTGAGAACACTACCATGCTGCTTTTTTGGTGGTGGGTAGGAGTGTTCAAAAAAATGATGACTGTCTTTTTTTGTCATTACAGTTGTTTATTTTCTATACGTTTTGAAACATTCTAAAAGCTCTTTATTTCACAGATGCTACAAGCTAGTCAGTGTATTCAGTAGGTTGCTTCAGAGGCATAAGGTATTGTAAGTATTACATACAACAATGCAACAATAATAAAACAATGCGTTGGCATAATAAAGGAAATTTACATTTGATGCTTAAGTACTTTTCAAACTAAGTACTTCTGTACTTTTACTTAAGTAAAAAATCTGTCTTTACAAATTTCACTTGTAATAGAGTAATATTTGACTAAGTAATGGAGTTGTGTACTTTGTCCACCTCTGTCCAAAGGTGATATTTTTTTGTAAATGTATGAAGTATATTGAAGTTTATTCCACTGAAGTTTGACTACCAGAAAATGGCCAAATGTTATTTGTTTGTTTTATCTTAACTTTGAATTGTATTGTATCTTTCTTTAAAATAATAATTGCTATCTAATGCACTGACATTCATCCATTTTAAGCGTGGCTTGAGTGTTATTTTGGTGCCACTGTAAGGTTTCCCTGGCGACCACTAGAGATCACCATTATGTTCAATGCTCTTCTTTTGTCTTGTGTGTTATTATTGGTTTATTTGGGTTTTGTAGTTCTTTTGTTGTCTTTGTTTATTGATCCCTGTGATTATTAGTTCCAAGTGTTCCTAGTTTTCTTATTTGCCCCTTGTATATATTCCTTGGTTTTCATGTGTTCTCTGTCAGTTGTTTTCCTTTCCAGGCTGTAGTGTTTGTATTCTCGTTTATTCCTTGTCCCCAGCGTTTCTTGTTTTCGGTTGTGTTTCTTTATTAAAAGGCTGCTCTTAGATCCACACTTTTCGCCTCTTCACTCCCTGAACATTACAGCCACAGTATATGGAAAACAAATGGCAATGGATAACATTATGGCAACATTAGTACAAAAACTCTTCTTCCGGTGCATATGTGATTTTTATTTGAATTCGCTCTTTTCTTTCAACTTTTAAGCATATGTGAACTGGATGCCTAATGTTTGGGGCAAAAAACGAATCAGGAATGCGAAATATTCTGATGACATTGGTTTAATAGGGATCCTATGCCACTGCTTTCATCTATTGTATCGTGCATGATGAAAGACTTATAACACACTGACCACACACACACTGGTAGTCCCCAAGCCCTCACTGACAATGTACTACAAGATAAATCATACACAGAAGCCGAGGATTATTTTACAAAGCAAAATGAAAACTGAACATCAAAAGGATCTCTCAACATGTAGGTCAGTGTTAGGCCTCTCGACTTCCAGCAGCCACTCTGTTTCTGAAATTAGCACATCTCTGGTAGGCCTGTTGCTCTGAGGGAGGGCACCTCGGATAATGATCTTATGATCTATAAATGATATGTCTCTGAAACCTGCTAGAGGGCTACAATTCTCCATTATCACCACAGAGCAGTCGTGGTCAGCATTAACACCTCAGACATACCATTTTGATGGCTCATTTAAAGAGGTGTTGGTGAAGCTGCTTTGGGCTAATTGCTCTGTCTAAAGGAAGCCATCAATAAAGGCACCTTGGGAAGGTGCATAATAATCCTGTGTTCTGCTCAGGGAGATGGCAACCATTATTACTGGGGGTTACATGTCCCCTTCTCGTTTTGAAATTTTAGTTTTAATGTTCGTATTCCCTCATACACAACTTTATAATCAATACTTTGCCTTATTTTGTCCCTATCGCCTTTTAAAATCTTTCCTTCATCCTTACATCAACTCAACTCAAAATGTCTTCAAGCTTTAAGCTACTGCAATACTGCACTACTTCTTAAAGTGCAATAGAATCCCACATAAAGTCAGATGTCCAAGTTGGAAAATCGAACAGATTCATCACAACTCATTACTAATTTCATTGAGATGGCAATACCATAATATATTGTGCGACTTGACTTTTATTCTAATAGAGGTAAACCAGTCAACAGAATTTCAAATCGATTCAATACAGGCATAACATTTTAGCATTAGACTCCTATCCAACACTTTATTTATGAAAGGAAACATCTGTGGACATATTTGGTTAGCCTACTTAAATTAATAAGAAATATGCAATAGAATCACTGTCAATAACCTGTAATACACTTCCCTCGTCTCATTCAAACCCCCAATATTTTTGTTCTTCTTGACAAGTTATTTTCCTATTAATATGTGGGAAAGTGGTTAGGCTTTATGGTTAGGTTTAGGATTGGGGTTAAATTTAGGGAAAAAAAAAATTAATATCATTGTTCACTGCCTGTTTATTTTTCTCTATGGGAGTAAAAGCAATTTCTCATGATTTGCCTATTAACTCATACTATTATTGCAACTTGCCATGAAACCGGGTTAGAACATTTTGAAGTTCGATATTGCTAAGATATAGGTGTATAATATTATGCAAACATGGTGGCATGCAGGGAAATGCCCACAGTCAATGAAACACATTCTCTTATGAGTCAATAAAATGCATCAATGTGTCAAAGTTCTGATGTTGCATGGCTAAAAACTAGGCATGTGGTTAACAATGGGCAATGCAATGCCTTTAATGTTAGAAGGCAAAAATATGAAGTAGGTATATCCCACATAAGACTTTGGATAAAACTAAGACTGCAAATTAATGCAGTAGTTGAAGGGTAATATGTTTGGGCAGTGCTCATATTTTTGGGATTCCTGTTTCTCCTTCAGTCAGTTGCACTTTTTAGAATATGATTTCCTTGTGTATGTGCACTAAAATCCCTCTTATTTTTCTTTAGGTATGAGCAAAATCAACCCCAAGAGTGACTGCTGTCTTGATATTCTATGTCAAAATGCTACAGGGAGCACAAACAGTATAATCTTATAAAGATTATTTCTAAAAATAGCCACCGCCATTTTTTTTAATTTTTTTTTGCTGAATCATAAGCTCTCTAACATAGAAATTACAAAAAAGGTGTGTGACGCATCATGAAGATGCATAAAGCAATTTACATAATCACAGCTGCATCCCACCATTCTCGCCACATGGCTCTTAACCTTTATGAGTATGTAAATTCAGTGTGAGTGTAAGATGTGATTGAATATATGAGAGAGATTTTGACGTCAAGACTCAATACATTACCCAAAGTACTGTGTTAACGTAGCAGAGGAGACCGAACAAGGGGGGTTATGTAACCATGTAAAGGAGAGAATTACATAAAGAGTGAGTGGTTCATTGTGACATTTCCAGGAATGGGGCATTGATGCTGTTGTACACTGTAAACTCAAACAGTACTACCAACTTATAAACATTATCATTGTAAAAATCAAAGCCAGTTATTTAGTTGATCCAACAATACAACATTTTTTTTTTAACGAGTAATGATGTTTTAATTTTATTTGAGTCTGTATTTGAGTAAACATTGCCAACTGCATCATAAGTCATTGAGCATACACAGTCACGCATAGATTTTTACATTTATGGACTTTCCAAAAGATGTCAGATCCATAGCCTAGTAGGCTACGCTCATGAAATATCACGGGTGACAAAGAATAGACCCCTTTCAGTCCAGATTCTGACCAAGACTAGACCCCTCGTAGCCCAGAACAAGACCAAGATCTAACCCTTAAATGCAGACCAGTATAAGATAAGACCCAAATCAGAAAACCAGACCCTATAAGACCCAAAACAAGACTACACATCTCACAGCCCAGATCAAAACCAAGATGTTAATCCAACACCCATACCAAGACTAGACCCCTCACACCCAAGATCTGATCCCAAAAAAACAGACAAATACCAGATGACATGAAACCTAAATCAAGAACAACACCAGACCCCCTAAAACCTAGACCAAGACTAGACCCTTCTCAGCCTAAATCAATAGCAAGCTCTGACCTAAAAAAACAAACAAATTCCAGATGCCATGAGACCTATATCAAGAACAATCCTAGACCCCCTAAGACCCATACAGAGATTGTACCCCTTGCATTCCAGATCCAGACCAAGACCTGCTGGTCTAAGGACCATATTGTCCATTATAGTCCATTATAAATCTGAAAAAGAAATACACTGTAATGTAGCAATGCACTGTGAACCAGTTGGAGTGAAGAATGGACCCTCCAAGACACAAGCCAAAACCACATTCCCAGAAACCCAGATACAAGGTCCAGACAAAAACCAGACCCACTGCAACCTAGATCCAGATCAAGACCTAATCCCAAGACCCAGACATGCAGACAAGTTGATCCAAGTAGCAGGTTGTCCATTTGAATAAACTTAAAAATATATATATTTTTTCAAACAAGTAAAAAAGTTGCCATACATATCCATGGAATTCTTGTGAATTCTCTGTAGCCATGAAGAAACCATGCTGAGATTGACATAATAATATCACCTTTAGTACAGTGGAAATAGACTGCAGTTTTGTCTAAGTTCACAGTTCAAGACCAGACCAAGATTTTACGTTTTGAGACTCAGCCCTATTTGGTCTCAAGAGGCCTCAAGATCAAGAATCTAATTCTGTTATAATAAAAGATGTCTGCATCTTCTGACATGCTTAGTTATTCTGCCTACTCTGTTTTTATTCAGTTTACCACTATTACATACCAAAGTACAGTTTATCCTCAGATCTCATAAGCACTGATTTAAGCAAAGAGCATAAAGTTTTTGGGTTTGGTTGTTGATCATGGTTTGTTCTTCTTGACCACAGCTGTCCCAGCTACTGTACCTGCCCTGGATCTGAAGTTCCTTTACCTGCAGCAGCTGACCCCTGAACAACCTACTGATTAATTCTCAGTTCCCCATCTGTCACTCACTTCGACATTATGTCAAAGAAGCGACACTAGGGGTCTCTCTTGAGCGCCTTTCGCATCTCTGATCTAGGAAAAGAAAAGGCCAATGAGAAATTGGCAGACCGAATTTGCATGTCCCGCCCCCGGACATACGGGTATAAAGGGAAGGAAATGCATCTGTTTCATTCAGAAATTTTCTTCGGAGCGATCTGTTGTGTATGCAGCGAGCTGCGACTCAGTCTGTTTCCTCCCATCTCTGAGCGATTGCTGTTGGATCTATAGCGCATATAAGTGGCTTTCTCCTTCTCTGCACGGCAGAGGTCAGTGTTCAGTCTTCGACAGCGCAGTTAAAAGAGTTATTTCTCTAAAAGAGCAAATACACAGCATCGTTGAACGTCCTTTTCAGGATGTGTCTTTATAAAGATGCCTTTCCGCCCCTGTGTAGGTCCTGGAGGCGGTAGAGTGCTCTCCGCTCCTGATGGCAACAGGGCAGTGATCACACCGAGGCAGCGTTTGTGGATGACTCATGTCCTCACTGCGAGAAAATAACCATGGCAATGTTGTGGTCGTGGCTTTCCTTCCTTAAAAGGAATGCCCCTCCAGCCGCCCCCCGCGGTGCTCCTTCTTCCCACGGTTTTGAGGATGACCCAGCTGGCGATGGAGGCCATCTGGGGATGGCAGCGGGCTCAGTTTTGGCGGGTACGCCCCCGAGAACCACCCACCCCCCGGCACGCTTGTTGACTTCCGTCCGGGCTCGAGGCAACAGCGGCTCGCCTCACAGCCAGCCCGCCTATCCTCTTGAGCCCCCCGAGCTGGATGAGCTCGCCGCTGCATCGGAGAGTGGTCCGGCGTCTGACGCGGATGACTCTACTGGGCTGCCGCCTTCGGGCCAGCACGCCCAGTCTGATTCTGACGTCCAGATGTACGACATGCTTGCCCAGCGTGGGGCTGGACTGGAACCCTCCGCCTCCCCACAGCCTTCGTGGCTGGATGATTGGTTCCTCTGGTCTGCGTGCCGCTCACAGCCGTGCTTGATGGAGGACACCCTTCTCCACCCATCACCGTGTCTCTCGCTCATCGCTCTCAATACCCTCAATGGTGGAGGGGCCCACGGGTACACGGCGGTCCCCCAGGTGGACAGAGCGGTTGCGATACACCTATGCCCCAAGAACGCCGCTACCTGGAGTGTCGCCCTGTGCTCCCCTCCGAGGCTTGTATGATGACGTCTTCACTGACCTCAAAAGCCTTCAGCACCACCGGACAGGCCGCTTCCGCCCTGCATGCCATTGCCCTCCTGCAAGTCCCCCAGGCTAAGGCACTTAAAGATCTGCACTTGGGTAGTCCTGATCCCGACGTACTGCAGGAACTGCGCTCCGCAACCGACCTCGCCCTCAGGTCACTCGGGCAGGCGATGGCCACTCTCGTGGTTTAAGAACGTCATCTGTGGCTGAACTTGGTCGAGATGCGCGAAGTGGACAAAACACACTTCCTCGACGCACCTGTCTCCCAGTTCGGCCTTTTCGGTGGCACCGAGAACTTGGCCCAGCAGTTCTCAGAGGTGAAGAAGCAGACGGAGGCCATATCTCACATCATGCCCCACCGCAAAGCTCCAGCATGGGCCACGCTCCGTCTGCTCGCTGAGGTGGAGGGCTGGGAGGAGTATCCTCAGTTGAATTTATTTCATTAGCCACACCCCCTTCGGGCTGCGGTACCCACATTCTCAATAAAAGAGCTATTTCCTTTGTCTCTGGGTCACCTGGCCCGCAAATGCCGTTCTCACGGCACTCTGCCGCCACACCTCAACAGTCCCGGCACTCTAGGTTCTGACGAGTCCAGAGGATGCCTCCATGGGACCTCCTCCTCAGTCACTAACCCGCCCCCTGCCGGGTGTGCAGAGCAAAGTAAGTGCTTCGAGTCTTCTCTCAGCACCAGAGCCTCGGGATGCGCTTTTGCATCCCGATACCGCATTACCTGCTCCGCCCCGCTGCTCTGCCCCGCCAAGTACATCAAAAATAATTGTACCCTTAGTGCCCCTAGCACAGAGCTTGGATTCGTGGCTTTCACTTCCCAATCCATCACGCTGGCTGGCCTGGACCATTTGACTCGTTACGCAATTCAATTTGGTTCTCGGATCTCGTGCTCCTCGCGACAGCCCCTCCCTGGCGAATTCCCCTGAGGAAGGACCTTCTTTCTCAGAGACAGGGCACCCTCTGGCATCTGCACCCAGATTTCTAGAACCTCCACGTCTGGCCCCTGGACGGGATGTGGAAGATCTAGCTGGTCTACCACCTGCCATCGTAGACACGATGAACCAAGCCAGACCTCCCTCTACCAGGCAACTTTTACGCCCTGAAGTGGCTCTTGTTCGCAAATTGGTGTTCTTCCCGGGCTGAAGACCCATAGAGGTGCGCAGTTAGGTCAGTGCACTCTTTCCTGCAGGAGAGGTTGGAGGGGAGGCTGTCTTCCCTACCTTTTATACCTGTATGTCCGGGGGTGGGACATGCAAATTCTGTCTGTCATCTATCTTTTCTCATAGATCAGAGATGCGAAAGGCGACCCCTAGTGTCGCTTCTTCGACACAACGTCTCGTTCCCTCCATCAGGGAACGGAGGTTACAACAGTAACCTAGACAATATTTTACTTGTATCCTGTTCTCTTCTCTTTTCTTGCTGTCTCTGTTCCATAATTGAACTTATTAACTCCCATTTTAGCGCTTGAATGGATGAGGCATTAGCCATCAACTATAAATAGAAAAGATCAGCATTTCAGTTTGTTCTGTATGCCAGTCGTGGATTGACATGACATGAGTCATCCATTGTCACACTTTGGCAAATTGTATGTATGGACAAACAATCACAACACACAGTATTTTCTAACTTAAGAATATTTGTTTTATTGAAGATGTCACTGAAAATCCCCAAAGGGAGGTTTTATTAGATTGAATCACTCTCCACACACCAGGTTTGAGATTGTCAATGAATTATTAATTATGGCACTTAATATTCTGTCTGTTTCTCACTCATAACTATCATGTGGCTTCGGATAACTTGGAATATAATGTATGAGTATAGACTAATTTAATTTGGCTTTTATGATGCTTTTTTGTTTTTTAGAGTTAGTATGCTTCATTGTATGGAAAAGAGAAGTTTGAACATTCTCCAAAACATCTCTTTTTTGTGTTGGGTTTGGAACAAAATGTGGGTTAGAGAATGATGACAAAAATTTCATTTTGGGGTGAACTATTATTTTAATACTATGGAAATTCGAACAATTATTATTTTTTAAATGCATTTTATAAACTCTATCATGTAAATAAACAAATCCATACAGTAGGTTATAGAATGCACAAGCAAATACTATCACACAATAAGTCCTCATGCATATGGAAATATTAATGAAATTGATTTTTAGAGCATCGCTGAAGGACATCAATTCATGCTTTCATTTTTCATTCATGAATCACTGTATTTAACGGCAATATTTCCATAATCTTAAATGTAAATTGTGTAATTAATGCACACCAATCACGATCACACACCAAATTGCAACAATAATTTCCTAAACACTCCCCAATGTGCTTCTGGTCAGCAGTCTTGCTTCAATCTCATCCTATTGGTTGATCTAATGTTGCTGTGCAGAGCTGGTTTGGATGCTCAAAAAACACACTTTTTGGGAAAATCAGTTTTAAGGAAATATTGTATAATATAAATATCTAATAGCCTACAAGGAGGGCCTTTGAATATTTTCACCTACAATGGGGGCCTTGGAGACAAAAAGGCTGAGAACCACTGAACCAGTGAAATCAGAAAATGCAGATTGACTTTTCATTAGGTAAAATCCATCTGTGCTTATCAAAATGCGAAACACTGCACCCAGTGGCCAAAGCAGTAAGTTTTTATATGCATGTATGGGCATGTGTGAGCTCCATTTTCCAGGTGTAATGTCCATGGAGGGGTGCCAAAAGAAAGGTGTGAAGCAAGTTGTTTTCAGCTGTACAGACTGTAATACATTGATGAGGAATTCATATTTATAAGCTGTACCCCCCAATCCTTAACCCAACCATCAATGAAGAAAACATTTTAATTTTAGAGGGAAACATGCTACCTCAGAATATTGCTTATCACTGATTATGCAAACACGGATACTTCAAGTTTTTTGACATTGGATCTGAGTGGGATCAAGGTAAACACACCGAAGCCATTGAAAACATTTCTAAATGGTGCTTCTCAGTGAGACTGCATAATCAGGGTTCCCACTCTTTTCAAGGTACAAATTTTCTGGACATTTTATGCATCCAACATGTGTAATATATAAGCAAAAACACATGAGTCCATTTAAATCAAGCTTCTATTTTGACATTTCTGTATGTTTTTGATGGTAGTTTCTCACCTCCAGAGAAAAGTTTGCTTCATGGCCCAGTGTGATTTAATTAAATAAATATATAGTCTGTACGTGCTGCACACTTCAGAGTGTTCTCTGTCTCTGTCATCTCACACACACACACACACACACACACACACAATAGTGAGCATGATGATCATGATGAGGTGTTTTCAGTGTATAAACGGCCGGCTCAAAACATTAATTTTGAAGCTTGCATCACTTGCAGATTATTTATTTATTCAATTAAATCAGATACTTTTTTAGTTTAATTATCACACTAGGAAATCATAATCTTAATTTGATTAATTGTTCTTTCAAATATCATTTTTTTATCCAAATGTCATATTCTACAACATTCTGCGTTTTATTGCTAATGCCATTTTTATGACTAGATTCTGTTTTTTCATCGGGTCGAAAAAGATGAGACAATCACTGATCTAAGAGTGTGTTCCAAGGTTTTTTTTATTTTTAAGATTAAGCTAAAAGTACCAAATTAAGTTATTTTAATCATTCATGTATGGAAAATAATCTGCACAATTGTGCATAATAAGCTGCAAAAATAAAGGGCACTTTGTTGCGGCTTGCTTCAATTTCACAAATAGTTTAGTGACCACTTCTGGAGAAGTTTATATGAATTATTTCTGTGAAAAATAACTTTGTCTTCCTTTAAAAGAATAAAAATATACAGCAAAACAAATGTCAGTGCAGAAGACCATTCACGTGATCCGTGAGGCGTGAGCTACTATGCTTTTTTGGAAGGTCGGTTTGCTACCACACATGGCACAACCAGAAGGATGTCTCACATAAACACACATGCTCACACATTATAAATGATCAGAAAACGTGCAGAACAACAGGCTTCCAGCTAGGTGCAATCTGTATTTCTCCTCTTCTGCTTACATTACCCTTCAATCATACATCCTACTGAGAACCATAATTATAATAGGAGTGGTTCTGCTGTTGTGGTTTTTTATTTTGTCCCCTGGACTTCGTCACCCCCAAAACCTGTGGTGGGAGGTGGGAGACTACAGTATGAAAGTCACTGTGTACTGGCATGGCTATAGTTGGCTTATATTAATCATTAAAGGGAAGGTTCACCCAGAAGCCATTAGAAGCCATTAATTTAACACCTGGAGTTATATTGATGATATTTATGCTGACTGTCTGTGTTTTTGGAGCATCAAAAGTCGAATAACCAACCACTTGAATTTTAAGGACCAACTGAGATAATATATTTTTCTTCAAATGTGTTCTGCTGAAGAAATAAAGACATACACACCTGGGATATCATGAAGGTGAATAAATAATGACAGAATTTTCATTTTTGGGTGAACTATCCCTTTAAACATCACTTTTACTATTTCTCAGACTTCTTACCAGAAGTCACGCGATTTGACACGTAACTCATCCTGCACTATTTGTGCTATGGTCATGATTCATAATTCAAATTGTGCAAATTCTTGAACAGATGTGTCCTATTAACGACGGTTGGCACAGAACGCGTCTTTATGTCCATCTGCACACTTTTCCATTGTTTTTCAGTGTTAACATGCTAGATGGATGTCTAGCAAGTTCTTGCAAGAAGGTGTTAGGTCTGAATATCTAATGATTTTTTTTTTTAAAAAACAACAATTTTTTCTTGTTAAAAGATAAAACAGACTTATAAGGAGGGACCTGAACCATAACAACAGACCAGTGTATCATAGAGATTTGAGGGTGGGATCATTTGACTAGGGCCAGCAAGCATCTACCTAGAACATCATCCACAACATCCTAGCATTGTGGGGGTGAGATTTACCCAGGCAAACACCACAAATTATAGTTTGTATATGCTGTTTCCTTGGCTCTGCAGGTTTGCACACACAAACACACACACACACACACACAGAAGGAGATGTCAGTCTTGTCCACAAATGTGTGTATTTGTCACCGAAGCACTGCAGGTCACCAGCCACAAACCTTATTTAATATCCCCTGTAAATGATTAACGTCGGCCCCCCTTCACCTCTTTCCATCAATTAAAAATTTAGTGGCTGGAATTACGTACTGCTGAAAGAGGCATGCTTTGTTCAAAGAGGTGTGTGTAGCGGAGATGCCAAAAGCATTTACTAACGCACTGTTACGGACTCTGAGTGGTCTTGAGATTCAGCGTTGAATTTAAGGTTGTTGCAGGGATAGTTCAGAATGGAGTGTTTGGAATAGCATTGCCATACTATTTACTATTCTTACTATTTCTGCAACATACAGTATATTTACTGTGCATAGTATGTACATTTTTTAGTATGCACAGAAAACCCGGATGACCTACTACATTTGCTGTAGGTTGTCATGCAGTGTAATGTATACAACTTGACCTTCCAAATCCAATATGAGGAATGAACTGGAATATATTATAAAATGCTAATTTTTACATTGATTTCTTGATGCATAATTTGATTTGAGTGAGCTGCCAAAAGACATTTCCACAAGAAATTTTATTTAAAAAAATAAGTGTTTTAATATTTAAGACAACTAGATGTCACTGCATAAAGCATATATTTTGCTCAAGTTTAAAATAGACAAAATTAAAAATACTACACCATATTACGTAAGCAGTACACTAGTATTCCCTTCTATTTCTAGTCTAATTCTGCATCCCATTAAACTCTAAATGCAATTCCTACCAGGAAAAGTGCCTCGGAATGCCACTTAAAGTCAGACTTCCAACTTGGAAACCTGTGTGGAATACTTCAACTCAGATTTGCCAAGATGGTCGGAAAAGATAATTATCAAGTAGGAATCTCTTACATTTGACTTTTGAAAGGAATGCAGCATATGTTTAATGAATGCATACTATTGGTTAGAGAAATAGCTCAAGTTCAGGCCAATAGCAAACAACACATTTAGCATTAATCTCTCTCCTCTGAGTCATTCTAGAATCTGGAGAGGCTACAGACCTGAATCTTTAGCAGTGGCTACGTCACTACACCACATGACTGTGACTCTTGGATCCAAGAGCCAATCAGAATTTATCACCTTACTGCATTCTCTGCTCACCCTGCTTATCCATCACTAACTCTGCCCAGAGGGGATGTCCTCATCGGAATGTTCTGTCTCTGTCCGGGAATTAAGCTCCACACATAGTAAACACCTTATGTTACAACACACTAGACACAACAGACTGTCACTGTCACATAAGCTTATGTCAATGCTATTAAAATGATCACACACAATTAGATCAGTCAATTTAAAATTAAAACTTTCTACCTAAAGCTAGCCTTGCACAGTGTCGCATTACTGGCATTGGACAGCTGAGGTTTTTAGATTAAGTGCAAGATTGTAAATAACACTCCTGCTAACCTGTATGAATAACTGTTTTTAATCATCTACTTATCACTGTATGGCTGTCAGCAGTTAGTTTGACCCGTATATGCCTGGCTGATCTGCTTAGTGAGAGTATTTTGGTGCTCAGAATGGAATACTAGCTAACTACTTACTGAACTCTGTGCAGTTGCCTAAACTGTATACTGCCTAATACAAATTTTATATTTTCAATGTTTAAGTAAAGCAGTTGGCATTATTTCCCAAAACACATTACAAACAATATTAAAATGCCAATAGCCAGAAACATACTTCATAAGTATGCGGTCACAGATGTGAACCCTTCGTCAAAGCATTGCCAACGCCCAGTCCAGTTGATCACCCTTAATGTGCTTCCTTGCATTACAATGGCAATAACAAATGTCAGTACTCAAGGGGAAGAGTTACCTTCAAAGGTCTGTGCAATTAAAATTGATGTGTTATTATTCAGGAAAGTTGGTATGGATATATTGACTCAGCATTGACAGTATTCTCTTTATATTGTGGCTCCATCATGACAGTAGTTGGCTTGAAAGAGAAAACTCACTGTAGAAGCAGACAGTTCACACTAATGTCCGTTAAAGTGCCACTTGTGGCAACAATGAGAATGCAATGCGTACTTGCGTTGTGTTATCATTTGCAGTATGACAAACTTTGGAATGTGACGACCCACAAAATCTAGTTTGCATCACTAGAAGCACCTGCATTCATGTACATGAGTAAAGTACGTTTCAGTATTAAGAGTGAAGCAGAGGATGTGTTGTGTCTACATATGATACACTGATCAAATTAGTCTGTAAATCCAAGTTTGTTGAGTATGTATCAGGGATAAAGGAATGTTCCGGGTTTAATACAAGTTCAGCTCAATCGACAACATTTGTGGCATAATGGTGATTACCACATTAATTAATTTAGACTCATTTATCCTTTTCTTTAAAAACCGAGCTAACATTGAGGCACTTTAAGTGAGATCATTCCCATTGGCGGTACTAAAGAATGTTTTAGGTACTTTTCTCTGGGTCTAGTACTTTTCGTCACTTTTGCACCTAAGGAACTATTGTTCCTCAACATTTTTAGCTTCTACTCCAGGGTAGATACATTTGTGGCGTATAGTAACTGTGGAACTGCGGGAGGTGCTGCAGCCTGTGATTGGTCAAAAACCTGCATTGAGAAAGGAGTTCCAAAGCCACCGTTAGTTAACTAGCTGCTAGCCTGCAACTCAGAGGATTGCGCTAATTTTATAATTCCCTTAACATAAATAACATATAACAAACAAAGTTTCCAATGAGAATTACCCGTTTCACATAAGATACTAGATTGTGTCACTACGACTGTTCATTTTGTGAATGCTAATGCAACATGGGAAAAGTCTCCTCTGGTGTTCCGTTCCCCATACCTGGTCTAATCTAGAAAGTAGCTGAGGGAAAATTACCAGGATTGTTGGTGGAAAAGGGCCTAATGGAAGTGAATGGGGACCATTTTTGGAGGGTTTAAACAGAAATGTGAAGCTTATAATTTTATAAAATCACTTGCATTGATTCTTCTGTTAAAACTTGTGTATTATTTGAGATGTAAAAACATTTTAATTGTCATTTTTACAATTGTTTTAGGGTTTGTTGATGTTATTTCATCATGGTAACGAAGATGTTAAATTGGTCATAACTTTACACAGGTTTGTAAGTAATTTTATCAAACTAAAATCATGTTTACACGCATATCCTTGATGTCTCGTGTCTATACTTTTGAAACTGAGTATTTTAACATTCAAAAATTGGCCCCCATTCACTTCCATTGTAAGTGCCTCACTATAACCTCAATTTTTTATTTTATTATTTTTTTTAAAGAAAAGGAGGAACGAGTCAAAGCATTTTTGTGGTTATCAGCATTATGCCACAAATACTGTAGATTGAGCTTAATTGTATTGAACCAGGAACATCCCTTTAACTCTCTGTATAAGGGATATCTTTTACCTGAGAAAGCATACAAACAGAAACATGCTCTCTCAGACACACAAACAGAGCAAAACTTCTTTAAGTTCTGCAGTGTCGCTTGGATGTTATGCATAATGTTTTAACGCTGTGATAAGGACATCATGTACATGAGAGTACATGTACATCATGTACATGTGATGTGAGGGAAATTTTAACTCAGAAGTTTGTCACGAGTCTTGACAACTGCTATATTGCAATAACAAAGAGGAAGTTCATCAATTGCTTGGCTAAAACGGTTTTGTCCAAAACCTTAAGGCTTAACAGACAATAATGAAGGCATCTTCTAAGCAAACTAATTTTAGACTGCCTTCCAAGGCACAATAACATCATGTTTGATGATCTAGAACAAATTTTTTGTGAACTTTTGAGTTAACCAATTGATACCAGACTGATCACACTGTGAATTCTGTAACAGTATGTTGAAAAGTTCTTCAGCTGAAATCAGTCAGTGCTTACCAAATTCAGAGCTGTGACCCCAATGGCCGAAGCTGGAAGTGTCGTTGAACATATGTGCACATGTGAGTTGTTTTACTTGTAAATGATGCAATACAGTCAACAGGAATGCAGATTTTATGCCAAACCCCAACCCTAGATCTAACTGTCAGTGAAGTAAATATGTAATTGAAACGGGGTACAAGGGAAAGGAGTTGAGAACCGACTTGACAATATAAATAATCATTTAATGATAAACTTAATGCAAAAGACATAAAATATACATGCATACAGGGCAGCTGCCTGTAGCTCTCTCTCTCTCTCTCTCTCTCTCTGTTGAACTGCCGCGTCATCATGCCCCACCCTCCTCCTTGTCATAGTATTCTTTTTAATAAAAAAACTAAAATGCAACCTCCAAATCACACTCATCATTGAGTATGTGAATGCAACTACATACTGGTTCCTATTTGACCTGAACCTGTGTCTTAGATCAGTAGAGCTACAGGACAAGGTAAACACAATAGGAGAAGCAGCTTGTTAGTAACTTTGCCACCTCTTAGTCATTATCAGGGTAAATTTGAACATTCTGTAATAACATGTGAAGTTCCTGTGTGATCATGAGGGCATTTCCCACTGGCGGTACTTAAGCCTGTTTAAGGTACTTTTCCCGGGACTAGTGATTTATAGTTCCTAAGGAACATTTATACATATAAATGATGTGATCCAAAGTGCATTTGAACAGCGGTGAAACACTTTCTTATGATGTGTTATATTCATACGAGCAGACAGAGAAGTTTGAAGTAAGATTGGAGCAGAAGAAATAGAAATAAACCTTGTGTAAATTGTCTTGTGAATATTTTGCTTTATGCTAAGTAAAAATGCTATTTCTAGCCATTTTACATAACCTGTTACCAGTAAGACCTTTGATATTAGGGCAAAAATCTTATTCTTGATCAGAATTTTAAAAAAGATCTAAAAATCCTTAATATTTTGTTGTAGTATTTTTAATTTGTTTTATCTTGTTGTAGAAGCAAAACTGGATAAGATATTTATGTTTGTGAAGTTTTAACATGTTTTTTTTTTTTTCTTCTTGTACAGGCAGAGATTTTATAGTCAAAACATGTAAAAAAAAATCTACCAATGCTGAAGAAGTAATCCAAACTATTTAGATTACGTTACTGACCTTGAGTAATCTAATGAAATACGTTACTAATTACATTTGACAGCATGTATTCTGTAATCTGTATTTTATATATTTTAAAAGTAACCCTCCCAACCCTGCCTTTGTTCATAAAAGAGTTGGTTCCGGTCGTCTAATTTGAAATAGTAGCATTAAGGGCTATAACAGCACGGGTATGTTGAGCTGTTTGCATCACTCCACTTCAATCGCTCCAGGTAGTTTTCATTCTCTCAACCAGCCACCACTACACACAGTTAAAACTGTGAGATATCATAGGTAAGAATACATCTAAAACACAAAAAACAACCATATGGATTCATCTCAGTAAACAAATATTACACAAGCATTAAATTTAAACATGCTTGGATGTCTTCCTACCTCCACATACCGCCTGTAAAGCCAGCATTTCTCAAGTCTCTAATACAGCCTACATTTTATTAGCACTTTCCTGGATGGAGAGTACTTCTGCAATCAAATAAATGGTGGAGAAAGTGACAGCTTAAAATATGCCAAGGACATTCACAAGTGTTTTTCTAAGAAAACTGTCCAAAGCAAGTGAAAACTTTAATTAAAAATATGTCAAGGTCATCCCTATTGGTGGTGCTCAGATCGTCAGCCTTTGCAAAGGTACACAGAGGTGCTTGAAAACATTTGGATATTTGTATGGAAGACCACTCATATTGGGGAGACAGAGATCAATGCATTTTCAAGCCTATAACAAGTTAACACACATACCATACTGTATAGCTATCTTCACTGTAATCAACCTGCCACTATCAGGGGCAATGGGATTTAACACATGACAACGATGGAATGCAAAGCTCTTTAAATCTTCATGGGATTTAGATATATGCTTCTAGTGCATGAATGTATCTTGTCAGCTTAGCCCTTAACACAAGCAATCTATCAGGTTTAACCAGGAGAGATCAGAGAGGGATGTGGAAACTGCCCAAAGTCTGTTCCTGATTATCTGAAGCATACTGCACAGAAAAATGGGCATGCTGAAATCTCCAGTGCCAATCTGATTGGCTGGATGCTACAGGATTAAGATTGCACAAGTTTTTATCAGTGAACAGAGAAACATAGTCATTTTTACAGGGTACCAGTCTGATACTGTGTCTGAAATAGTATCTGAAATAGTAAAAAGCATAAAATGTTCAAAAGGGGGACTTAAAATTTTCATGGGGAAAAGTGTCCAAATAAAAAGGGGAAATCTGGCATCCTCTGTGTGAAATTGGGAGTAGTTGTTCAGGTAAGGAATTGTCCAAAGGAATGGTCCAGATGTGTGCGAGGTCCAGTATGCGAGGGGCAGAGGCTTCTCCAGCACCTCAACCTTCCCCCTGGCTGGGGCGTGTTAGGGGAAAGGCTCCCAGCATCCTAGCCCATCGGCCGTGATGCATGCTGCCATCCCTGGCGACACAACTAACCTGTGCCGGGGTGTCCGAGGTGCAAGTCCAGCATCATATCTAATTCAGCCGGAATCCTACCCGCTTCCTTCCTGGACCTGTGAGGAAGACAGCGTGCATGCACAAGAGGGAGGAGGGCGGAGGAGGCGTGCTCTACGTTTTAATGGCAGCGGTGATTAGGCTCTATTCATATCACCTTTGCCTCACCATCCGCTTTCAAACAAGACATATTTTAATTGCACATCTCCTCTTTCCTGCCCACTCCCGTTGTGAGCCTGGCTAAAGGACGGCCCTCAGAAGAGGCGGGAAATGATAACATAAGGGAGGTGCCATTCATTCCACCACAATACTATGAATGTTTGAGGAAGAAAAACTGGACTTGTTAAGGTTTGATAGGTTTGTGGCATTAAATATTTTAAAGACATTCAAAGTTTTGTCTGAGACACTTAGTAAGATTGATTTCCATGAGCAGAACTGCATATTCCCCTTTGTAATCTGTGCAAAAAACTTTATACATTTCAATGGACTGAAATTCTGATCACAATGTTTAACCCTGTTCAGTTCATTTCTGACCCGTGTTAAAAACAGTGTAAAATGTATCTTTATCTTGTATTGGCATACAATGCCTTTGGATTCGCCACAACAATGAATAAATGAAACATATGACATTTTTATGATACTTTATGATTATGCAATTTCAGAGTGTTTTCACTGGTTATTTGCTAATTGGTTATGCTAATTTGTTGTCTGCCAGAAGACGTTTATATTCTGAAAAAAAAAAAAAAAAATCAATAAAAACAACTTTTCAGTATTTGTTTCAAACAGATATAATTTATAACTATTCTAATTACAATATGATCTTGTTTTTTTTACTCAAACTGAAGGGTTTACAGATGAAATCTGATTTTTAAAAGTATGTGTTCAGTTTGAAAAACATAATTACGGCAATGTTTGTGTTTATAATCAAAGGGCAGGTGCTCTTTTCTACTGTACAACAGCTTGTAGAGACACTATTAGTACTTTTTTTGCCAGTCCAATATTGTGGTAGGCTATTATAGGTTACAGATTCACCCACCTCTAAATGATTGTTAAAAACCACATAAACTTTGGTTTGTCATTTTACAAGTCAGTCAGGCAGTCTCTTCCTGTCTAAGTGGCTGTTCTTGGCCAATAATAATCTGTAAAGTGGACCAGACTAAGTGCAGATAGTCAAACATCTGGCTACTCGTCCTAGGCAGGGTACAGCAGCACCAGTAGCAGCCAACAGTGGCTGAGTCATGTTGTAATAGTTGTATATGGTTTGGAGTTATCCTGGCCAGATTCGCTGTTCTGAATCCCACATGCAAGAACACAGATCCGATTACTCATGCAGTAAGACTACACTTATATCTTAATTTCACAGAATGCACCAGAAGACCATAAATCTTTTACACAGCAAGTCAGAGGGCACTCTGCTATTGACTAAGAGGTGGCGAAATATACAATACACCAATTTGACAGTGTAAAAAGTATAGTACATTGAAAAAGGTTGCTGCAGCTCCACGGGTCATATTATCGAGGGACACACTGTGTTGCAGCTAGAATAAATGTAGAGAGAAGGGCTGGCTGATTGTACAGTATTCCAGCACCTTCTGTTCATACAAGGACAATTTGCTGACTGTGGATTTACTGTGTAGTCAGCGCTTTCAACCAATCTAAATTTGGTTAGCTTCACTGCACATGTAAAAAGCGCTAACACTCTCCAGGGACACACAAGGGAGGGACAGTTATTATTAAGAAGGGGGGGGGGGTGAATGAAAGGTAATATATATATGCAGAACTTCATATGGCTCGTGTGCATTATTTGTATGTTGCGACACATAGATTGGTGAGATTGACTGCGGCATTAGAGCCTTATTTCCTTCTGATTTAAACACAAAATGGAATTTGATGCATATGGGAAAGCCTTTAATGTGGAAACTTATTTAGTAGACACACACCCCAAACAAACATACCGTAGAACGTAGCTAGTTGTCACTCTTTTAACTCTAGTTAAACTTTAACTCTATTTTTCAGGGTAGGTTTATTTTGAAAAGGACATTTGTGTATAGGCACGTACCTTAAAACCATGGATATTGAATACCTTCACCACAATTAATAAAAAAATTACAAAATGTATTTTAACATCCATTGACCTTTTGTCAATGGCGTAAGTTGTCATATTGGGAACCTGCCATTAAATAGACTATTATAAGCTTTCCAGTTAAATTTAAACAGTAAAACATTATTAAACTAATATAAACAATTTATGAGACAGCATTAACATAAATGTATCATGGAAAAATATCAAACACATATGACAACCTGCCCTGTATATATCCTTTTAAACTAGGTGTTTGAAACCAAAATATTAAAAAACACCTTCTTTGAGAAAACAAGCATTTGTCTAATTGGACTGTTCAATTAAAACGTATAGTTATTAAGATAAAGACTTGTTACTTCCCCATGTGACAACTAGAAACATTTTGACTACACCATTGGCACATCTGCAAAAAATGAACAGTTAACATAAGTTACTGCTTTAAGATACAGACAGGAACTTTGTTATTGGGGCATATCACTCACCCAAAGGCTTTATTGCTTTCAGAGGGTGTTATTTCAGTCTGGCTAACTAAATAACATCCATTCATTGTCTCTCCTAAGCCTCTGGGATGCTGTCTAGCAGCACAGCCTCTCTATTCTTGTAGTGAAAAAAAACAAAAAATCCTGATTTATTGTCTTTCCTTTTCATTGCTGTACCTGGCCTCCGCAGTGCAGTGCTTATTTATGTCTGGCTTCTTCTGACTGCGTTTAAAAAAAATCTGAATGAATAAAGGTTCACGCCTACATTTAATAATCGGTTTTGGCTGCTTCCGGTAATGCTGTTTGTCTGTGTATTATCAGTATTGATTGTCAGCCCACAGTGAAATTCTTCTTTTCTCTCTATTTTAAAGCTCATTAATTGAATTTGGTGTATGCATAATATTGGGCAGAGTCTTTTTGATGCGCATAAATGACTTTGCACGCAAATAGAATTGGATTTGCACACATGCAGGAAGCTTAATTGGGATTAATTGGATTAGTGCCGTTATATTTGAAAGCTCAAAATTATGTCGTCTTCATGAGGAAATCCTATTTTAGTCACTTCAGCAGCTAAAAGTTATATAACATTATATAACACAGTGTCGCTTTGATCTATTGCTAGCCAGAGCATGCAAATAAATGTGTCATTATCAGTGCTGGAGTTAATTGGTTTTGTTTGTACAGACTTAAACCTCATAAGACTGACTGATTGCAGAGTGACAAGAACTAGCTATCTGTGGATTGCATTAGTCTGCATCACAATTAATATAATTTCACTGCACATTATATGCATTTGCTGTGCTGGTAATGGAAAAAGTGGAAAATGTGTATTATGTACTAACAGTATGCCAGTATAGCCAGATTCTTCCACATCATAAAATTGTGTCTTGACAACACAGTCTCCTTGGTCACATACTTGCATAGGCCTTAGCATCTTAGCATCATCTTAAAGATCATTAGCTTTACATAACTTTTGGGGTCATACATTCAAAAACTACTGTCTCACATTTGTTGCTATTATTACTAATCTTAAATGTCACAAAAGAACCATTTCACTTTACTTTGTCATCACCAATGGTCATTGTTGCTCATGCCGCCCTAATCCGCTAACGTGCTTTGAAAGTGGATGATATTTAGTTGCTTTGCCACTCCAAATTGCTATCAATCTGAATGCCCATCAATGTCCATGCACTAGCATTTAGGTTAAAAGAGCTTTCTGTCTTGTGGTGCCGTTCTCTGACCCTCTATATCGGCTTTGTTACATTTGTTACATTTTTATTTGTATTTTATTAATGTAAATGTCTCTTTTTTTACAGGTTGCCATTTCCTAGTGGAGCAGTCCAGTGTGTTTAACATTGTGTATTCTCCACATGTTCAAGACTGGGCAGACTCAGGACAGAATCCTCCATAATACTGCAGTATCATAATACATTTGGCAAATAGAAGAAGCATGGCCAAAGGTGCACCCCTGGAGATGTTGGTGTATCAGCCCACTGGGGAACATCCTGCCTAGAATAAGTAATGATTGATGGTGAAATCCTGTCTGAAAAGTGAATCAATAGTTATCAGCAGAGCCATGGCTACAGTCATCTTACAAAGCAATTAGCCAGGAAAGAGAAACCTTGAACAGGGGAATTTCATAGAAAATTGGCAACAAGGATTAGTTTGCAGAATAAGAGATAAAGAAAAATAAATGATGGTCAGGGTAGCAGTGATTCAAAGGGTGAACATAAGTACATTTAGCACACCCCTTTAATAAAATAAGCCTTTCACAATAGGATGCATAGAAATGTGAGCAAAAAATGCTGAGCAAAATATGCAACTATGTACTTCTTTAATCAATGCATCGTAAAAGCGGTGTATGCTCAACAACAAACATTTTTCACCACAAAAGTGGAAACACCTACAAGTGTAGGCAACTGTAGTGTGACTAGTCCTTGAGAACAAGAGATGTGGGTTTGAATCATGCATGTGGGCATACTAAAATTACTTCCTGGGTCTTTTCATTTTGATTTTCATTTTTATATAGTGCTCTAGGCTGCCAAAAATGGAGTCTTTGTCATAATCCACATTTATCCTTGTTGCAAGTGAACCTGTAATGTAGTCTAGGTTGTATTTTGGTTTACCTTGCTTAGTTTTGTTCATGGTTTTCAAGGATGAGGTCAAGCCAAGAGACTGTTTAGCCAGAGACGGAGCACTTGCATTAAAATCAATGGAAGAAATTGGAATGCCCAATATGGTGGATGTAGAAAAGTCCCACCTTACAGGTAAAAGAGACAATTACCTATTACTGTAGATACAGACATCACTCGAAAACATGCATAAGCTGGACCAGCCTGAAAATATTGTTTTTTAGCATTATCTGAGTTGTCAGATTTTACTGCACATTTGAATTATGTTCTTTGATTGTAGTCTTGACCAATCGTTTTAGAGATTTCGGACTTTCCCCATTCAAGTAGATAGGAGCTGCACTTCAATGCTGCCCAAATATGGCCAACAAGTAGACTGACTTGCCTTGAAAGGGACTTTTATGCCAATCAATACTGGCATCTGCCTATCTATCTTCTACCAAATGGCAGATACCTTTATGTCAAAATACTGTAGTTTAATTGGATGGATGACCTTTGAGGTCATCAACAAAATATATGGGAACCATTTTCTCCTTTCTTTAGAAAGTTAATTTGCCTATGTATTTTGATGCCCTAACCAGTACAAATGATTCATTACTTCTGTAAAATTGTAATCAGATTACTAACTGATTACTTCATCAAAAAATAAATTTCAGTACTAATTATTTTACTTTCTAAAACTCTTTTTACAGAATGAATTTAGTTTTTTCACTCAACAAATTTAAAATAATGTCTATACTTCCTCCTTTTTTATTGTCGCACACAAGTCAAACACTCTGCACCAAATGTTTCTCCCTAACAATGACTCATTTGTGACTCTTCAGCTGTCACAGAAATAACAGATATACATATAAACACAATTCGTTTTAAATGTGTTCTACAAAATATTATTTTAGAAAAATATGCAACCCGAGTAATGCATTTAAAAGTAATTAAACACAATTCAAGTCAATATCTGTGATCTGACAATAATTAAAAATAAAATGCTTTACACATTTTTTGTGTTTAAAGTAATCTGATTACAGTAATAAATTCAACTGTAATTAGATTACACACAACACTGATCCTTACTATGCATGATTATATGGTAAGTTGCATTTTATTATTTTATTATTATTAGCCTATATATGCGACCCACCAGTTGAGAAACTGTTATAACCAAGGATGTAGCTAAATACAAAATTTGGAGGGAACCACATTCAACAAAGTCATGAATGCAAATGTTTTAATACAGTAGTTGCGCCACAAAAAATGGACTGGGTTGTAAACATTCCATTATAGTCATACCTATTAACTCATTTTACTGCGGGAATGTTTTTAAAGCAGGAAAACTGGAAACTTTTGAATCAAATGTAATGGTTTTAAAATTTGGTGATGTTCAATTTTGGTAAAATAATCATTAATGCAAGAGGTGTTTCCCATTTTTTTCAAGTAAGTGTGATCGGATCTCTAGCCAATCACAAGAGGCTCATTGGAAAGTGTAAATGCTATTAACAGTTTTAGGAGCAAAAGAAATGGCAAGGAGATTCATGCTCCCTCCTCCCCTCCAGCTGAAACCACAAAGACTTGATGACATTCAGATCTGCTTAGAATTAAACTGAGGCTGCCCCCCACACATCCTCCCTATGGGACATGTGCGCAAGTGTGCAGTGACACAGACACAGTCTGTACTGATGATCGGGGGGCAGAGAGCAGAGGAGACAGAGATTAATTATGTTCAAATGGCCATGCATAACTCACATCTGCTGCACCAATGGATCACGGGGTACAAGCTGGAAACAATGTGCCTGCTTCAGAATACTGGACATGTGGGTGACCATGTCCTCCACTCAACTCTATTCATTTAGGGGTCCCCGAATCATGCTTGGTGCCTCCCCTCCAGCCACCAACACCCATATAACTACTACTGATTAAAGGTCTCCATCTAACTCATTACAATAAAAAAAATATTTTTACTTTTACAAAATGTAGTCATGGGTAATATATAAACACACGGGATACAAATCTATTGGGGGGGGGGGGTTAATCTGACAGCTGTGCAAAAAACAAAACAAAAAAGAAAAAAAAATTGTGATCGATGGGGCGGTGTATATATATATATATATATATATATATATATATATATATATATATATATACACAGTGTATATATATATATATATATATATATATATATATATATATATATATATATATATATATGAGAATAGAAGAAAAACATTTATTAAACTCAGAAATGAAAAACGATAGAGACTAATATCCAATGAAAATGCATACAGGGCATTAGCCTACCCATATGCTTCAGCATACATAACCTTAATACATGGTAATATTATTCACAGCATTTTATGCATTTAACACATGCTTAAATCACTCACAGTATTTTATGCATTTCTAACCAGGCTTTAATGACATACATAACAGTTTAAGCAATACAATTCTCATTACACATACTTTCACATATTACGCTTATTCATTAAACTGGAAAACACTGAGCTATAAATCATTAAATAAGATATCATTCATTCTAAATTTACATACCCAGTCCTTGCATGTATGCAAATATGTTGTCAAACTCCAGACATGCAATCCATGTGTATCCTTCAAAAATAACCCATAACAAACACTCAATTTTAACATACGACACTTCTGAACACATATTTAATGCAATTTATGAGCATTTTGTGCAAAATTTGATATTTACTAAACCGGGAGCTCTCCTGCACAACGTATGTTTTCACATCTCTAACATGAGAGAGTGCCGGAAAGCAGGTGTCTTAAAACTCCTACAAAATTATGATCCTTAATGGGACCATGTCCAATTTATGACTAGAGTTAAATTACATGAAGTTTCTCCACTTGGCAATGCAAACTCACCACTACTTTGCCATGATATTGTTGTGTAGTTGCTAGGGTGTTCTGGGTGGTTTCAAGATGGCTCATTATCCACCCTTAATTCACTGATATTCTGATCCCATATGGCTCGGAGCCCTCCTTCAGTGTATGTCTATGGGATTATTTCACCCAATTTATCATCCACACATTTGGAGGTACGTTTCATTTCCATTTCAGAAACTAAGCAAAGGTAATACGGCAAAGTAATATTCAAGCATCACTAAATACGATCACAAAAAAAATGGAGATCAGTAAAGCTTTAATACAAAACACTGTGTGATGCTACATGCAACAGTAAAAGATACACACAACATCAGTATTAGACATGATAGAGGATTATGATTGCCATGTCCCCCTCCTTCACTGTCGTCCGGTTCTTTGGGTCTCTGTAGATTGGGGTGGTAAATATGTTTTATGTCCTAATTAAGGTGTGTACGTAAACACATATACCCGCACACGTCCGCAAAGGGGGCAAAAGTGTGGGACAAATGGCAACACAAAGGCTGGGCAAAGCTATAGATTTTTATGGGGCATTGGCCTTCAGAATCCAAGGGGGCATTGTGCTAAAATAAGCATCTGT
The DNA here is from genome assembly GCA_032164185.1 of Moxostoma hubbsi. Classification (NCBI taxonomy): domain Eukaryota; kingdom Metazoa; phylum Chordata; class Actinopteri; order Cypriniformes; family Catostomidae; genus Moxostoma; species Moxostoma hubbsi. Next base: position 27,283,644 of record JAVLUX010000032.1, read on the forward strand.
CTGATGACTGTTGAGTTATAAGCAGCATAAATTAACATTCAGATGGGATTTATGGCATGCTAATTATGTCCCCTTCTGTTGATCTGCTGGAGACTTCTAAATCAAATCAGAGACTAATCTATTGCTAGAAGTATACATTTAAATGATGTTATGCTTTTAATGTGGAAATGTTCAAAGAAAGAAAGAAAGTCCTCAACATGCTTCACAAGCTTATTTAAAGAAATAGTTAAAGAAAATGAACATTCTGTCATCGGTTGGTGTCATTTTGTCAGGGTTGGTACTTGACAGCATCTGTCTTATTACTTTCATTGTATGAAAAAGAACAGAGTGAACTTTTTTGTTCCATGGAAGAAAGCAAATCAAACAGATAGAACAATATGAGGGTGAGCAAATTATGACAGAATTAAAATTTTTGGGTGAACTATCCCTTTAAATACTTGAGTATTTGCACATCTTATTCTTCCAGATGCTCCCGTCAGGGGTCGCCACAGCGGACCATCCGTGATACGCATATTTGACTTGGCTCAGGTTTTATGCCAGATGCCCTTCCTGATGCAACCCCCAGTGGCTCTCAGTCACACCTACGGGTCAATTTAGAGTCTCCAATTCACTTAACCTGCATGTTTTTGAACTTGTGGGGGACACCGGAGCACTTGGCGGAAACCCACGCGAACACAGGGAGAACATGCAAACTCCATACAGAAAAGCCCAGTTGACCCGGGACTTGAACCTGGGTCCTTCTTGCTGTGAGCAGCCCTGAGTATTTGCACATACTGGGCATTATTCATGAAACACAAGCAGAAAAAATGTGTGTGCAATGTGCTAATAAATCCAGACTTATGGAAAGTGTTCCATTTAACCTAATGGTGCAACTATTGTAAGAAAAGTTTTACTAACAATTTACACACATTTGTTGTTTCATGAAAAAGGCCCATTGACTTAAGAACGAATTGCACTCACTTTAAGTTTTCATAATCTTCCACATTTATTGATCCATCGAAAAAGGAACAAGCCAGGACAACATGCTCAAAAATGCCCCTCTTTGTGTAAATGATATCACATTTGCATGTGTTGATTGCATTAGGAGGTGTGAAAATACAGCACAACGTCAACAGAGCGGCAAAAACTACAGTACAAGGAGAGCACAGACTGCACACCCCACCTTCATTTTCCAGCTGCCAACATCACTCAACATTAAGTACCTGTGAGAAACAGGTATGGGCACTGATAGATTTTACATTGGTGCAACAACCAACACGACACCATCATTAATCCTACAGGAGGATGATGGTTTAAAGCTGAAAGCTGTCAACAAAAAAGTGTTAATTAAGCCTGTGGGAACTAGAAGAGCAACGCAAGCCTCTGCTCCGGCACTGTGTAGCACGCTAGATGCTTGTCAGAAAATCATGCTGATTGTATATTAAATAAGAAGCCCCGGGGCTGTGGGAAGATAGACAGAGTAAGAGAAGAAATTAGGTTTGAATCTCAAAGGGTCTGCGATATTCAGATGAATGCTGCATGATGAGCGAATGAAAGCTTCTCTCTATCTTGGGAAAAAAAAAACAGTTCATGGCAACTACATTTATCAAGCAACAAAAAGGACAAAATATACCATAAAACACTGTACAATAACTACATTTTTTGGACTCCAATCAACTCAAATTTTTAGTTGTGTCAACTTCAGAGAGACATTTTTTTAAATGAACAAAGTTGACAAAATCAACATGACATGTTAAATGAGCTTAATCTCTTATTTAAGTGAACTTGACTTTCTTGGTTCAGTTAATTCATTCTAATTCAAACTGAACATGGAAGCTCAGTTACTCATAGTGGCATTTAATATCAATGTAAATGCAAATTAAAATGGCGGTGACAATCAAAAAACATCACTGAGCAAAAAGATGAGCTTTGAATTGCAACAGGACAAATAACTGAAAGAGACAACAAACACAACTAACAGCATACAGTGAGGAAAATAAGTATTTGAACACCCTGCTATTTTGCAAGTTCTCCCACTTAGAAATCATGGAGGGGTCTGAAATTGTCATCGTAGGTGCATGTCCACTGTGAGAGACATAATCTAAAAAAAAAATCCAGAAATCACAATGTATGATTTTTTAACTATTTATTTGTATGATACAGCTGCAAATAAGTATTTGAACACCTGAGAAAATCAAAGTTAATATTTGGTACAGTAGCCTTTGTTTGCAATTACAGAGGTCAAACGTTTCCTGTAGTTTTTCACCAGGTTTGCACACACTGCAGGAGGGATTTTGGCCCACTCCTCCACACAGATCTTCTCTAGATCAGTCAGGTTTCTGGGCTGTCGCTGAGAAACACAGAGTTTGAGCTCCCTCCAAAGATTCTCTATTGGGTTTAGGTCTGGAGACTGGCTAGGCCACGCCAGAACCTTGATATGCTTCTTACAGAGCCACTCCTTGGTTATCCTGGCTGTGTGCTTCGGGTCATTGTCATGTTGGAAGACCCAACCTCGACCCATCTTCAATGCTCTAACTGAGGGAAGGAGGTTGTTCCCCAAAATCTCGCAATACATGGCCCCGGTCATCCTCTCCTTAATACAGTGCAGTCGCCCTGTCCCATGTGCAGAAAAATACCCCCAAAGCATGATGCTACCACCCCCCATGCTTCACAGTAGGGATGGTGTTCTTGGGATGGTACATATTCATTCTTCTTCCTCCAAACACGGTTAGTGGACTTATGACCAAAAAGTTCTATTTTGGTCTCATCTGACCACATGACTTTCTCCCATGACTCCTCTGGATCATCCAAATGGTCATTGGCAAACTTAAGACGGGCCTTGACATGTGCTGGTTTAAGCAGGGGAACCTTCCGTGCCATGCATGATTTCAAACCATGACGTCTTAGTGTATTACCAACAGTAACCTTGGAAACGGTGGTCCCAGCTCTTTTCAGGTCATTGACCAGCTCCTCCCGTGTAGTTCTGGGCTGATTTCTCACCTTTCTTAGGATCATTGAGACCCCACGAGGTGAGATCTTGCATGGAGCCCCAGTCCGAGGGAGATTGACAGTCATGTTTAGCTTCTTCCATTTTCTAATGATTGCTCCAACAGTGGACCTTTTTTCACCAAGCTGCTTGGCAATTTCCCCGTAGCCCTTTCCAGCCTTGTGGAGGTGTACAATTTTGTCTCTAGTGTCTTTGGACAGCTCTTTGGTCTTGGCCATGTTAGTAGTTGGATTCTTACTGATTGTATGGGGTGGACAGGTGTCTTTATGCAGCTAACGACCTCAAACAGGTGCATCTAATTTAGGATAATAAATGGAGTGGAGGTGGACATTTTAAAGGCAGACTAACAGGTCTTTGAGGGTCAGAATTCTAGCTGATAGACAGGTGTTCAAATACTTATTTGCAGCTGTATCATACAAATAAATAGTTAAAAAATCATATATTGTGATTTCTGGATTTTTTTTTTTAGATTATGTCTCTCACAGTGGACATGCACCTACGATGACAATTTCAGACCCCTCCATGATTTCTAAGTGGGAGAACTTGCAAAATAGCAGGGTGTTCAAATACTTATTTTCCTCACTGTATATGTAAGCCGTGCATTCAAACAGTAAAATAAGATTAAGACTGTTACACTGCAATAGACATAATGTACTCATGTTGCAGTGCATGCTGGGAACCCGAGTGCAATATGCGTAGTTCTCTTGACTTTTTTTTTTTCTCCAGCTGTATAGTTGAAAAAGTTCAGCCAACAAAAACTTGGTTAATTGATTTATCTAAACAATATCAATCAGAATCAGTTATTCTAACTCAAATAAATAAGATATGATATCTAAAGGCAAAATAATTTTTTACTTTTTAATTTTTTCTATGTATTCTCCATGCACACACACCAAGTGTTCCTTTATGACAATTGCGAGAACCAATTTATTTGACTTGAGTGACCTGGCACAGTGCATCAACTGTGCATATTATTTTGTATCTGAACATGGACTCGAATACGATGGCAGAGCTTCAGTGGAAAAGATAATGAATGTATATTTGTGATTTAAAGGGGTAGTTAACCAAAAAATGAAAATTCTCTCAACATTTACCTCACCCTCTTGCCATCCCAGATGTGTGTGACTTTCTTTCTTCAGCAGAACACAAATTATGATTTTTAAGAATATTTCAGCTCTGTAGGTCCATACAATGCAAGTGAATGGGTGCCAAAACTTTGAAGCTCCAAAAGCACAAAGGTATCATAAAAGCAATCCATATGATTACAGTGTTTTAATCCACATTTTCAGAAGTGATATGATAGGGGTGGGTGAGTAACAGATCAATATTTAAGTTCTTTTTTGCTAGAAATTTTTCACCCTGCCCAAAAACAGATGAATGGGAAAGTAAAAGTAGAGATTGACTGAGCAGGGAAGAGAATTTACAGCAAAAAAAAAATGTGTTTCTCACACCTATCATATTGCTTCTTAAGACATTGATTTAACCACTGGAGTCTTATGGATTACTTTTATGCTGACTAATGTGATTTTTGGAGCATCCGAAATTGGCCTCCATTGACTTGCCTTGTGTGGACCAACAGAGCTAAAATATTCTTCTAAAAATATTTTCATTGTGTTCAGCAGAACTGTTCCTCAAACAGCCATCAGATGGCTTCAGAATATATTAATATAATAGTGTTTTTTTTTTTTTGGTTCTTTTTAGAACTTGGCAGATGTGGCCACAATGAACTGTCATTGACTGGAAAAGAGGTATATGAAGATTTTCAAAAATTTCTCCTTTTTCATTCCATGGGAAAAAATATGGGTTTGGTAAAACATGAGCAGGAACGGATTAACCACCGGGCTAATTGGGCCTCTAAACCCAAATGGCCCAGAGCTCTAAATCAGTTATTTATTTATTATGAGATACCAATTATCAATTTACATAAATATCAGCCTTATGTTAAATACAGTTTCTTCAGTGAAATGCATGCTGGATGACAGCAGTGCGAGCACAGGCACTCGAGTGCGCGATCAAGGAATCTGCATATCATAGTTCCAGCGCACTTATTTGAAGGACTTTAGAGAACTTTCACCTACTGTTGCACTTGTGTACATAGTAGTGTGACAATAAAGTGATTTGATTTTTGATTTGAACAGTGTCTGACTTAAAAATCTCTTCCAAACACAAAGATAAGTTGCAGTTTACCCTGGTTGTGTACAAAGTTGATGGTTTAAATTTAGACAAGCGACAGAATGAATGACTTTAAAATGCTTAAGTCTTGCATGCATTTAATGTTTAATGATAGAAAGATGTCTTAATTCCCTTTTGTAATATTTGGTTAAACGCAAGAGTTCACAAAGGGTTATTGTGTTATTTGTCGAGACTCTGGAATAAAGAACATGTATTGCCATGGATGTGTCAAACACAATCTCAGATATCAGGGAATAAATTGCATGGTGATCTATGAGTGTAAATAGCACAATACACAGAACTTCAAATTATAAAATCACATTCGATTTTAACTAAAAATAATCACGGTCACTTCCTGCAACAGAGCAGGCCTATTGTTTATCATTGGAAAATGCATAATTCTGCCCAGGCAGGATCACTTTCCATGAGGCAGTAAACACTACGGTTTATAGGACTTCTTTGGGATGCTTTGATTTTTAACTGATTCAGCATTTAACTTGTGTAATTATTGTCTGCACACCAGAACAAAACGTTCATCAAGTGCTGAAACTTTGCCAGGTAAGTCCTCTTTGCAACCCGAACTTCATCAGAATGTCCATTTGTGACACCAGCACTGAAAAAGTTTGATGCAGTGTAACAAATGGTGAAAGAGAATACAGGCGTCTCGAGAGAGTGTTAATAAATACTGAAAATATTTGAATTGAAAGAATGAATTGTAAAACAGAACACAGGTGTCTTGAGATGCATTTATAAATAGTATATATATTAGTATAATGAGTTGTGCACAAAGATCAAAGACATCTGTCCAATGCATGTTTACGTGGCCTCGACATGCATGTCAGCACGTAACTCGCCCATAGCCTACTTGAAAAACTGACTGCAACCTGGCCCAAAACATGTAGGTTTGTCATCCTGTACGTTTGCCAGGTACCGATAGACTCAGATCGAGTTAATGACCTCTAAAAACAAGCAGAATAACCAAATAGTGATTTTGGTATTTAAATACCATGCACATCCCATGTAATAATGCATGATTTTGGTTTGGTTCATAATTAAAAATACTTGTAAGACATTGCCCGAAACTTCTGCCAATTTGAAAAATTCTACCAAATCTGTCAAGCGGTCTGTAGTGCATACAAGTTAACAGTCACGAGACACATCATGGGGGCCTCCACTGTGTACCGGCCCATGGGCCTCTCGGTTCTTAATCCATCCTTGTACATGAGGGTGAGGGTATATTTTGGCAAACCGTTTACCAATCCATTTTCTCAATCGGCAAAGCAAATCGCTGTTCACGCCGTATATCAACACATGGTAGAGAATTTGCGTTCAGTTATGACTGAATTTTCGTTTTTGGGGTAATCCGTTTCTATTAGAGTAAACATTTACATGGGTAATCCATTTATCATGTGTTTGTTTCTGCTACAGAAAGGGCAAGATTGGGAATCACATGACCAGCCATGGCATTGTGCCTTGCCACGTTTCACTGAGGAAAGGATTGAGAGAGCGAGACGTCCATCTCCATGGAGACCACAGAGATCTACAGCATTGCCCTTTATCTGAGCAACCCTCAAGGCAACACTTTCTACCTCCAAATGAATCCACTGTCTTGACACACAAAAAACCTCAGCATTGAAGCACAGCCCACTCCGGACACGATCTTCCACACTCATCAATCCATTTAACGCATGAACAGAGGACACCCCCAACAGAAACTTGTTTTGATCAATTAAGAAGGACTTACTTATGAACATATTATATATTGTACCTGTTGTATAGTTTTAGGTGATAGATATTCTCTAAACTCATTAATCAAACAATATTTGAGGATTTTTTTTTTTTTTACATTGTGAGATGACTGACACTGACCAATAAATAGAAGAATTAATTTATACTCACATCAGCTGATTGGTTAAAGGGGATTTGTTTGTTTGCAAACCTCACATGTTTCTGAACTAATACAGACCAACAGCTGCTTTGATATTAGCATGCACGCCTACATGCCGAACCTGATCAATTTCAGAAAATTCCGAGCCATTGCAACCTTTGGCCCTAAAGGGCAAAAATATATAAATGCCAAACTCAAACACATGGTGTGGGATGAGCAGTTTGCTCAGAACATATGTGCATGTGTGTGTGCTGAATATGGATCAGTTCCTTTCCGACACATGCCCCTCTTTCTCCTCCCCCTATATGGTGGCTTTTATCTCCGTCCGGAAGGCGGGGTGTGTTGCCAAGGTGACTATTGCAACAGAAGGCTGAAGGGTTTGACTTCCGCATGACCTTTGCAGTAGGGGGTGATTGTCTCAGAAACAGAGCCAAATCTCTCCATAATTTGGAAAGTGTTAAATCAAGAGAGAGAAGGAAAAAAAATGATCAAACTCTCCGAAGCTCTTCAGGATTGCACGCACAACTGCAATCACAATCAGTTTGAAGGGCCTTTCATTGGCATTACTAAGCCATTATGACAATGTTATTAAAGGCAGCATTATGCTGCCCACTAACCAAGAGAGTTGCATGCTTGGGCTTGCTTGCATTGGCCTTTTATGTACAATCAGGATCAAAGGAAATATTTTACTACAGCACTGCTTTAGTACAAGCATAGCCCAAGTATTTGCTGAGAAAATGGTTTGTTTATCCAGTTCATCAATATGTAAAAAAAACAATTATGCTTCTTTGTGTAATAGCAATATATTACTATTACTCATACTCATGGTCATACACATTCAAACAAACCCCAAATTCCAAGTATTCAAATTTGCCGTATAACTTGTCCCACACCTTTTGTACTGCAAACAAGAATAATCCCTTAAATCGTGTGATGAGACAGGTGTGCTAGTACTTTCTAAAGACTGAAAAATACTCTATGCAAGTACATGAACGCACATGCTTCAAGCTACCCACTCTTATTTTTTTTTTTGTGTTGTTGCACACCAAAATGTGACAACGCACAATTAATAACATTAGCAAGAACATCACTGAGACTTTCATGTGGGTTCTTCTGACTTGGTGCCAGTAAGCAACCACCCACAATACCCTAGCATTGTAGTAGCAGGTTTTGCATGAGCAAGCACCATTCATATTTTCTTCATACACAAACCAAGTTATATTGTAAATACAATGTATATTGGAACACCACCTATAACTAGATAGGTCAAGTTTGTGAATTTCTGATGGCTTGTGGGTCGTCATTCTTCGTTAATGTGTTGTTTTGTTGGGCATCATTTTAAGTAATAAACACATGAAGGAAACAAGTATAAACAGACGTTATTTTTTTAAAGTGTCACTAATAGTGCAAAACCTCACTGTGGTAATGATGATAATGCTGTCACTGGTGTGATAATTCCAGAAGTTCTTTGCTACTGGGACGAACAATTGCGCAGCAGGAAGATCACAGCACATCTCAAAGCTCACAATAGATGCGTTGTACATACTACTGTTCTTCAGAGTTCCCTCTTCTAAGGTTGCCTGGAAAGACTGCTCCTCATAAAAACACAAGTCCGTTCTCTACATTCTTAGCACTGAGAAACACCCAAGATCTGTGCCGGATTTGGGGCCGTAGCTTGAAAGCTCTTGGAGGAGTTACAATTGACAATTTTGGTCTTGGTTTGGAGATTTTGAAAAGAGAGTGTGAGGAGGTGGAAGAGGTGTTTGTTGAAATGAAGTCATACTATAGAAGATATGATTATTCACCTCATGAGTCACAAGATGTTCACTATTCACCCACAAAAACGTCAAGGCAGTGAACAGAGCCCAATGACTGCCCACCGCATGCAAGGACATGCACACCACCGCTCAAAACTGCACCTACCTGTAAGAAACTATAAAGGAAGCAGTGACTTTTGCACAGTATGATCTTTCTCTTTGTCTCTTTGTTGTGTTTATACTGCTACTTTCCTCCCACTGCCGTTTTTGTGCCGAGTTCTTTATAGAATATTTCTATGACAGAGGGCAGTTTAATAAATGAGCATCAGAGAATTCTGATGACCTTGTGTTGCATGTATCGCTTAGACACCCATCTATCTGTCTGTCTATCAACGGACTGCCAAAAGTTACAATGTTTTTACACAAATTTAGATTAAAAAGGTAAAATAACCATTTTAAAACTGGTCAGTAGTGGCTGCGATGAAATACATCTGAATAATGACCATTCTCCACAGCAACAGTTTAAATGACCTTTGATCCAGGCAATCTATGCTATACAGCTGTGCTCTGCCACACATATCACTCTGCAGTCTAAATGTAAGTGAATACAATTATTTCAACTCAATCAATATTTTATGTCCAATTATTTGATTTGGAACCACCAGCCTGTTATTTTCACAAAATAAGCCCCTTCAGTGTGATACAAGACAACAATGTTTATTTTGTGATAAAGACTAGCTGTAAATGATAGCCAACACTCTAACTGCTCGCCATTCACGTTTTAAATTAAACATGCACGTACAAAGCTCTCGTGACGTCTGTTTGAAATGTATAATGTTGTTTCACATAGGCCTACTACTTCAGTATGCAGGATGCAGTAGACTTGTTTTCCTTTTGTGAAAGACTGACTAATCATACAGCAGATGTTCAGAGATAGGAGATTTAAAAGCATTAGTGTCTTACAAAAGAGTTACAAAACCTCCACTGACTGGACAAAAGAGACAAATATTTAAACTTCTAGTCTTTTTTATCCGAGTACAAAGCACTAATGACGTGCCTTTCACTGTTCAGAGAGACCTCTCCATGTTCTGACTACAATTGTCAGAGAGCGAGACAAAGAGACCCAATTGCAGAGGAACAGTTCAAAGGATTTATTAACAATAAATATTCACTTAAACTGTGCTGGCAAAGACTGAGGATCCCAGCATCGGCTGCAGTATCGGGGAGTAGTGTGTGGATGCAGGCACACCGTGGCCACGCAATGGGCAAATCATTGAATATTGTGTTGGTAGGCGAGTGTGTAAATTGTGGGAGCAGATTTGTAGGAATCCTCCGTTGAAGCACAGTGAGGTGCAGAGAACAGAACCAAGCAGACTGGAAGGCAACAACACTCCCGACATTCGGGCAGAGACAGGTAACCAAACAGATACACGAGACAGGACCAACTAGGCAGAGAGTGTGAGGTAAGTTCTTCACATCAAACATCAATCAAGCAAAGATACTGAGAACACGAAGGGCTTAATTAGGGAGTGAATCAGTGGAGAACCAGGTGCTGCTAGCATACTAATTAGTGGCATGATTAGCGTTATCCTGGGAAGAATCAATGTTCCCTTGGAAACACTGATCATGCATGCCGGCAGCGCCTGCCAGACATGAGGGAGAGAAAATAACAAAACACACAGATCAAACCTACAAACTCACCAGGGCCATGACATTCCAGACCATGAAAGGTACCCACGAACCCTCTAAACAATGATGCCACTCACCCAAAGCCAACTGGACAGCCAGCAATTCTCGGTTAACAACATCATAGTTCTGTTCTGCTGGTGTTAAGCTGTGTGAAAAAAAGCACATGGATGTATATTTCTGTCCGAGGAAGAACGGTGCGACCGGATCGCTCCAACACCAAACTCCCCCTTCCTAATCCGGACAAGGCGTAATTCCAATTTCTTAAAGACAGACGCTCCCTGCAAGAATTCGAAAGCTGAGGACATCAATGGCGAAGAACCCAGCCCCTGCTGGCAACGAGAAAGAGGAGATGAGACTGGCTGCCAGAGAATCACTGATATACTCGTTCATGGCCTGCCTCTCGGGAACCGAGAGAAAATACAGCCGTCCCCGAGGCGAGGAGCTAGGAAGCAATTCAATTGCACAGTCGTACGGGCGATGAGGAGGAAGGGTCATGGCGCGGGGCCGGCTGACACTGCACTCAAATCATGGCATATCAACAATCCGGAAAAATCTGCTGGTTCATCCTGCAACAAAACACGAAACTAGACAGGCGAGACAGCAGAGTTAAGACATTGCAGCAAACAGTAACTCCATGCAAGAACAGTGTTGGTTGGCCAGGATATGTGTAGGTTTCGCATTACCAACCAAGGATACCCCAACACTACCGGTGCCGATGGAGACTGGATCAGGTAAAAGGACAACTGTTCTGTATGATTTCCAAAGACCGATTTCCAGAGAAGGTGACTGGCTTGGTGGACTGGGTGATGACGGACAGGGGCATCCCACTGAGGGTGTGGAGAGAGAAAATAACAAAACACAGAACAACCCGACAAACTCACGGGAGCCATGACAACAATATCATGTGAATTAATAAATTAACTCCTCTGATTTACGATGAGTCAGATGCACATACACAGGTCAAAGGTAAAACTGCCTTAAGATTGTCATCTAGGATAGTTTCATGTCAGTCCTCATTTAACCTCTAGGACTAGTAAGTGGTGTCATGTGGTTAAAGGAGAATGCTTAGAAATCAATTCCACCACCAGACATGTAGTGTAAGATTACAGCGCAGGGTAAAATAGGCCACGCCAGGTGGTAACTTGATGCCACTGGCACAGATTTGATCAAAAACACCTGAAAGAGAGGTTTATAAATGCTCTATTAAAAAGGGTTGTGTACCATTCAGAGTTAAATTGAGAATGCCTTTAAATTCCACTTCTTCAATTTGAATTTAGTTAGAAAACAGGATACGGAGTTGTAATATGGATTTTAATTTAAAGTAATTAAAGCTAAATTAACTTCCAAGATATTCAGAATTGCTGCAAGTGTAGTTATAATAATTTACTTAAAAATTAAGTTTACATTATCCATTATTATGTTATCATTCACACACGTGGTATTTCCATAAATATTAGATGGTAATGTTTAAAAAGCCACCGGTAGAAATTGACATTTCTATTTCATCAAACAAATTAACTCTAAGAACATAAAAGTTATCTGTGCTTTTCATTTTTTTCATTTTTATTATTTTGTTTTGTACTAATGAAAGTCCTCTATTGTGTGACAGTTGAATTTCTTTTAATTACAGTTCATTAAAATCCTCCTCCCATCGTTTTATTTCAACATCCTGTAGGGAGTGACCAACTGAATTCAAATTCCAACCAATTTTTTAAAGAGAAGCCAATTCTTAAATTCTGAATTTTGCCCAACCATACTGACACATTTGTAGTACCCCAGAAATGCAGTTGTTCATAGAAGCAAAAGACATAGAATATTAATTTATTCAACAGGAAAATAAAAACTATGCTGTGAAACTTACAATGCATGACAAAAAATCTTTCCACTGTTTTTAGGATGTCCCAAAATATCCCTCAATTCTCAAACCAGAAGTGTGACAAACAAAGGTAAATACAAAGATGAAAAAGCTGAAAAAAGTTATTTGGCCGATGACTTTGAAAAAGTTGCATATTTGGCCGATGACTCCGAATTGTAAAAAAAAGAATACCATATTAATATAAACATATGTACATCTTGATGTGTTGTGGCACTGGCAATGTTAATCATGAAGGAGGGTCATCTCCGTGAATTGCCTTATATTTAGCCATCTCTTCAGGGAAAACCTTGCCCAGCTCGGAAATTAGGAGGCTTTTAAATTTCTGTGGATAAAAACAGTGCACAACATTGTAAGAGAGTGCCTTTGTTTGTATTAGTCTAAATATACTAGGAACACTAGCTATCTACAGTAGAATGTTTTGTGTTAAAATAAGATCTGTCTAGTGTCTCATCCTAAAGGACATGTATTTCACTACTTTACAAGTTACACATTCCATGTAAAATGTCTTCTGAAAGTATCTAGGCTGTTAGAAGATTATCATCAGCCAGGAAAAACAAGATAAGACATTTAGTTCTAAAATGTGTCCATAAAAGACAGCTAATTTGTGCATGACATGAGTAATTTTTCCAACAATTGTTTAACTTTTAATTGACTATATCACAATTCCAGTGGGTCAGAAGTTTACATACACTAAGATAACTGTGTAACTTTAAGCAGCTTAATACAATTCCAGAAAATTATGTCAAGATTTTAGGCAAATAGCTTCTGAATTGGAGTACCACCTGTGGATGTATTTTAAGGCCAACCTTCAAACTCTGTGCCTCATTGCTTGAAGCCATGGGAAAATCAAAAGAAATCAGCAAAGACCACAGAAAAAAAGGACCTCCACAAGTCTGGTTCATCCTTGGGAGCAAATTCTAAATGCCTGAAGGTACTACGCTCATCTGTAGAAACAATAATATGCAAGTATAAACACCATGGTACCAAGCAGCCATCATACCTCTCAGGAAGGAGATACATTCTATCTCCTAGAGATGAACGTAGTTTGATGCAAAAAGTGCAAATCAATCCCAGAACAACAGCAAAGGACCTTGTTATGATGCTGGAGGAAACTGGTAGACAAGTATCTATATCCACAGTAAACAAGTCCTATATCGACATAACCTGAAAGGCTGATCCGGAAGGAAGAAGCCACTGCTCCAAAACTGCCAAAAAAAAGCCAGACTACAGTTTGCAAGTGCACATGGGGACAAACAGCTTACTTTTTGGAGAATTGTCCTCTGGTCTGATGAAACAAAAATTTAACTGTTTGGCATCATTATATATGGAGGAAAAAGTGTAAGACTTGCAAGCCAATGAAGACTGGTGCACTTCACATAATAGATGGCATCATGAGGAAGGACAATTATGTGGATATATTGAAGCAACATCTCAAAACATCAGCCAGGAAGTTAAAGCTTGGTCACAAATGGGTCTTCCAAATGGACAATGACCCCAAGAATACCTCCAAAATTGTGGCAAACTGTCTTAAGTACAACAGAGTCAAGATATTGGAGTGGGCATCGCAAAGCCCTGACCTCAAATCTGATTTGAAAATTTGTGGACAGAACTGAAAAAACGTGTGCGAGCAAGGAATCCTGACTCAGTTACACCAGTTCTGTCTGGAGGAATGGGAAAACATTCCAGCTTATTCTAAGAAGCTTGTGGAAGGCTACCCGAAATGTTTGACCAAAATTAAACAATTTAAAGGCAATGCTGCCAAATACTTATAAAGAAAATGTAAATGTCTGACCCCCTGGGAATGTGATGAAAGAAATAAAAGCTGAAATAAATTGTTCTCTCTACTATTATTCTGACATTTCACATTCTTAAAATAAAGTAGAGATCCAAACTGGCCTAAGATAGGGAATGATTTCTATGATTAAATGGCAGGAATTGTGAAAATCTGAGTTTTAATGTATTTGGCTAAGGTGTATGTAACATTTATATTTTTATTCAAATTTGTACATCAAAGACCTCCGCCAGCATTCTTCCAAAGAAATGTATTAGTTTTAATTCAAAAGAATTTAAGCTCAAACTCACAGAGAAAAATAAGTCAATGCTCAGCTATTTTCTGTAGCTTAGATCATTGTGATTTAAAGCTTTATAGAACCTTTAAAATGAACAGATTTTAATACTATTCCAAAACCACACAGCAATTCAATGCTTTTTCGCATAGTTCCATGTTTATTGACATTCTCTCTTCACAAATATGCCACTGCTGGCATGTATATCTTAAAAATAAGAAAGTTGCTCACACTTACTATAGATTCAAATGTTAAAAGTAATACTCACAGTCAAAGTGTCAATCTTTCCTTTCACCTGCTCGTTTTTAGCCAAGGCTCTCTCTAAGCACTCCTTGGTGTAGAGTTGAGGGTTACGCCCCTGATCAATATATCTGCGGGTTAAGTGTGAGATCACAGCAATCATTCCAGACCATGAAAAGTTTAGCAATTTGATGACTAATAATTCCCTAAATAGAGCTTCAAAATTTAACCCAAATCCAATTACATAATTGAATGGAGTTTAAGAGAAATTCCTTTCATAGTGTAATTTATCTTTTCCCTGTTTGCATCTAATGTGAGTGGAGAAGAAGAGCCATCAACATTACATTTGCAAGCAATTTATTGCTTGAGATTTGCAAAACACTCTCAGTTACTCACTCGAATACTTCCAACGGTACGTTGATATCATGAATCTGCTGGCGGCACTTCTCAATGTCTTGCAGTCCTGTGATCATGAAGTTCCTGCATAAATAGATTTTTGCCATATTATTTTTTTTTTTAAATGACTCGTGGTTTGATGAATGGACGCGCGAGAGCTGGACAGCAATCATCATTCAACGCCATAAAGACATTTTCTTTAGGTAGGATAGAGTTAACAGATAGAGTTAACAGATCACAACTCACAGCTTTTGGTTGAGTCCTGTTTGACTACTGGGTTGAAAGTCGCTGACAATAATTCCAAGTTGTCGTATATTCTCGACGAATTTCTCGAGGTGCTCTTCGAGATTATCAAACTTCTCGGCCATGTCGATCTGAATTTTACATAAAGTTAGGTCAATGATAAAGTAGTTGTAATAAAATAATAAAAGTAATGGCAAAAACGGACGTCTGTCACATTACGCAGCTCCCATGACAGCGATCCGCTTTCCGGTAGCGTCAACAACCAATAGCGTGCGAGGATGAGCTGTTATCTTGGTGACGGGTTCCTTCGTTGTGCCGTAAAGCATTTCGAATTGCTGTAAAGTCTGTTGCGATACAGATTTACTCTTAATCCAACGACCATTCACTTCAATTATTAGGCCGATTTGAATTTATTTAATTGAATGTTTCTCTTTCCTTTTATAAATCATCCTTATTTTTGTCACTAAGACTACATATATATTTCCTATGTTTGTATTAAGAGCTGCTCCCTCCGGCTATCCTATTCTGAAGAAATTGATTTTATGCAGCCATGTTTGTATGTAAATCTTGATATTTTCAATTAAATAACCATTTTATATGACTGTGACCGCTAAAATATATTCCAAAACAACATGCTGACACATTTATGACTCGTTCTGCAGTTTCATACACAAACGTTTTTCGGGTATGTCTTTTTTGATGCCTCTGAATCCCCCCAATTCATTTTCCCCACCAGCATTCCGACAGGCCACTTCCTGCGACAGGATTGGCTAGTAAGAGCCAAGGAGCTGTACTGCGGTTGGACAATTGAGATGTCAATCAAGCACCAGGCAAACAGAGATGAGCTGAAGGGCGGGACTTGACGGAATACGAGTGGGAAGAAAACCCAAAGCGTGCAAGACACTCGATTACTCATTCTGTACAGGTACAGCGGAAGCCAACCTACTGAGGTGCACCACTCCTGCTATTCTTCAGTGTGTGCGTGCGCACCCTTCGTGCCAGATCATCAGATCGGTTTATTGCAAGCAACATTATCGTGCCTATTGCAGCAGCTGCGGTTGCATCAAAGGCTTTTTCTCATTGGGAATTACAGGAATAGACTGACGTGCACCATCTTATCGTCAGATGTTTTTGACGATCGGCTGCAAGCAAACGGTTCGTCGGGGTAAGTCGGTGGAGGAATAGTATGCATGAATTATATGATTACATATCATAGGGTTTTAACACTGGATGTGTGAACTGTAACCAATCACTGTCTGTCTGCAGTCATATGAGGGTGTCTTGCACGAAATCGACAGTCTGTGATACTGAATGCATGGTAATAAATGATTGCTCTTGTGTTCCAGTGCGCTCGTGAGGGGAAATGATGCATTGAGGACGGGCTGTTTTGAGGTCTTATATTTCGAGCTCCATCGCATCCATCTCGATCGGGAGAGTTGTACATATTTCGCGCAGAAAAACAATAATGGCTACTCTTTTGCGAAAAATCGGGCTAATTCGTCTGCACGACCGAGACACGGAGGACCCGAAGCATCACCACCAGGGCTCATTGAAAGGGACTAAAGGGAACCAGAAAAACAACAACACGAAGCACTGCAACACCAGCAATGAGACCAACAACATCCTCAGCACGCCAGAAATCAAAGCCAAGCGATTCGACGTGTCCGGGAAGGACAAGCCAGTCGTCAAACAGGACAAACCGAGCAAGGACACGAAGGAGAAACAGCAAACGGGGGGTAGCAAATCGACGACCGCGTCTGTGGTGCCTCCGCTGTCGGCGACCCGACAGCACTGCACCCAGGTGCGGACGCGGAGACTGATGAAGGAGCTGCAGGACATCCGGCGGCTCGGCGATAACTTTATTACGGTGGAGCTGGCGGACGATAACCTGTTTGACTGGAACGTCAAGCTGCACCAGGTGGACAAGGACTCCGCGCTGTGGCAGGACATGAAGGAGACCAACACCGAGTTCATACTGCTGAACGTCACCTTCCCCGACAATTTCCCCTTCTCTCCGCCGTTCATGCGCGTGCTCACGCCGCGGCTGGAGAACGGATACGTGCTGGACGGCGGCGCGATCTGCATGGAGTTATTAACGCCCCGCGGCTGGTCGAGCGCTTATACCGTCGAGGCCGTGATGAGGCAGTTCGCTGCCAGTCTGGTGAAAGGACAGGTGAGGATGGGTTGCGCCATACCAGCATTGATTTTTTACATAGTGTTTCTTGACGCCATCCTCCATTTTTGAACCCACGCACAGGTGATTTTTACGTCGAAAATAATGTGATGCTCATCCAATATCCATCAACATCAATACAGAGTCCATATAATGGCGCTCATGTTACATGTATTGCATATGTGTGTAATTGCATAGCAATAACTATGTAATTACAAGCTATATACGTGAACACATGCAAAATCACGATACAGTGCATTAGAATGTTTGTCGTGTTTCTGTTTTAATGCTGCTTTCAAATGGCACATTCTAAAGTAGGGTTCTTTAGTTCCATTATCTATTGGAATAGTTCAATTTAGAACCAAATTAGAACCTTTTAGTTAGTCTTTAAAGGAATAGTTCACCCCAAAAATGCTAATTCTATCACCTTTATGACATCTTTCAAACTCGTTTGACTTTCTTCTGCGGAACACAAATGATATTAAAGGGGATATGAGGTGTTTTTACTATGCAAGTCAATGGAGACCAACTCTTTCAAGCTCCATTAATGTAATCCTTAAAACTCCAGTGGTTTGATTAACGATGTCTGAAGTGGTATGGGTGAGAAACAGACCAAAATGCAACTCCAGTCTAATCATGATTTGAAGCTTGATTGCGCGAGGAAGTCTAATGAAAGGAGTTGCAGCTTTTCAGTCTGTTTCTCACCCAAAACTGATCGTATCGCTTAAGACGTGGATTAAACTTTTTTTAGTTGAATGCATTACCTTTATGCTCCCTTTATGCCCTTTTTGAAGCTTGGAAGTGTTGGACACCATTGACTTGAACTGTATGGATATAAACACATTACACAGTACCTCCATCAAAAAGTTTTAATTTGTATTTTGCAGATGAAAGAAAGTCATACGAGTGTAAGGGTGAGTAAATGATGAGAGAATTGTCTTTTTGGGTGAACTATCCATTTAAAGTTATTTGCACCTGCAATACCCAAATAGGGTTCTTTGTGGAACATTTAAGAGGCTATTTAGCACCAGAAATGATGCTGCTATTATTACAAGCCAAATAAACTATATCTGGTGCTATTTAGAACCATTTTGTCTTATGGGTGTACTGCAGACTGGATCTAGACTTGTAATGTGATTAGATGAGCTCCATAGACAGATCGCATTGGTCATTAGTGTGGTTCTAAGGACGATTACAAAGACCAGTGTGGGGATCATGGAAATGGATGAAAATCCCGCTGTTTTAAATTTAAGAGAAATGGTCTGTTCATCTTACCTTACTTCAACATGTCAAGAGCTCTTAAAAGCCTAATTTATGATGAGTCTGAGCCAGCAGTGTCTAGATAACCATTTTTCCTCAAATGCCCCAGAGCACTCAAGGGTAATTACCATTTTAGCTGCTGCTGACACAACAGTCCCCCAATTAACATGCAGCTATTGTATGATAAAAGGAAATGACAGGCCACATTTCACCCTTTACTGCAGAGCATTCAGGGTTTATCGTCTTTGGATTTAATAATTTTTAAAGTTAATAAACCTTGTGCTGGTTAATTGTCTTCAAAAACCTTCTTGTCAGAGATGTGCTTAGACATTTTATTTTAATTACGTCAAATGGTCTTTATTCTTGAAATGCTTGGATTGTGGAAATTGTATCTGCAGAGCTGGTTCTCAGAGGCTTTCCTCTGTGTTCATTAAGTAGCACTGCAATGGAAATGTACTTTGTTATTCTTAAATGCAATATAACATCAATAACAAAGCTGGAATGCTTTACTTGATATAATCCTACATCAAAACTAAGGACTATTGTTTTCATTAGGCTAGAGCAGGGGTGTTCAACCTTTACAGAACCAGGGACCCTCCACCCAGACTGTCAGCCAACCCAGGAACCACCAATATTAATAATAATCATATTAAAACTAGATTTTCAAAGTAACATAATAACTTTCATCTCACAGATAGACACCTCATCTATCTGTCTGTCCCTCCATCCATCCATCCATCCATCCATCTCAGTTAAATAGTTTTTGATTCATTTGTTTGGGGCTCCTATGATAGGATGTTGATTATAAGTCTTCTTTATTCTGCCCTACTTGCCCTAAATGATCAAAAATATTCTTGATTTGCCTTGCATTGCATCACTAGACAACTTCCTCTTTGTCATGAGACCATAGGCATGTCATCATGAATCACAAGCGGCCATTCGCTTCATGTGATGCTATGATGCAGAGAGCAGCACTGTTTACCCTTATCTGGCACATGTTGGTTACATAATCCCAGCCGCCTGTGCTATCCCAGTGTGCACAGAGGCCAAGCGCGGCCATTGACTGATCTCTATTCACAGGATTACCCATCAGGCACTTCACACGGGTACTGTGTTGCGTTCGATACTCACTAAACCAAAATAGTACAGTCGAGCTTCGCTGATGCCTTTAGCGTGCTGCAGGCAAAATCCTGATGCGAATAACTTGGATTAACATTGACACAACTCCCCGTGCGTTCCCGCATCCACCGAAGCATCTCATGCGTGAGAGAAGCGATTTCCAAGAGAGACTGCAAACACAATAAAGATTAAATAAGGCTCAATTGGTTCCTTTTAATCCAAAAATCACAGGCTTTTCTAAGGGATAGGGCAGGCTCTTCTCGATTGAGCTCACACTGTTACTTCTGGGCCATTAGACCTCAGTCTGACTGATAGAGCCTGTGGGAAGAGAGGGCTATTTCCGTCTCCCTGTCCCTGCTGTCTTACATCAGCACTGGCACTAGACCAACCCCTGTCCTGGGGCATCTAGAACCACATTCTTTTTGCTCACTTAGTGGATGCTGGGTCTATCACATTTGTTTATCCATGTGGTATAGTAATGCATTTCATGCAGAATCAGATCCTTCAATTTGTCTTAAAGATGGCAAAATGGCGCATTAATTAATCCAGTAATCGTTAATACTGCAAAATGCACATGGAGGACTCCACATAATATGTGCATGAAGCCTATTGTTTGAATATAATTTAAATTAAAACACTAAGGAATTACACATATTGGCATTTTCCTCTTAAAATATTCTTTTTTAAAGCATTTAGACTGTTTACAACAAATTTGGGAATTGTTGAATTACTGTTAATTAATTATTGTTAATAACATACACAAGATACATATTTGAGTTCATTAAAACTTCATGTTGTGGATTGTGAAGTAATTCAGACTTTTGGATTTATTTTTTTATTTAAAATTAAGTCAAATCAAAACATGCTGCATGAACACAATACATAACATACTGTGTGTATGTTATGTAGGTGGGATGAAACAAGGAGACCGGCAGATAAGCAGGATGACTGTATATACAGTCTTATCCATGTCTGCTGTTATAATTACTGAACGCATTTTTTCTGAAATTAATTCATCGACAAGCAATAAGCTTAATTGATCAAATTATTAACAACAATTAATAGATTATTGGTTAATCATTAACATCCCTATATACTTCATTTGACACTTTGTGAATACACAGGTGGTTGGCGCATGCGTGATATGATATACAGGACTGTTTGTCTTCAGGAGTTTTGACCCATGAAGATGTTTTTATATTCCATTAGACTTGAGTTATACAATTGCAGGTATTTCCTAACCTCCTCACACGTGCTCTTGACGTGCACGTCAACTTTTGTTGTTTCTACGTTCGTATTAGGGCTAGGCAGTATGCAAAAAAACATGTTCACGATATAAAAACGAAACAAAAAAAGCAATTAAAATAGTGGTCAAAAACTTCATATTTAACCACCTCTCATTTAGTTGCCAAGCAAGATATAAAGAAAATTGTTAATGTAAACATAATAATAATGATAATTGATATATAAATACATTTTTGGTTCAAGGTGTTTTTGTATTATTTTATTATTTGTGAACCTGCAGAGATGGGTTCACAATGCATGTTAAGCTCGAACTGCTCTGAGGAAATAAAACGTAACTCTGAGCACCTCCTGAGAATGTCTTAGGTCATTTGTAGCATTCTCATTGATGACTCTATTGTAGCAAACTGTTTACAGATGACTGAAATAGAGATGAAAGTGTGAGAAATCTTTACATGTGTGTGTTCCTCACGCTTCATTCCTCTAAACAAACAGCGAATCATACACACACATCATAAGTCTGTTCTTAAAGATATAATAAAGTGTGTTTTTTCAAGCACGTGTCTTTGTCATCTCTTGTCACGTGTCACTCCAAGATATCTTGCAGGTCACTCACCACTGCACATGAAATAGACAATTCGCATTTGGCGGGTCGCGACTCGCAGGTGCTAATTTTAAACCCTGGGTTACTAATATTTTTGGCAACTTCCCAACTCCATGGTTTTGTCATTTCCTGATATCGTTGAACATTGTCTGTCAATTAGTGTCAATATCGGCATTGGAATATTTGTCAGATATCGTCGATATCCGAATACATCGTCCTTTCGCCCAGCCCTAGTGCCCTACTCCAACTATGAGTGATGCCACCTTGCAGACCTGCTAATAAGTGCAAATAATTCCAGGCCCATGTGAATACTGCATGTTCAGGGTATGCATGGTTAGAAACATCGGGTCACACACGTTCAATGCTCGAGCACTCTGCTGATGACGAAATTTGCATCACGCGCCCTGTACGCAGAGGCATAGCGTTCACGACTGACTGAAGTATTCTTTGGGCTTTATATGTCAACGCCTCCCCAACAACCACTTGGCCTTATTCTCATATGTAATGCCCACTTTTCATGATCCAATAAATTCCTGATTGATACCCTGTCCTCATTGTACATCCTTTTTAACTCCAAAATACAAAGGTCACTGAAGTTAAATTGATGACGATCACAATTTCATGTTGACTTTAAAGAATCCTTTGTCATGAAGTCTTTCATGAACATAGGTTCTCTGAAGGAGAACAGACATCTCCTCACATTAGCAAAGAATATTGACATCTCTTATTATACTTTTAAATGATCCCTTTGGAGGAAAAATGTCTTAATATGGAAGAACTGCATGTTTTCACTGTGGGCAGCAGCAGTCCGGGAAACCATAACATCCCTTCTGTCCTCATTATGCTTTAGCAGTGATCAAAATGGCTTAACCTGGTGTTAAGATGCTTGTGAAGCTTGTTTAAATAATTCAGCTGGAGGTTTTATCAAGTACAGCCTCTTGATTTACTGCGTCTTCAAAGTTCAGGGCAGTCTTTGAAATTGAAAATTGAAAAATCTTTGAAAGTGGTTCACCCTATGAACATTTCATCACACCCAAATCAGTCATTCACACGTCTGCATGCCAGATACATAATATAAGAAAAGACCTGGAATAACCTGAAAAACCAGGTGCGTAAACGTAGTGTCGCGCAACACCTACACACTTATTTTTCTACTTATCAGTTGATTTTGAAAGAGAAAAAATATGTCTTTTCTTTGAGTCAAGCTTCTCTGAGTCTTCATAGCAAACCTCAATTTTGTCTGTGTTATGCTTTTCACAACACACATAGTTTCAAAGCAGCTTGTAAGCTCAAGATTTTAGAGGCTTACAGTATATAAAGTAAGTGTTAAAGGCGAAGTGTGTAATTTCTTTGCTGCTAGCGGCTACAAATGTAATTGCAAACATAATTTGTAAACATGTTCCTCAAACACTGCCTATCACCCTTTTCATACCAAAGCCCCAACCCCCTCTTCCATTGTTTTGACAAACAGAAAGTCCCAACCCAAACTCAAACCATTGGTTTAGTACAAAATGAACGTCCAACAGCTAAAAAAACAATAGCAATATTTTGATAGTAGCTTCACAGAACCACATTCAGAACATTATACATTTGCAGTTATATTGGAGCAACAGCAGGTTTTTGCAAAGTTAAGCTGCTCAATTTGTTATCAAATATTTGAAAGAAGGACGACATATGCACAGGTAAAAAATACCTGTCTTTCGGAGCGTGCATGTGCACAGTGACGTGGTCAGGTAAGGTTCAAATAGCATGTACACATGCTGGACAATGCTACAATCAGTTTGCCTAGTTCTGTTCGTCCATCTATTTAAAAATTTGACAGGTATGATTTCAGTCATACTGAAGCGTTTACGTGATAAAGTTGTTTACACACTGCCCGAAAGTCAACCTATGAATGGCTTACTTGTAGACAGTCAGCGTATATATGTCATCGATAAGCCTCCAGCAGTTAAATTAATGTCTTCTAAAATGATACGATCACTTTTGTTGCTAAAAAGATTTTAAGTACTTTTTAAGTACTTAGATGTATTCGCGTTGCCATGATGCAGATGTAATCTCATGCACTCGGTTGAGACATCCAGGATAAGCACACAAACGTACCACTGTGAATAAAGAAACCGATAAATACAGATCTAAACCAAAACCAACCAAGCTACTGTACGGTGTTCCTCCTTCTCACTTGTAAACAGCGCTGCTCTTCCAGGTGATGCGTGTGAGTCAGTTCTCATCTGTTTTAATGCCAATGTGATTACGTCACATGTGTGTGCACTGCAGAATGGAAGCATGATTTAGAGTTTTAAAAAAGTACTTAAATATTTATCTTTTTCACACCCATACATCATACACACCTGGGATATCATTAGGTTGAGTAAATAATTAGATCATTTTCATTTTTGTGTGAACTATACCTTTAAAGGTAATTTTCCTCATTAAAAGTTTGACTCCTTAAGAGTTTAATTGTCATTTTGAAACATATTTATAAAATTAATACTACTTACATGAGAAAAGGACTGTAGTCAAATCAGTAACCTTATTAAAGATGTTTTATTCTACATGTACAGGGTCCGCTCGTGGGGGCTGCAATACTACTCACTTAATCTCAGTAACTGTCTTGTTATTGGACACTTTCACTCTTGGATTAAATTAATCATGGCTGATTGTGAATATTACATTTCTACAATGGCATCTGTAACTGAAAACTATTGATTTTGAATGATTCTGCATCCACACCATTAGGATGACACATGCAAAAAGTTACTGAGTGCATGTGTAATATTGAAAAATTACAAACTTAACCTTTAAATTGTTTGCCCTACATTATATTTGAAATTTAAATGTAATTTCCAAAAATGGATGCCCCAGTCCCTAAAATCCAAATGTAATTTCCTTCTTGGAACTTGGAAGACACCACACACTACATTGTGAATCTGGAGCCAAGAGGATATTGGAAAAATGCTTCGCAGCTTCACCTTCAGTCTCTTGAAATGTAAAGGACGTGTATTGATTGTGATTTTTTATTGTCTGTTTGTAGAAGTTATCTCTGCATACTAGCTTTGAGTCATTCAGGCTGAACAAAATATTTAAATGTGCTCAGACTTGATCTGACTTAGGAATCATTTGCAAGTGTCCACAACTGAATTAATCTTTTGATATTTCAAATCCGTTAATATTTAGTCTTGCTAAGCCAGACCCAGACCTTTGACCATTAGCACGAAGTCTGGTCCTTTTTCCTTTTCCATACTGGGCCGTTTGCTTCAGCGTGTGATAGTGTATAGTTTCCACCTTATTCCTGGGTGTCTTACTAGGGAAATGGGATGAACGTCCGCCGGATGTCGTTCTGTAGCATTCGCTAATGTA
The DNA here is from genome assembly GCA_032164185.1 of Moxostoma hubbsi. Lineage (NCBI taxonomy): Eukaryota > Metazoa > Chordata > Actinopteri > Cypriniformes > Catostomidae > Moxostoma > Moxostoma hubbsi. Next base: position 27,308,712 of record JAVLUX010000032.1, read on the forward strand.
GGCAGCGGTCATTTAGACCCCGTTTTCAGCTCGTATTAGGATGTGATTCGGATGATCAAATGACAAGTGATCAGCACTATATACAGGTGTTAATGGCTAAATCAGGACTTTAAACTATTCATGATTCTGGTGTAACATGACTTTAAAAGGAAATAACTGTCCGATCTGAAAAATAGCATACATATACATGTACGAGATCTTTACGATTGTTAAGTCTCTTCGTGTGCACTTAAAGTAGATTAAATTTCAGCTGATCCTGGTGCACTATTTTTCCATACTTTTTTGTCTTTTGTGACATTTTTCTGGTTTATTAATTTATGATGTAGTGATAATATATGCCATCATGAAACCCCTGAAAGACCGATCACAAGTGCTTACAGGAGATGCATTTGTGCGACCAACAGTAATGTGTCTCACCTGACCACATGTGATCGGATCACCCGAGATACATCTAAATACTGTGATGATGTTCATTAATTACAATACCTGCTGTTCTTCAAGAATCACTGCATTACAGCAAATGTTACAAAGACTTACAAGACCAACATGTAATGTGCGATCAGTCAGTAAACAGAGACACGTTGAGATGTGAGTCTAAAAGTGAGTCATTTTATTTTGAATCATTGAACAAAACAAATACCAGCTATAAACAATGTCTTAATGAGTATTGTATTATTGTATTGAGATATGTGGTATTGTTACGACGTCCTTGCAGATCAGGGAGAACGTGCGGTCCGTGGCTCTACATATATCCTGAGGCCACTTCTTTAAATCGTCCTCCAAAACCTCTATTAAAGATGGAACGGCTAACCGGATATTGTCCTTATTAAGCTCTGTCAGGCTGTGCTCACGCATATTAGAAGTATGAATGAACGATCAACACCACAACGAAAAAAATGAATGAACGTACGATGCAACTACAACTGTGTTCACTTCTTAGCAGAAGTACCTCCACATTTCACGCAAAGCATCACAGGGTGTAGGAATATGGTAGATAAAAGGACTTACATATTGATCTGTTTCTTTCCACAAAGTTATCTTTACTTTTACATAAGTATGACAGTTGTATGCTTTATATAACATTGCATGTAAAACAATAAATGACAGTTTGCTTTTTTACATGACATTGGGTCAATTTACCCCAAAGAACTATGCACATAAAATCAAGATTTTTAAAATCAGTGGCTCCTTAAAAACACTTTCAAGGGAAAAAAAGCAAATACATCATCAATGTCAATACTGCCCTCTCCTCCATGCCTTTGAAATTGAGCTCATTGAATTCAGTGTAGAATTTGAATTATTAACATTTTAAGTTTGACAAATGATTGAAAGATTGATATCCAAACGTTGTGATTTCTTTTTAGGGTCGCATCTGCAGGAAAGCTGGCAAGTCAAAGAAGGCCTTTAGTCGCAAGGAAGCTGAGGCTACCTTCAAGAGCCTAGTGAAGACCCATGAGAAGTACGGCTGGGTTTCCCCTCCCGTGTCTGACGGCTGATGTCAGTGTCTTCGTCCTTGTGATCCTGACATAGCTTTTTCAGTTGGGTTATTCTTCGTTCTTCATCATCAAACTTAACTATGAAAAAAGGCTTCTGCATCAAATTTTACAAATGTTCATCAATGTGGCACTTTCACTATCCCATCCACTCAATCCCGTTTCACTCTTCATCGAGATGCCATGGACTGAACACTGACTGTGACATCACAATTACTCATGAGTGGGCATCATTACAGCTACATACAGCAAAGGACTTTGGATATGAATGAGGCTCTAAACTTAGTTAAATGTGAACCAACAAACCACAACCTTACTGTATTTCCCTTTCTATCTGTCTGTGTGCCCCTCCATCACTCTCTTTATTTTTATTGGCTGAAAATGCATTGCACTGAACAGCATCAGACTTGCCCCATTTACATGCAAATGACTTTGTTAATACTTAATAGATAGGCAGATCATTACACTACATTTGAGGTACATTTTTTCTTGTTTCCTCCTCATTGGCTGTGCTGTTTTTCACGGTTGGATGCAAAATGATGATTGTAATTTATGTAGAGCTGCGCTCTTCTCTATTCATTCTCTCTCTCTCTCTCTCTCTCTCTCTCTCTCCCTCGCTCTATATTCCACTTTGCGCGTGGCAAAATTTAGACATCACTGTGTTGCGTAAATGGTCATTGATTTCAAATGGAGAAAATATACTCTTGTTGCTTACGCAGAGGTCTAGTAATAATAATTAAAAAAAGTTTAAAAAAAAAAAAAAAACGTCTTACTGAACCACCTCTGTAGGTCATTATATCATTTGTTTTTGGAGAATACCAAAATCCCTTAAAGAAATTGTTAAACCCAAAAATTTTAATTTCATTATAACTTACTAACCATCATGTCTTTTGAAACCCAGATGGCTTTCTTTTTTCTGTGCAACACAGAATATGTTAATTATGCTGAATGCCCAAGACGCTGTTTTCCATACAATGAAAGTGAATGGTGACGATGGCTGTCAAAGAAAATTTTCAGTGAATAATAACTTGAATTTCAGTCTGTTCCTCACACAAAGCTATTGTATGGTTTCAGATGACTTGTAATATACTGCATGACTTACATAGACTATTTTTGTGATGCTTTTATGGTGCTTTCTTTTTGGAGCTCGGCAGCCCCTAGTCACCACTCATTTTCATTGAATGGAAAAGAGCAGCTTGGACATTCTCTTAAACTTCTCTTTAGGTGTTCCACAGAAGAATGAAAGTTTGTAAAGACGTGAGGGTGTATAAATGACAGAATTTACATTTTTTGGTGAACTATCCCTTTAATTGTGATGTTTTAGATAACCAGATGGCATTAACAAATGTCAATGTCCCAATGGGATTGTTGCATATTGGTGAACGAGAGGCATGTGTAGCATGTGACAGACATGGTGATGTTTGCACATGTGGTTTATGTGAGATCTTGAATATCCATCATGGCATCAGTCCCCATGGAGTCCTAAATATCAGAACAAAGCCGAGAAATTAGTAGACTGACTCTATGTTAACGCAACATAAGGATAGTAACTTATAACTTGGCACTGTTACATGCCGATGCCCCAAAAATTATGAACATTAATTGTGCTGATTTTCTTGTGCTATTTTGGCTCACAGTGGTACACCGTGTACTTGGTATCACTGCTGTCGATAAGAGCCAGTGAAGAAGGACAGAAGGAGGGAGATGCTGAGCGGGCGACTCCTTTGTTCAGCAGCCTTGTGGATGAGGGGGGCTTGTTTAGTTGACTGATTGATGCTCTGAAAGAGCCACAGCTCGATGCCTTGATGTTTATTGACTTCTCCTTCAAATGTCAGTGTGAAGCCAGAATGTCACAAGACTGCATCTGAAGCGAGCATTGAAATGCTCTGTTTATTTAAGGCCTCACCCTACCAACGGCACTCTCCGCATAGTGTCTGAAATACAGTGTCTGTAATACTAATGACGTGTTGGTTTAAAAGGGAAGATCGTTTCTGTGTTGTAAACATAATGCGTGCATAATGTGTGTATATATTACTCAGCCTTGTGCCGTTCCCAACCCATATGACAAATTAATTTATTTTTTTCTGCAGATCACAAAAGAATAAATGTTGATGAATGTATTGGCTATTTTTATTTATTTTTTTCAGATAATGAAGGTGAATGGTGACTGGGGTTGTCAAGCTTCAAACTTACAAAAAAAGCTCCTTAGAAGTATCACAAATGTAGTCTATATGACTTGTGCACTGTATTCCAAGTGTTCCGACTCCATACCACTGTTTTGAGTGAGGAAAAGACCTTAAAGGAAAATTCTGGGTTCAATTCAAGTTAAGCTCAATTGACAGCATTTGTCACAAAAAATATATATATTTTGACCCTCCTTTAAAATAAAAATCTGGGTTACATTGAGGCACTTACAGTAAAATGAAAGTGAATGGGTCAAATTTTTGGAGGGTTTAAAGGTAGACATGTGAATAATTTTGTAAAAAGCACTTAAAAGCAGCATTAATTCTTCTGTTAAAACTCAGAATCAGGGCTGGACTGGTAATCTGGCATACCGGGTATTTTCCCGGTGGGCTGACGCACTTTGGGGCCGATTAGGGGAGGAGAGGACTGGCCATCGGGAGAACCGAGGGGTCAGGTGGGTCGGCCGTGAAACGTGCCGAATGGGCTGCGTTAAGCTAAAAAGAGCCACCGCATTATGCAGAACGGACCACAAAAACGGCGCCACGATATGCATAAAAGGACAGCCCCCCAAGGACAATTTTTGGGCCAGTTCCTATGTAAAATCCAGTGCCGATTTCTCTTCCCAGTCCAGCCCTGCTCAGAATATTGATGTTATGAATGTTATTTGACCTGTAAAGTTATTTAAATTGTCATATACACAAATCACACTTAAATCACATCAACACACTGTGACAGGGAGGAGGGTGGGGCTGTGTCATGACACTACACACCCGGCCCCTAATCAAGCTAATCAAGCCTGAAGGCTGACTGGAGACTGTAAAACAAGTTAGCATTTACGGGCAGCTACCCTGTATGTGTTTTTGTGTGTCTTTTTATTTAATTAAATATTATTTATATTGTTAAGCTGGTTCTCGCCTCCTCCTTGCCCATCTTAACCCCCTTACACACACATTGTGTTTGTCCTGTGGCTATACTTGTGGAACAGTGATTATTTTAACATTTACAGATTGGCCCCCTTTCACTTCCATTTTAAGTGCCATATTTGAATGGCTTCTTAGATGCAGCAAGAAAGGTTTAATGTCAAAGGCATTGTGAATAATTCAAGTCATGTGACCAATTATAACACAGCTTGAATATGAATATGCAGAATTGTGAATTGTTGTCTTAGCTATCGTATGGCTTCAGAACACTTGGAGTAATGCGCATGAGTCATAAGGACAACGTTTTAAGAAACTTTGATGGTGCTTTTTATCATTTTGAAGCTTGACAGCTAGATTCACTATTTACTTTCATTATATGGAATAGAGCGATCAGCAACATTTTTTGTTTTGTGTTCTACGAAAGAAAGAAAGCCATTTGGGTTTGAACAGCATGAGGGTGAGTAAATAATGAAACCATTTTCATTTCTGGGTGAACTATTCCTTTAAAGTTAGACTTTAAAGTTGGGAAAAACACATTTGCTTGTTATAATATGCTGATACATGTGATATACTGAAAATAGTCTTCTCCAGACATGGAAACAGCATGTGCCAAAAGTTTAATGTACGTTGTCACAATTTCCTTGTGTGTTTTCCTCTGTGTAACTGCTGCAGTCTCTGTAGAAACTCTCTGTTATCACTGAAGATTTCAAATGTCTCATGACAAGCTGCTGATTAATATGGCATTTGAACAAACCTAAGGAAGATACAGATGTATAAATGATAAAACACAACAAATGCTGATGCCCTGAAGGAGGATAGAGGGAAACAACACTGAGGTTAATCCGTTATCAATGTATTATTTATTTATATCTAGTAGCTTTTTGTGTTTATAATATTAAGGTTATCCAACAAAATGAATGGTTGTTAAATAAAAAAAATAAAAAAATACACATTAATCACCAGAGAACTTATACTTCGAACATAAACAACGTTCGATTCAATGCAGCGATTGTAAAAAAACAAACAAACAAACAAAAAACATGCATAAACCCTTATGGGTGGTTTATTGAGGATTTCTGTATCTGGTTGCAGATGGTGTCTCTCATCAATACTGAAGTGCATTTGGTCTTCTCCACACTCTGTTTGGACATTGAGAAGTGGTTCTGTGTTTTCCTACTTAGCACAAGGAGATACTATAGCAAGGACTTATTATAACCAGTCAAAAATGTCTCAAAATTGGATGTTTTGCGGTTTAAAGAGCATACTTTTGTGATAGAGATTAGATCTGTAGTTTGCAGAAACTAACAGAGTTAATCGTCCAAACGTGTGAGATGATTCTGTTGTATTATATCTGCATGTGGTCTGTGATTATTACCTAGCTAACTTGTTTTACACAAAAAAGCAAGAAATTAATGAAAAAGAACAGCAGACGCTTCTTTGTATTTTTTTCTTTCTGTATGTCCTGGTTTTCTTCATTAATGTCCTTAAATGTCAAATTGTGTTCTTTGAATGTGTTTTAATTTATTCGTAGTTTGCCAAAATGACGATTTTGAAGCATGTTGCAGGCATTGTCACTGATGAAAAAAAAAGAGAAAGCAAAATAAATGGAGAAAAAAAATATATATAATATTTGTACCTGAATTGAAAGGAGTCTGGTATATGTAGTGAACTCAGGCTTTCACAAGGTGAAAGGTAAAACTACGAGACAATGTGTTTTCTGCCTAAACATAATGCCAGGATGTGGTCCAGAGCAAAACCAAACAGGAATGTGCAATAAAGGCTGTAGGCTGATTCCACCCTGCAGAACAATTTTGTGTTTGTCTTCCTTGCTATGAAGTCTCTCTGCAGTCGCTGAGGTTTGGGACACAAGGTTTTGTTCAGCCTATTGGGTTCAAAAATATCAAATCACTCATGACAGTGAATAATAATACTAGCTTCTTATGAAGAACACCTTGATAAAATGTTTAACATTGGAAATCTAAAGACTAAAACTAAGGTTTAAACCTATAATCCTTAAATTAATGTTTTGTACAAATGTCTTGGTTACAGATGTAACCACTGTTCCCTGATAGTGGGAACAAGATGTTGTTTCGATGTAGTGCCACTAGGGGTTTGCTCTTGAGTGTGGAATTTGCATGCTGTTCCCCACCCTGGACATACAGGTATAAAAGGAGATGGCGTGCACCACTCATTCAGATTTGTGCTGAGGAGCCAAGAGAGTACCGGCCATGTCAGCGGTCAGTTCAGTGCCGCGGCAGGAGGGACACAACATCTTGTTCCCTCCATCAGGGAACAGAGGTTACATCTGTAACCAAGACGTTGTGTCGATGTAGTGACACTAGGGGTTCCTATACGATACACTGCTGGCGCTGAGCCATGTCACAAAGTACGGAGGAGCGGACACGGGCAAGCAGATGCATGCCTCGCAGTGAGTGCTAGTCTACATCGTGACCTTCCAGTGAGTTAGGTAAGGTGCTCCCTGATCCCGTTAAGTGTGGGAGGAGGCACTTTCCTGATTTTTGTGTTAAGCAATTTCCCACCGAGCACCTGCTAGAATAGCGCTGGAGAAGCGCTCTTCCCTCTCCTGGAGGGAGAGCACTACGCAGACCACATTCTACCGGAGGGAGGTTAACATGTGGAGAATACCTCACATGGACTTACCGACGGGGAAGTTCTCATATTGAATGAAGCCACTGGGAGGACCCTATAAACAGAGAGGGCACACCGCAACAGTGGCCAAGGCAGAGCGAAACACATGGTTCACCTGTGGAGAAACCGAACAGTGGAAACGCATCATACAGGAATACCGAGGGGGAAATACCACGTTTGGAGCACTGAGCCTGAGTACACAGGCTCACCTGAAAAGGGGCATACCACAAGTACTGGGCCTGGCGGCATCACTCCTCCACCAAGTACGGTTAAGAAATTAAAGAGGCATCCAGTCTTCATCAGTTATGGGGAACTGTTGTGGATAAGATAGCGCATATCATCACCTCAAAAGGGGAAAGGCGCTAATTTAAGCGATACACCTGACTGGCTGACTGGCCTACCTGTTGTTACCCCATAACAATCAGGTCGAAACCGGTTCTATACGGAGGTTGTAGAACCTCGCAAAAATATTGGGTGTAGCACAACCCGCTGCTCTGCATATGTCTGTTAGAGAGACACCCCTCGTCAGTGCCCAGGAGGACGCAAAACCTCTACTGGAGTGTGCCCGGACTCCCAAGGGGCATGGCAGGTTTCTGTGATTGGTAAGCCAAGGAAATGGCATCCACAATCCAATGGGCCAGCCTCTGTTTGGAGACAGCTTTCCCATTCTACTGACCTCCAAAAAAGACAAAGAGCTGCTCAGAGCATCTAAAGCTCTGCATGTGGTCCAGATAGATGCACATGGAGCGAACTGGGCACAGAAACGACAAGTCCGGGTCTTCCTCCACTGAAGGGAGTGCTTGCAGGTTTACCAACTGATCCCGAAAGGTAGTGGTGGGAACATTGGTCATGTAACCGGGCAGGGGTCTCAAGATCATGTGAATGTGTGCTGGCCCGAACTCCAGACATTAGCTGGTGACAGAGAGTTCCTGCAGGTCACCAACCTTGTTGATAGAAGTGAGCGCAACGAGGAGGGCCGTCTTCAGAGTAAAGTGCTGAGATCGGCCTGCTCCAGGGGCTGTAAGGCAGGTAGGACCACAGAGAGATCCCAAAAGGGAATCAGCTGCGGCCTAGGAGGATTCAATCTCCTTGTGCCCTTGAGGAACCTGGTGATCAGGTCGTCCTGCCGTGGGGGGGTCTCCCATCCAGTGTATCGTGATACGCTGTTATAGCAGCCACGTACACCTTCAGGGTGGAGGGAGACAGCCGTATCTCCAGCCCCTCTTGTAGGAAGGACAACATAGACCCGCCTGTGCATCACTGTGGATCTTCCCCATGGGAAGAACATACATTTAAGAGACGCCACTTCAGAGCGTACAGCTGCCTCATAGAGGGGGCTCTGTCCTGAGTGATTGTGTCTATCACTGCTGGTAGAGAACCATCAGGACTTGCTGCCCATCCTCCCTGAATTTGCACAATGTTTGTGCAACGAGGCTCACTGGGGGAAACACGTACTTGCACAGCCACCGAGGCCAGCTGTGCACCAAGACATCCACACTGAGGTGAGCCTCGGACAGGGAGTACCAAAGGGGGAAATGAGAGGACTCTCGGCAGACTCGAGGCATCTGTCGTGACCACAACGCACCTAGAGACCTGTGCTAAGGGAACCCCTGCCCGAAAAAATGACAGATCTGACCAAGGGCTGAAAGTTTGGTGGCACCGTGGCGTGATAGTCACATGCTGGGTGCCATGCCCATTTCGGGACTCGAGTCTGTAGCCAGTTCTAGAGTGGTCTCTTATGCATCAACCTGAGTTGGAGTACAGCCACCGAAGATGCCATATGTCCCAGAAGCCTCTGAAATTGTTTCAATGGCACTGCTACCCTCAGCCTGAAGTTTTTCAGGCAGGCCAGCACCAACTGTGCATGCTCGTTTGTAAGGTGTGCCATCATGGTCCAACTCCATACCTAGAAAAGAGATGCTCTGCGCAGGGGAGAGCCTGCTCTTTTTCCAGATTTTTTGTGGTGAAAAAAATGTCAGGGTCGTATTTCATAATTAGATTTCTAGAAATATAGGCAGTACCACTGTTACTGGCAAGATGCTAAAATACTTTGCAACATATCAAAATAATATATATTTTTTTACATTACTGTATAAGTACATAATGAGAATCAGGGGGAGGGGTGTGCTAAATTGTCATGAAAATAATATCACAATCCAAAAACAAAAAAATTTCATCCTCAATTTTATATAACTACAATAACATATTTATTTTTATTTTTTTTTTTTGTTTTTATATTACAAATATTATTTATTTTAATGGTGAAATATTACTCAGACATGTCTTTGACAGGCTACAAAAGATTTAACCTGTTGTTTGTGTTTTTTATATTTATGTTGAGCAACCCCAAGAATTGGAACAGGTATGTTCGGCCTCATAAAACAGCTTGATGTTATTGATATTTTTGGGCTTACATGAACAGCTCTTTTGCCTGATTTCTTACGTATTTCAAAAACATTAAATTATGCCATTTTGTTAGAAGTAAATTAGATGTTAGTACACAAACACACACACACACACACATACAGTATATACACTCAGTGACTACTTTATTAGGAACACCTGTACACCAATTTATTCATGCGATTACTGTATATAATCAGCCAATCGTGTGGCAGCAGTGCAGTGCATAGAATCATACGTATAGGGATCTGGAGCTTCAGTTAATGTTCACATTAACCATCAGAATGGGGAACAAACGTGATCTCAGTGACATTTCGACCGTGGTATGATCGTTAGTATCAGACAGGCTCTAGGGTGTAAAAAGAATGGTGCAAAAAACTAAAAACTGATTCTGCGGATATAAATGCTTTGTTGGTGAAAGAAATCAACAGAGAATGGCCAGCCTCAGTTTTCTGTTCTTGGCTGAACCTGATGTGGTCTTCAACTTTTGTAGTCCATCCGTCACAAGGTCCGACGTGTTGCGCATTCTGAGATGCTATTCTGCACCTTACAATCGTACAGAGTGATTATCAGAGTTACCGTAGATTTTCTGCCAGCTTGAACCAGTATGGCCATTCTCTGTTGACCTCTCTCATCAACAAAGCATTTCCGTCCACAAAACTGCCACTCGCTGGAGGTTTTTTGTTTTAAGCACCATTCTTTGTTCACTCTTGAGACTGTTGGGCATGAAAATCCCAGGAGATTCTCAAACCAGCACGTCTAGCACCAACAATCATGCCACGGTCTAAATCACTGAGATCACATCTTTTCCCCATTCTGATGGTTTATGTGAACATTAACTGAAGCTCCTGACCCATATCTACATGATGATATGCATTTCATTGCTGCCACACAATTGGCTAATTAGATAATTAAAAATTAATATGAAAGTGGTAACTGGGTATATATATATATTCAGTTATTCTTTTTTTATATTGTCCTTAACTGTTGTAGCATTGTGTTATAAAGTAGCTACTCATAATAATAATAATAATAATAATAATAATAATAATACATTTTATTTGTGAGCGCTTTTCTGAATACTCAAAGACACCTTACATATAATCATAAAAGCAGCAAAAACAACATCAAATGGGGGATACACTAAAAACACAGCAAACTTTGCTAAACATTAAAAGCAATTTTAAAAAGGTACTCATGCCCTTTTGCCACTGCATTAGAGCATAAACATCATAAGAACTAGTACACAGTGTTCTCCTGGACCTCCACACACAACACCCTAGCATAATAACGGGGAGTGCTAAACAGGCAAGCACCACTTGTATTTTCATCAGAAATGTTACAAATCTAATTAGAAAACAGAACAAACAAGTTTCAGAGCAGGCCAACAGGCCACTGTGTGTTCTTTTGGCAGATCCAGGAACAGTGTGAACAGGAAGCAAGGACAAGTCTTGTCCCCTGTCTACTGCACTGGGCCCCACAAGGACACTGATAAGTGCATGTGAGCAGGTCATGGTGGCCAAACACATTTCTCACCCAAACAAAACAACCTTCTCGAATGAGTCAGACACAGTCACAGCTGTATGCACAAGATGGTATGTCTGCTGTGAAACTACCTCTAATTGATCCCAGAGCACAATATTGTTTTTTTCACCCACACCTTTCGCAGCATACAGAGAGGGAGAGAAAAAGACACAGTCTGGTTGCATACTAATTCACTGTGCTATGCCAAGGAAATATATTTGCATGCTTAAATTTAATGTGATGGATGGACAGAATTTTCAACATAGTCTTATGATAATTCGTAATAAATATTAAGATATGGTATGACTTGGCTTGTATGTAAAGTTACAATCTTTATTCCCATAGACACCAATCAAAGCCCGCACATGGTTCTTCAAAGACCAGCCAAAATAACAACAAACCCCAGTTAGCTGAGATTAAGGAATGGGTGTATTTCCATTTGACTGCTGCCTGGTGGAGCTAATTTGGTTTGTATTTGCAGTGTTGCTGCCCAATCCAATTTCCACCTAGCTTCTGGGTCATGATGACTGTGCAACGGTCAATGTGGTGCTCTGAGCAACAAGGCGTGTTCTAAATTACACTGCTCTTTAAAATATTCATATTGAACTCAACAAACCCCCTTCAAAATGCTCTTCTTTTCTCTACTTTTCATACAGACCATAAGATCTATATGAGCACCCCCACTGGAACCACTGCCCATAGAGGAGACTGTAGTTTAATTATTTATGAAAATAAATGTATACAGTATCTCAGATGCGGATAGAAATGTAAAGCATCTCAAATTAATGTTTTATGCAGTAATGAAGATGTTACATATTTTTCTTGTTTTATTCCAGCCTTGGACTTTAAACTCTCCAATTAATTGAAATGTTCTTGACTCAAAGAACTTTATTTACTTTATTTATTTTTTGACTAGTTCGACTTGGCCTTTTGTTTTTCCAGTCATATTGAGACCACTTTTAACAAACTGTGACATTATTTTTTACCAATTTTGACATTATTCCTATTTTTACATATTTCCTATTGGAGTGGAGTATGTAAATAAAAATTATTTTGCAAAAATAACACCAAAGAGTTTAAATCTGTTGCCTTTGAGGGAAGTAATTAAAAAAAGAAAATGTAAGGAATTTTCTGGGTTCAAAACAAGTTAAGCTCAATTGTTCTCTCAAAAATGAAAATTCTCTCATTACTCACTTACCCTGGTGCCATCCCAGATGTGTATGACATTTTTCATCAGCAGAACCCAAATTAAGATTTTTAGAAATATGTAGAAGCTATGTCCTTATAATGTAAGTAAACGTGTGCCATCATGCTGCTGGATATTTGGCTGTCAAAAGGAATATTTAGGCAGCATAAAAGTAATCCACATGACTCAAGTTGATCAATTAATGTCTTCTGAAGCAAATCGATAGGTTGGTGTAAGAAACAAATCAATAATTTGATTTAATCTGGTATGGCATCAGGGTAAATACAAGTAAATAATGAGAGAATTGTTATTTTTGGGTGAACTATTCCTTTAACTTGTATTGAACCTGGAATATTCCTTTAAGTATGTGTAACAGTCATTGAACTATTGGATTCCAAGCATTTCTAAAATACTTATTTACATGCAGAACTAGTTGAAGTTTCTCAGTTACCTTTATTTATTGAAGGTAAATATCCACTTCATCCATTGCTCTGTTTGTTCTCTGTGTTCTAAAGTATCTCTCTAATTTTAGATTTTAAAAAAAATGCTCCAACTGATTTAGTGCTTGACTGAACTGTCCGAATGAACCAATTCAGATAATTTTACTAAATTGTTTGACCGATTCACTCTAAAGAAACGACTTAATCGGGCATTGCTAGTTCTGATTCTCAAACGCTAATAGATTTAGAATACAGTACATCATCTTGCTGAAAATATTCTCTGGGAAAATGTTTCTCTGGTCAGTCGGCTACAGGCTATTGCAAAACATTTTGACATTTAATCATCTGAATCATATCATCTGGATCTGAATTATAAATATCAGCAATTCACTTTTCACTAGTTAAAATGCAAATTCTTGATATCAGCAATGGAATTATTACTAGATGATAATGATAATGATCATTTTTGAGATCAGTAATTTGGTTTTGACTAGTTAAAACATTAATTCTTAATGATGCCATTACTTGCGGAAATACACATTTTTGAAATATACTGTATATTTATTTTTAATTTCAACTAGTAAAAACATCATTCTTGATTTCTGTAATTGCATTTTCAGTAGAAGCATTTCACAATTATCTATTATTCACTCCTGTTCAAAATGCAATTACAGATATCTGTAATCACTTTCTCACTTGTTGAATTTCTAAATACACATATCAGATCTGCACTTCTTACTGGTAAAAATGATATCAATAATAAGATTGTTACTAGTGCAAATGTTCATTCTTGAAATAAGCAGCTGAATTACAACTAGTAAAAATGCTCAATTTAGATATCAGTAATTTGGTTTTCATTAGTGGGAATGTTCATGTTTAGTTATTGTAACTAGTAAGAAAGCCTTTTAAGATACATCGTCAACCGCTTATCCTGTGTACAGGGTCGCGGGGGCTGGAGCCTATCCCAGCTAACATTGGGCAAAAGGCGGGGTACACCCTGGACAGGTCGCCAGTCCATCGCAGGGCCACACATAGACAGACACACATTCATACTCACATCCACACCTAGGGCAATTTTTTTTTTTTGGAGACACCAATTAACCTAGCCTGCATGTCTTTGGATGGTGGGAGGAAGCCGGAGCACCCGGAGAGAACATGCAAACTCCACACTGGGCAACTGGGGTTTGAACCCACAACCTTCTTGCTGTGAGGCGACAGTGCTAACCGCTGCACCACCGTGCCACCCATGTTGAAATACATTCATGGATAAAAAAAAAAATTAATAAAAAAAAAAACAGTATTTGTAGGCTACTTGTAAGTCAGTTGTTAATCTCAGGAATGGATATTTGTACTAGTGACAAAAATATGATATCAATAATTATTTCACATAAAATTGAAAATGGAATTTCAAGTAAGTAATGAATTACACATCTTTAAATGTGTTTTGAGCAGGAGTCAATGATAGATCATTGTGAAATACTACTAGTAATAATGCAGTTACAAAAATAATAATAAAAAAAATGTTACTAGTTGAAATTCAATTTTTGATAGTATGTACCATTGTTCAAGAATGTGTATTGCCATGAGTAATTCTGTAATTTTTCAGTGCAAATGTACAGTATTTACTGATATCAAGAATTAATGTTTTTACTAGTGAAAAATGAATTGTTTATATCTAGAATTCATATCCTACACATGCTTAAAGTAATTGTTGAATGGGCTTGCAATACTGCATGGATGAATGTGAAGACGCTTTCAAAATGAAAACATTTCAGCCATTTCCTTGGCAGCCAAATTGGAAAGGAAATAAAGTATTAGTGGAAGCTAACCAATGGTCCATGATATGCTACTTGCCATTGCTAGTAGTAGGTTGGTGGTATTGCAGGTGAAAGATTGTGAACAAACATTCTTGGTCAGAAATGAGATTATGTTAGTTTCAAAATCTCTTTTCTGAGGAGTAGCATTTAATTCATCCCCTATTAAAAATAGTGTATTGTTGATACTGCATACAGTTTTGTTTATCAGGTCAAACAGTTTATTTAGCACAAGACCCTTATCACGAGACTACATATGCATTTATACAAACACGTGTGACAGGTACACAGAGCTTGCAATGATACAGAGAGTTCAGTGGTTGTGTAAGACTGCAGAGAGTAAGAGAGACAGACAGCGGGGCAGAGATTGAAGTGTGCTAATGTCTTGCACTGCAACAAGAGGAGAGACGGGCTGTTGATGTTGGCTGGAGACACATGTCTAAACCTGTGCTCTCATCTCAGACTGTGGCTGGTGTATTATGTAAGTGCTCTGTCTCCCTCCCTCGCTTTCTCTCTCATTCTCACCCTGTCTTCTCTTCTCTACCATTTTTTTCCAGCATACTCTCTGAGCCAACCAGCGAAGCAGCCTCGTGAATATTTCAAGACTGTTGCGTCAGTGCCAGTGTTGCAGATTGTGATGGATTATAAATGTTTTATGGCACAGTGCATGTGGGAAAATTTATTTTTAGACCCTTTTTGAACGCTCAGTAGGAAATCATGGACGTACTGTACCTTTGTATCGATCACTCCCTCTCAGCTGTACTGTGATGAGGACAGTAATAAATGAGTCACTGTCCCACTGCATCATACATTGCTCAAGGTGATTCCAAGATTCAGCTTCTAGGATTGCTGTGAAATGCTATGTTTTGGAAGGAAAGGGAAGGGGAGGACAGAAAGGAGGGGATTACAGTCGCATCACAGAATGGGAGGGCTAGAACAATACAATGTAGGAATGGGGGATGTCACGTGTTTTCTTTTCAATCCAATACCAAGTAGGCTACTATCATTTCTATCATTTTCTCTGGCCACAGCACAAATATAATAAATAGCAACATATTTCAGCAACATTGATTCACAATGTTTCTAGATTATTGTGAGTGTATATTCATAGTATATAGAGTGATCAGATGTATTGTAAATAATTGCAAAAAGCTTCATTGGCCAAAAAAATTAACTTTATCATAATAACCCAAATTTAGCTGTTTTTTGGCCCTGGCACAAAATGACCAGCCAACATCATTTCACTTATCATATCAGCAGCACCTGGGAAAGTGTGAATGAGTACTAGTCAGGTGAAGTCACTCTATCATTCTGATTGGATTATAAGAGCTGATTGTTTGCTATAAAAGGAGGGAAGAAGTGCTTCCAATCATTGTGTTCTTGTTTGCAATGTTTACCTCTAAATAAAGACATGCAGCCATCATCGCTTTGAATCAAAATGGCCTCACATGCAAGGAAATTGCTGCAAAGAATATTGCACCTGAAAGAACCATATACCGGATCCTCAAGAACTTCAAGGAGAGCGGTTCAACTGCAGTGAAGAATGCTTCAGGATGTCCCAGAGTGTCCAGCAAGCACTAGGATCATCTCATCCTGATGAGTCAGCTACGGAATTGTGTCACCTCCAGTGCAGAGCTTGCTCAATATTGGCAGCAGGTTGGTGCGAGTGCATCTGCGCGTACAGTGAGGCGAAGACTTCTGGACAATGGTCTGGTGTCAAGAAGGGCAGCAAAGAAGCCACTTCTCTCCATGAAAAACATCAAGGACAGACTGACATTCCGCAGGAAGTACAAGTATTGGACAGCAGAAGACTGGTGTTATTTTCTCTGAAGCCCCCTTCCGACTGTTTGGGACATCTGGAAAATCGATAGTCCAGAGAAGAAAAGGTGAACGCTACCATGAGTCCTGTGTCATGCCAACAGTGAAGCATTCTGAGACCATCTATGTGTGGGGTTGCTTTTCATCCTAGGGAGTGGGCTCTCTCACAATTCTGCCCAAAAACACTGCCATGAATAAAGAATGGTATCAAAACATCCTGCAAGAGCAACTTCTCCCAACAATCCAGGAGCAATTTGGTAATGATCAGTGTATTTTCCAGCATGATGGAGCACCATGTCACAAGGCAAGAGTGATAATGAAGTGGCTCGGTGATCATTACATTGAAATTTTGGATCCGTGGCCAGGCAACTCCCTGGATCTTAATCCCATAGAGAACCTGTGGTCAATCCTCAAAAGGCAAGTGGACAAGCAGAAGCCCACAAATTGTGATCAACTCCAAGCACTAATAAAGCAAGAATGGATCGCCATCAGTCAGGATTTGGCCCAGAAGCTGATATCCAGCATGCACGAGCGAATTGCAGAGGTTATGAAGAACAAGGGTCAACACTGTAAATATTGACTCTTTGCATATATTGAATGTTTTTGCCAAGAAAAGCCTTTAAAACTTATTAAAAACTTTTCATTGTTTTCCAGTATACCATAGAAACATGTGAA
Organism: Moxostoma hubbsi; assembly: GCA_032164185.1. Lineage (NCBI taxonomy): Eukaryota > Metazoa > Chordata > Actinopteri > Cypriniformes > Catostomidae > Moxostoma > Moxostoma hubbsi. Next base: position 27,325,818 of record JAVLUX010000032.1, read on the forward strand.
AAAATAATCTACAAATACTGAAGCAGCAAACTTAACAAAAAAAAAAAAATGTATGTCGCTGCCAATACATTTGGCCACGGCTGTACATTTCCATGTTTTGTTTTTTTTTTTTACTAAAATGTTGCATTATTTTACATTTTGTAGCATGAAAATCATGGACAAAACATTAAAAAGATAGGACAATTTGCCTTGAGCTCAGCTGCCTTCTCAAAAAATGCTTAGAGTGCAAGCTAGAACTGCTACTGTACTATGGACATTGAATAACTTTCCTGAACTGCTGGCGAGAGCACAGCATAGCATCTCCTCCAACCAGCCCTCCTCTTTACACTAAAATACAGTAGGAAAAAAATACATTAATGACCATCAGATGGGATGTTGAAAGATACAATGAAATTGGCTGATATTATCATTTCTAATGTAATCGGTGAAATCAACTGCAGGAAAATGTTAATGAAATCAATAAATAAATGGAGGAGATGCTACAGGCAGCATTCCCGTCTGAATTGACAGCAGCTACAGCGATTTGACAGACCACATTAAAGAAAATAAAATTGTTTAAAATTCATGATAGCACTGACATAATTTGAAAGATGAGACTTTGTTTGATCCTAAACCCCAAAAAGTTTTTCCAAATACGTCCCATTGTGACATTCGACTTATTCTATTGGAGCTTGTCACATATTTTGGGTGCCTAAATATTTTTCAGTATATTTCATATATTCTTAATTAAATGTTTTCTTTACAAACATCTTATAGTGTAACTCCATGACAGTAATAAATTCGTAAACACTTTTTATTTATTGCATAAATGTAGTGCATACAGTGCAAAACATACTGATTTGATAAAAATGGTCACCCTGTTTAAACTGATGCATCCAAGACTTTCACAAGTCCTCGCAATTTCAATAAAACCATATTTTAGTCATGACAAGTCTCTGAATAAGTTTAAGGTGAATATGGTTAAGTTAGTCTAGTAGGTCTGGTGTTGGCGAACTAGATCTGCTTATGCTACTACTGCATAGCAAATATGAAGACTTGCTACTGTTAGACTATGCACAGTCATATGTTTTTAAGATTTTGGAAATATACAGGTTCGGGAAAACGTTTATTGGATGGATTACGTTACTTTATAACTTAAAGTGGCGGTACATAAATGCTTGTCCATACAAAACCTGCTGCCATGATGTCAAGATATGAATAGAGAATCAGTTGATGTATAGTATGTACAATACATTTATTTATATATTGGCTTCAAACGTCCAGTCACAATTCAGTGTTAGAACAATCTGCTTTGCAAAATTACATATTTCAAATGAATTTTGTCAAATATTTTCAGTGGATGATTATAAGGAACTTCTTAACAATTGAGTCCTTTATTATTTATGATGCAATAAACTCAGTCAGCAAAGCTCATTAGCACACGCAACAGGTCGCTAAGAGGATGACCATCAGTCATTAAGATGGCATAATCATAATCACGCACTTTGTAAAGAAAAGTGAACAATGCAGCAGTTTAAACTGTAAAATGAAACTCTGTCAGAGCTCCAGAATTACATTCATCATGAGCAGCATGGCAGAAATCATAGCGTAAAAGCAGCATTTGATTAAACAGACCTCTGTGCAGCTCAAAAGGAAATCTGTGCAGGTACCTTTCTTGAATTACAAGCTCTTGCATTTTTAATCCAGCTAACCAAAAGTAAGAACTCTAGCTGCTGTATAAAACACTCAAACAATGAAGGTGACATACATTACCAGTCAAAGGTTTGGACACGCTTGACTGAATTTGTTTCTCATGATTTTAAAATCCTTTTTATCTAAAGGCTTTTGTGTAAATGTTTAAAACTAGTTAAGCAGTTTTGAGTTTAAAGAGCTATAATGAAGGATACATTGAAGAAGCTGAAACAATATACATTTATTAAACATTGTTGGTCACTACTAGTTTTGGGTAAGTTACTCAAAAAAGTTATTAATTACTAACTACTAATTACATCTTCTACATTACTGTACTAATTACACTGTCTGAAAAGTAATTGCATTACTTATTACTTTCTAAAACCCTTATCAACCTTGACCAGATGAAAAATACAAGGATAGACATGAAATTGTTCCTTTAATTCTTTCAAATAAATCATATAAAATCAAATAAATGATTCATGAACTGGCCAAAGAATTTAAGGGGGCAGCATTACATTGGAAAACATACATTTTAACATTAGACATTAAAAGTAGAGTTTAAATTCACTTTTGTTTTATATAGAATTGTTCTATTGTCTATACAGTATTTAACACAATTACATCAGAAGTAACAAATTAAATTAAGAAAAATTAAGAGTAATCCCTTACTTTACTTTTTTAAATGAAAAGTCACTACGTGTCACTTCTTAAATCCCTTTTATTATTTGCAGGTGTTTTTCTGTTTTGCACACCTTTTTTCTCAACCCTGTCACAGACATAATGGAAGTGGTTTGAGAATGATTCTATACAATACTTATTAAATAAGCATCTACCTGCTGCTTATGTGTCCCTCATGTAGTACAAATGTAATGACTACAAATCTAAAATGTTCTTATTTTTATGTGATAAAGCTTTAAAAAGTCAAATTGGCCGCATTGTTTTTTGGTGAAAAAATTCTGATATTTAACTAAAACCCCAACTTCTTGGAGCTAGCCCTTAACATGTCAGACTGTGCACAGCAATCAATATAGTGACTTATGTTCCCATGTTAATTATCAACCACTAGGCGACCTGCACCTGCATATGTTTACATACATGTTTCATTCAGGTAAATTCATAGAATTTTTTATGTACAATACATTGACTATTCCATATTTTTGTTACAATATTCATAAATGGTAAAAAAAAAAAAAAAAGTACAGATGTATTATCTTAATTTCATGTGACAGGGTTGAGTTGTTGAGCTTGACCATACCCACCTTAATATAATACACTTCAATATATGAATACAGATTATGATTTCCTGTTTCTGTGCCACACTGATGAAGACAGCTGAATGATGTCACATATGGGCGGACCTAAAATTTCTATGGGTTAAAAATGGTTTGTGTGACGGGTTGAGTTCAGACTGAGGGTCAAACCTTTATAAGCAAGGTTTTTAAAAATCCAGTTTCTTTTTTTTAAAAAAATAAAATATCTTTCTTAGCAAATGAACACAAATAAATGTTAATGTATTCAATGTAAATACATTGAAGACAAACATCATAGACAGTGTGCACTTTCTATTAAGTTTTTTCTTGGTGAAATCTCAGTGAAGTGCCTCAGAGACATTTCTTGGTTTAAGTTAGACAGAACACATTTTTCATGATAAAGATTATTTTAATGCAATAATTATTTTGATTCATTAAAATCTTGTAAAAAGCTTTCAACATTTAATTTTAATGAACCACCACTTCATAAGGTCTGGGGGACGGAAATATTACCGAATCCCAGGAATGACCCAGTAATAATAAATGAGTAGATTTGACTAGTGTAGTTTTAGCAAACAACGTGAATAACCTCTGGTTATGTGCTAAACTTGTACTATAAATCATGTTGATTTTGCAACCAGTGAAGCGGAGCCTTTTCACCATGCACTCAAAAAAAAATTCGGTTTCAGATTTGCCTCTGTTAGTTCAGGTGTGATACATGAATGACTTCAACGTGCAATAACGTCATCAGAACATGTTGGGATGGGTAAACTGAACTCCAGACAAAGGCAGAGGAAGAAAAACCATGGCAACCCTCTGTCGTTTCTCAGCTCTGTTTAATATACAACTATCTATACCACACGTTTGCATTTTACACACATCAAAACATAATAAAAAAGACGAAATAGATAAAGTAAAAAAAAAAAAGAAATGCAATGTACAAAATAAAGTAAAACCAAAAATGTGAGAAGATAAAATAAAACAATAATAAAATAAATTTATATCATACTATTTACACTTTTTCTTTCTTTGTCTTTGCCTTCACCGTGGGCCTTTCATTGTCAAATAACTAATATCTGTGAAAATAAATACATTCCTCATTTCACTTGGCCTTTTGTGCTGCTCCTGGAGTTTCTCACAATGGTGATTGGTTTGGGGTAGACTGAAGGTTTTGTGGGGTTGTGAATCTTGTAGAAAGATGTTGATCCCCCTCCACCCCCAACCTGTTACTCCTCTGTTACTAGGCAACACCTGGTGGCATGTGCTAAATAAAGATTAGCACCAGGCAAGCCGGTTGGCAGCGATGTAAAGGTTTCTAAGAGTCACACAAGCACAGATCCCGCTTTCTTACAAGAACTAATGTCCATCTCAGTCTCTTGCTTGACATTACAAATGAACAGCCAAACACAGGAAGCTGTAGTTCCCAAGGCTAGATAGCATGTGTAGTTCATTACTCTGTAACCCATTCAAGAAATGAAAGGGCTTCCAAGTAACAATTCGAGAAATGCCATTGTCATTTTCACTTCCGATAAAAGGCCATAAGAACTGAAACAGAAAAACATTCACTACTATTTTTTTTTTAAACAAGGACAAGCAAAGGAACATCATTGACAAAAAAGTATACCATAATGATGCTACAATTGTATTTTCAACATGGTACCATGGCAATACACTGCTTTTAGACATTTACCATGTGTGATGATGTGGGCATGGCCGAGCGACATCTGTGGAGAGCGAGGCCGGGAGCGGAGCAGCAGTAAGGATTGACACCTTTGGGAAATAACCTCTAACATCTGTTTTGTGTTGCAGTGATAGCTGGAGAGGGATAAAAGGGCAATCCAATTCACCAACAGAGAGAGAGAGAGAGAGAGAGAGAGAGAGAGAGAGAGACATGAGGCTGTGTGTGTGACAGTGCATTTGATGCTGAATAGCAAAACCATTTATGTTAAGATGAAAGGTGTGTGAAAATAAGTCTCTTCCTCCTTCAAAGAGAGTTTGTGACTTGTCACACTATGGTAGAACCACAAATATGATAATCATTCAGTACCATGGTATATATCAAAGTACCGTGCTTATTACCATCTTATACGGTCACAATACCATACTATCGACACAGATACTGTAACCTATCAGATCTGTATGATTTATGAGAACGTACAGTCCCTTTCAGTGACAGTCTTATGGAGTATTGTAAAATTAGTGTTTTGCATATACATACAGTACATGCTCCTTTAAAGTTCAACTTTAACATACAAAGCAGGTCTGGCTTCTATTGGTTACTGTTTAAACTGGGTTTCACTAAGAGGATTGGCATTTGCCTATAGATATATTATGATTGCTGTATGTATTATTATCATTAACTGATTACTGAGCAGACGGACCGTTAAGATGGCCCAGTAAAAAAAACAAGGGATAACCCCATGATATGATTGAAGTACACAGTAAAAATAAATCTGTTTTATTCGCAGTAACATGCCGTCAGCTATGGTTGCAAAATTTGACTGTAAAAAAAAAATACAGGGATCATGTTTCAGGCTTAAAGGGATTTCATTTTGATGACTGTATATTTTATGGTTCACTACCATTATATTATTAACTTATACAAATTTAGATATACAAACCATCTGGAACTATAAAAATGTACTTTTCACTTCATAATGTATTGTTAATCACCGTAGTAACTAGGCTACATGATGACATGATAAAGTTCATCAGGAGTGGCCATTTCAGGATATTTCCATATTATACTGTACATTTTTTCCTTTAATTAGACTGTAAAATCATTTGACAATTCGTCAATATTTGACTGTATTTTACTGGTGGCAAAAATGTTGGTTGGAACTGGAGAAAACAACAGAAGAAAAAGAGTCCCTATAAGTGGTAAAAGAAAAATGAAAAAAGGGCTAGAAACCAGATTAGATGCTGGCTGGTTTAACATGGTTCTTCATTGTGCAAACTGGTCAGTTGGTCAGCTGTTCTAGATGGCTGATCGGTTGGAATATCAGGTCAACTTTGAACTGGTATTTCAACTTTGACCGTTCCAAGATGTCTTCCCCAAGACACACGGTCCACCCCTTTTCATTACTGTTGATATACCTTTTTCTAAATGTATCCTTCTACCTTCTCAATCCTTTCACACTGAGAGTCCCAGTGCACAGTTCAAGGTATTGTCTGAATTGCTTCCCCTTTTCTAAAGAGGTCCAGTTTTGTGTTATTCCACTGTCCTTCCCAACTCAAACCTGTCAGGTTGAGTTACACATGATCACAATCTCTCTACTTGTCCGTTTTAAGCCTTTTATAGTCATCTCTGTTTGTCTTCAGTTTACTGATTGTTTGGTTTATCTCCGTTCATTAGCTCATTGTGATTAGGTTTCCCTGCAGCCATCCATCTCCCTTACCATCTATAGGTCAGTTTTCTTTCCTTCAGACTGACAGAAGCTATCTCGGCTCCTTTCAATTGTCTCCAGCTTTGACTGACACAGACTCACCCCTCTCTCTTGGTTCTTCTTTGGCAGTGTCGGTTTGTTCTAGAGACAGGCGGCTGGTCTATACACAGTGGAGATTGTTACTATGGTCACTGCAGCAAGAAGAGAGAGCTCTGATCGTACTTGGCTACAGTGACAAAAGCAGCTACATGCAGGTAGATAGGAAATGCCAAAGCACATCACATGCGACGAGGGATCAGACATAACCCTTGCTAAAACCTCACAATTACCTGGAAATATGGTGAAAAATGACTGTTACAGACCTAACCAGTTGATCTACAGTATGTGAGCTGATGTTGTCTTTTTAATTAGTCAATTAAATTAGCCTCCTAATACCAAACTGTGAGTTTTTAAATGGAGCTTCCTAAGGCAAGCATCACTATTGCTATTATTCATATGAGTTAAGGATTAACACACCCCTACAGTAAGTATTACACTTCAGCTGTGTAACTCATCTCACACTGTTGTGCTATTGACAAAAATGATAGCTCAAATTATGCGGCTTGTTGAGAAGGTGTTGTAGAACTTTATGATGCAATAAAGCTGCAACAGTGCCCATCCACTTTTTCAGCTGTCTTGGTTCCAGAAGTATTTTTCACATTAATTTTTCTCATAGGGTTTTCAGAAAATCCTTCATAAGAGAGTTCTGAGTGATGAACCATATCAACCAGCGCTGAGGTGAATCACAACAATAAAACTTTGATTTGAAGCAACAAAGAAAAAAAAAAAGAAAAAATATCGGACAAAAAGACAAAGGTACAAGACTGTGTACTTACCGTATTTCAGGAGAGAATGAAAACCCATGAAGCATTGAATTAAAAATGATGGAAAATATCAAGTTGCTTATTTGATTGTTATATACATACATACATACATACATACATACATACATACATACACATACACACACACACACACACACACACACACACACATATATATAATGTGTATATGTATATATGTGTATATGTATGTGTATATGTATGTATATATATGTATGTATATATATATATACAGTGAGGAAAATAAGTATTTGAACACCCTGCTATTTTGCAAGTTCTCCCACTTAGAAATCATGGAGGGGTCTGAAATTGTCATCGTAGGTGCATGTCCACTGTGAGAGACAATCTAAAAAAAAAAAAATCCAGAAATCACAATGTATGATTTTTTTAACTATTTATTTGTATGATACGATGATGGTATATGTATATATATAAATGATGGTATATGTATGTGTATATATATATATATATATATATATATATATATATATATATATATATATATATATATATATATATATATATATATACACACACACACACATATACATACACATTTATACATATACACATTTATACATACACATTTATACATATACACATTTATACATATACACATTATATATATATATGCATGTGTGTGTGTGTGTATGTATGTATGTATGTATGTGTGTGTGTGTATGTATGTATGTGTGTGTATATATATATATATATATATATATATATACACACACACACACACACACACACACACATACACTCACCTAAAGGATTATTAGGAACACCTGTTCAATTTCTCATTAATGCAATTATCTAATCAACCAATCACATGGCAGTTGCTTCAATGCATTTAGGGGTGTGGTCCTGGTCAAGACAATCTCCTGAACTCCAAACTGAATGTCAGAATGGGAAAGAAAGGTGATTTAAGCAATTTTGAGCGTGGCATGGTTGTTGGTGCCAGGCGGGCCGGTCTGAGTATTTCACAATCTGCTCAGTTACTGGGATTTTCACGCACAACCATTTCTAGGGTTTACAAAGAATGGTGTGAAAAGGGAAAAACATCCAGTATGCGGCAGTCCTGTGGGCGAAAATGCCTTGTTGATGCTAGAGGTCAGAGGAGAATGGGCCGACTGATTCAAGCTGATAGAAGAGCAACTTTGACTGAAATAACCACTCGTTACAACCGAGGTATGCAGCAAAGCATTTGTGAAGCCACAACACGCACAACAAATGGGCTACAACAGCAGAAGACCCCACCAGGTACCACTCATCTCCACTACAAATAGGAAAAAGAGGCTACAATTTGCAAGAGCTCACCAAAATTGGACAGTTGAAGACTGGAAAAATGTTGCCTGGTCTGATGAGTCTCGATTTCTGTTGAGACATTCAGATGGTAGAGTCAGAATTTAGCGTAAACAGAATGAGAACATGGATCCATCATGCCTTGTTACCACTGTGCAGGCTGGTGGTGGTGGTGTAATGGTGTGGGGGATGTTTTCTTGGCACACTTTAGGCCCCTTAGTGCCAATTGGGCATCGTTTAAATGCCACGGCCTACCTGAGCATTGTTTCTGACCATGTCCATCCCTTTATGGCCACCATGTACCCATCCTCTGATGGCTACTTCCAGCAGGATAATGCACCATGTCACAAAGCTCGAATCATTTCAAATTGGTTTCTTGAACATGACAATGAGTTCACTGTACTAAAATGGCCCCCACAGTCACCAGATCTCAACCCAATAGAGCATCTTTGGGATGTGGTGGAACGGGAGCTTCGTGCCCTGGATGTGCATCCCACAAATCTCCATCAACTGCAAGATGCTATCCTATCAATATGGGCCAACATTTCTAAAGAATGCCACGTAGAATTAAGGCAGTTCTGAAGGCGAAAGGGGGTCAAACACAGTATTAGTATGGTGTTCCTAATAATCCTTTAGGTGAGTGTATGTATGTATGTGTATATATATATATATATATATATATATATATATATATATATATACACTGTATATTTACACACACAGAGAATATACTGTATATACACTGATGAGCCAAAACATTTTGACCACTCACAGGTGAAGTGAATAATGTTGATTGTCTCCTAACAAGGACACATGTCATGGTCTGTAGATGGCAAGCGAAAAATAAGTTCTGGTAGTCAACCAGAATGTAGGAGAAATAGCAAGAGTAAAGACCTGAGCGACTTTGACAAAGGGCTAAATTGTTATGGCCAGACGACTAGGTCAGAGCATCTCTGAAACGGCAAGGCTTGTGGGGTGCTCTCTGTAAGCAAGGGTTAGTACCCATCGACAATGGTCCGAGTAGGGACAAACAACAAACCTGCGACAGGGTGTTGGGTGCCCAAGGCTCATTGATGTGTGAGGGCAACAAAGGCTATCCCATCTGGTCCGAACCGACAGAAGATGCACAAGTTACAGAAGATTTTAATGATGGTTATGGGAGGAATGTGTCACAACACGCAGTGCATCACACCCTGCTGCGTAGACCGTAGATCGGTCAGAGTGCCTATGATGAGCCCGTCGAAAGTGCCTACAATTGGCATGCGAGCATAAGAACTGGACCTTGGAGCAGTGGAAGAATGTTGTATGTTCCGATGAATTTTCAGGTTAATTTAACATGTACTGTGCATGCTAAATTGATGTACTTTTATTTTGAATAGCATTTGATATATCCCTGTTAACATTGGGATTACTGAATCTTTTATTCAGTCTTACTGCTGAGACCTCAAAAGTGGATAAAACAAACAAACAAACCCTTTAACTCGTTTTAATGGTTTTCTTTGAATTTGTCCCACGAACTGGTTCTTGACATGAACTAACAGACACTAAACCAAAAAAGAAAAAAAATTAAATCAAAATATATTAAAAAAAACAAACCTCAAAATAAAATCAGCCATTTTGTTTCCAAATCTGACAGTTCTTTAGAGGCTACCCATTAAGGATCTCGTGGGCCATTGAACAGTCTAGAGAAGGGTTGACCGTCTGGTATCTTTCCATCTCATTGGATGTGTCTTTCTTTTTCCATCATTTGCTCCTGACCCACAATGTCTGCTTGGGTTAAAACTTCTTACTCATAGGCCAGTCTCAAGTGCTTCCAACAGGATCTGTTCCAATACTGGTTGACCCCAAACCATTTTGCTCTATTTTTGTGCCTTCCTGTCTCTCCCAGATATCTCCCTCTTGGCCCAAACCTTCAGCATCTTCAGTGTTTCCTTCTTGGGCTTCTGCTGGACAGTCATTCCTCTTTCCCGGTTTGTCAAGGAACACTTCCACCCCAACCATGCGGAGGTAATGAAGACGCTCGTTACGTGGGACGAAAGCCCTAATGGACGTTTTTCCCCTCCAGCCACACAAATCTATAGGGCACTGAGGAGAATCAGGATCCCTGAAGGAAAAAAAAAAAAAAAAAGGAAAAAGGGTCAGAGAGTGATTGACTGAGAGGGGGATGAGAAGAAACAGCAAAACAGAAGGAAGGGGTGAAGGAACATGAACGGCTACAAAGATGACGGCACCAGGAAATGAAAATCAGTATGACTGTTGTTGGAGGGGGTTGGGCCACATTAAAAAAAAATTCTCAGCCTTAAGTCCCTTTCACACCAAATGCAATTTTCACCAGAAACAATGGATTCCTGAGGAGCCTTTCACACATTGAGCAAACATATGTGCGGCAAGAAAGCAAGGTTTTTTTCCACATTGTTGGGGCATTATAGTTGTTGCGGTTGGCTGGACTGTGTGTTTTCAAACCAAGGTTGTGAATCATCATCAATCATTGTTGTCATTTCACTCTGGTACATGTGCCCAACCTTTAGTGACTTGAATGTTTTCATTCTCGTCGAGAAAAAAAAACTAATGCTAGAGAACTTTGATTTTCGTAATGTGATTCCATGGTTGTTTTGCTAACTTTTCAAGTAGTTCTTATCTGTGATAGCTGGAGAGTGAACCAGTTGAAAGGTGCACTGTACCATTTACTCAAGTCAAGTGGTTTTTTATTGTCGTTCAACCATATACAGTTAGTACAGTACACAGTGAAACAAGACAACGTTCCTCCAGGACCATGGTGCTACATAAAACAACATAGGACAAACACAGAACCACATAAGACAACACAGTCCTACATAAAGTGCACGTGCAAACAGTACAGGACATTACAATCATTACTAAAAAGGAAACAGGACAATAGGCACAGTAAGAGACAGTGAGAGACAGTGCAGCGCCGACCAGTACGCATTTTTAATCCGAGTAGAGCAAAAAGATGACACTTTCTAAAAATGCTGAATGTAAACGTAACATACTATGAAATAGTGTTCTATGGACATAACAGTTATTGAGGTAGCAGTCAGGTATAAAGTGACAATGAATTAAGTACAACTCTGGACATGTGCAAAAGTTGGACGGTGCGTGTGTGTCATTACAGTCTCGGAGTATTGAGCAGTCCGATGGCTTGGGGGAAGAAGCTGTTACACAGTTTGGCCGTGAGGGCCCGAATGATTCAGTACCTCTTGCCAGACGGCAGGAGGGTGTAGAGTTTGTGTGTGTGTGTGTGGTGGGGGGGGGGGGGGCTTTTCTCAGCCTTCGAAGAAAGTAGAGACTTTAAGGCTAAAGTAAACTTTGGTTTGACATGAACATCCACTGTTGCCATTTTCACATTTGTTGTTTAGTGATGATTACATCATCTAGTGCTTCTTGTCACAGCAACAGCTCAACTGTGAGTGTTGCCACCTTGTGGACCCACTAATTCCTACAAATTCTTCCAGGTGCGTGCACATTCTATGCATTCACAGTACCGGCAGTTATGAATGAATGAACGTTACATTTATACAATGCTCTCCTCAACCACCACCAGTGTGCAGCATTCACCTGGTTGACGCAACAGCAGCCACAGTGTACCAGTATGCCCACTACACACCTGCTATTGATGGAGAGGAGAGAGTAGAGTTATAGTGCCAATTAATGGATGGGGATTATTAGGAAGCCATGATTGATAATGGCCAATGGGGGGAAATTGTCCAGGACACTGGGGTTACACCCCTACTCTTTGAGAGGTGTCCTGGGATTTTTAATTACCACAGTCAATACCTTGGTTTAATGTCTCATCTGAAGGACGGTGCCTTTTTACAGTATAGTGTCCCCGTCACTATATTGGGGCATTAGGACCCAAACAGACCGCAGGGTGAGCAACCCTTGCTGGCTTCCCTAATACCTTTTCCAGCAGCAACCTTCGTTTTCCTCAAGAGGTCTCCCATGCAGGTACTGACCAGACTCAACCCTGCTTAGCTTCATTAGGAAAGTTGTCTTAAGCTACAGGGTGATTTGGCTTCTGGCTAGTTAGAATAATCATTACACATGCGTTTAGTGCGATCACTCTGCTGATGACTACATCTGCATCACGTGTCTGTACATAGACGCCTAGCATTCTCATCTGAACGTAGTACACTTTGTGCTTTACTGCACTGAAGTAAAATTGACTGTAGATCAGCGCCACCTACCATCAAGGTGTGAATGTGCTAGCAACGAGTACTTTCATTGCTTTTGGTGTGAAGGGTCCATTTGTCAGCAATTCGTCTCGCTTTTTAGCATCACATTTGCTGTGAAATAGCCTTCATTTGGCAGGCCCATGAGTAAGTCCCAATCATATAGCATACAATCCAGTTGCAATCCAAATGTCTAGCTTTAAGCAATTTTTGGGAGGTCCACAGGTTGGACTGGAAACAAGATCATATTTACAATATACCAAGATGGTACAACAAGCACTTGTAAAAGCAACTTTGCCATAGTGTGCAAATTTAGTGGCATCAAATCTTTGAAGTTTTGCTTAAGGCACCTATTAGCAAGTTAACTATAAACCCATGATAAGAACTGTATGTTTTAATTTGTTTATATCTTGTTACTTTTTCTTTTGGAAGGACAGAAATTCTGATCACCAAATCTATATACATTTTTCGCTATTTTGTGTTTTCCATACAGCCGTTAAAAGAGCTTTACATTTTCATATAAATCATCTCATATAACCTGATCACTAAATGGCCCTTAAAAAAAAATAAAAAATACATATATATAAAAACTGTAGTGTTATTTTAAGCCAGCACCATACAGACTCCAAACAACTCTATTTTGGCCAAGGGTTTCACACATGTGGACAGTTTTGCTGAGATCTTGCTCTCTTCAGTCAGAGGATTGACACACTTGATGATAAAAAAAATTGTGGAGGGGTGGCAAACATGCTAACTCATCACAACTTTTTCTCTCCGATTCCCAGCCATGTGGAGCTTTCCGGAATAATCAATGCCTATACCAACCAAGAGAGACAGCACACCTGGTTCAGAAAACAAATGCTCCAACAAATGATTGAGTAACATACCTTGTGAAAGTGCGTGATTGTGTATTTATCCCTTTGAGGCTTGCAGTAGTCCATATGCAACTTTTAGCGAGTAAAGAAATTACGTTCAATAAAACGCAGGAAAAACGCTTTGTGTCAGAATCACTATGGATTACAATCGCCATTTGTCATGATTTGCAGCAGAGTGTGATCACAGATAAAAAGGTTCAGATGAGCTTAAGGTCTTGTCAGTTCTTCAGTAAAAGATGGTGCTCAGTGGTCACTTTAGAACATAAAATCCCACTTTGGCAAAGGAATGTTTTTTTCGAAACATTTTGATGTGTTTTTTCAGTTTTTGAATCTATTAACTATGCTTCGTCTCCCTGCACTTGGCCAGCAATTATGCTAATGAAGCCAACACCTGAAAATCAATGGGGAAAAACAGCTAGTGTGGCACCGACTTTACATGTCAATCAAACAGAATCTTCTTGTCTCAGGAGGCGGTTCTTGGCCAGAATAAGCTGCAATGAGGAACAGACTTCAAGCCAAAAGTGTCTACGCAAGACTATAAGAAATTCTATCATCAGACGGATGGAAAAAGAGTGAAAGATGCTCTCAGACACACTGTGCTGGAACGGGCATGTCGTGAAGTCATGTGGGGAGCCAGCAGCACACTGCCAAGAGTGGAGGATGACACCATAAAGCCACACGCAGTGTCATCAGAGCTACTCTCACCTCAAGTCACTATGAGATGAAACAGTGAAAAATGGCTGTGCGCACATCAACATGGGCGTTATTGGGTCTTTTATTAATGTGAAAATAAACTGACTTATATTTAGATTCACACTATGCCATGGGCTTAATTTAGACAGCGCAATGATGCTTTGTGCTGAATTTAATCACAGTGCATGAACTTGTTGTGAATGCTGAAAAGAGCTGTTTGATGCAAAAGAAAGCACAAATTTAGCTTGTCTGTTTCAAAAGACAAAATCAGAGCACTTCTTGGAAACAGACACACAAAGAGGTATCATTGTTTTAAGGCAAAGCGCACACAGAGAGACAGAAGATTAGTGCCCCGTGCGCATTTAAAGGTGAGAACAGTCATTTTTGCAATATTAATATTGGCCCAGCTTAACATACAAAGACTATATGACATCAAGAAAATCAACCCACAAATGGATTACTTGGTGTAAACATTAAATAAAACAACGTTCATTATACACTCACCAGCTACTTTATTCAATCATGAAAGGGCGACAGGCTTCTGCCTTGTAGTGTGCACTAGGCTTAAAAGGGCAATGAAAGAACAGGAAAGGCAAAGAAACTCATTGTACGAGAATAATCATCTGGCATAACTACAAGCACACAAGGGGACAAAACGTATTGATGTTTAACGGCTAAAACAGCTGTGTGCGTTAGCGCATGTGTGACTGAGAAAGACAGGGAGGGAGCGAGATAAAGAACACACTTTCCAGCTGGATTGACTAGTTTTCTCCACAGTAAGGGCCATCAACGTGAAACATGACTGTCTGGCAAGCCGAACAATGAGCTATCTGCTGAGAGAGACAATGAAGAGCTATTTATCTGTGAAGAGGAAGCCGGGTGCATCAGTTCGAGACCTTTAATTATCAGACAAGGGGCGTTCTGGCTACAAAGCGCTCAATCTACATTCATTTGTCTCCTGACTGGCTGATGAATGGTGCGAGTGCCATCATAGAACCCTTGGTGTATGGAACCCTTGGAGACAACTCCTTCACACCTCCCACCCAGACACCGCTGCAGGACGGAAGAGTACATACATGCCGTTCTAAAACCTAATGAATGTTGTTGTGATTTTGATCAAAAAGGCAATCCAAAAATGCAGCGCTATGAGCTCAATTGGGGGGGGGGGGGGGGGGGGATCATGCAAAATAGTAAACAGAATAGATAACCATTTCATTCATTACAGAACAGCACTGATCAAGTTCAAATGACATATGTACTATCTGACAATATTTGTGACTGCGGTGTATTCTTTGTGCCTATGTAGGCAGTAGACAGTAAGGCAGTCTCTTTTGCAGCCAAACACAGACAAAAGCATCAACTACAGATACAACTACAACTCATGTCCTTGCCTGCAGAGTTAGGTTGGTTCCTTATTGTGTTTAATAAATGTGTGGTAAAAACAGGGAATAAGAATGTGAGCACTTACTTTGGATCTGGATGGTATCTTAAAACAATGCTGCCCATTTCTGGAGGAAGAGAAAATAGCACAACATGTATATTAGAGGAATATTACAACTGCTCAGCGATGCGAATGTAGATTCTGCCAAGTCATAGGCTATTCACACTGCAGCGGAATGTGATGCAAATTTGATTTTCTGTTCAAATCAGATATTTTTTTACCCATATCATATACTGGTCTGAACAGTTGATGCTCATTAACTGCCTTGCATGCATGCGACACTCACTGAGCATGCATGCGACACTCACCGAGCATGCATGCTATAGATATAAGCAGATATTACTCACTTTTAAAAGTTTTAAACCATAACACGCCTATATATGTTGGAAATCAAGAGCACAAATGACGAATGTTGAGTTAGATTGATGTAAAAATCCCAATAAATCTGACCTGGCTGTTCACACTTAAGGCACATTGGAAAAAAATCAGATACGTTTCAGATTTCTTTCCCCATATGAAAGTGGCTCAGATCGTATTTGAAAATGTCAGCCCCAATTTTTATTTAAACAGAAACGGTGTTGCATTGAACACCCCTTTTTGTTACGCAAGCGTTGCAACTATGGCAGCTGAGAAGGCCATTCTTTGCATTCTTTTCGAAGAATTTTCAAAGCCTGATGAAATCGGTTTAAAATACTACAAAATTGCAGTCCAGAATTGTAGAGAACATCCCTATCGAGTGAAGGGATGTGTGGAAACTGTGGTTCCCAATTATGGTGATCCAACATTTGCCTCGCATTTCTGGATGACAACGCAAACATGTCTTCTGTCTTCAATTGTTGCATACACCAAGCTGCAGTGGACACATTTGTAAAGGACCTTAGTTGGATCCATTGTGCGCACTGCCTTTTTAATATGGCGGGGTTGATATACACGTCGGTGCCGACTGGGTAACACCTCTGACACGCCCACCAAACGAGAGAAAACGTACCTTAAATCCCGTTGCACACCGTTTAGAGGAAACATGCCCCTGATTCAATGTGCTTTTGGCTGTTCACGTGGTCATCCAATTAACAGGTCTGCGTCATATCCGAGTGAAAAAAAAAAATCAGATTTAGGCCACTTTCAGCTGTGGTGTGAACGCAACCATAGTTATGAATTTGATGCTGAGGGTTGTGAAAGAAATCAGGGGTTCAAAAGGTTCTGAAATCAATGTGAAACGTTTTGAAGGGTCAATGCATACACTCTGGCCCACAATGACATTGTAGTAAACGACAAAAGTTGCATTTCATTGCATATGAAACATGAATGTATGCTGGCAAAAAAAACAAAAAAAAAGACAAATCACAGTTTTGATTTGTTAGACTTTTCCACATGCTTTTGTATCATACCACATGCATTTGTTTGGTAAATAATCCTAACTTTATGAATCTTTAGGTGTTCATCTTGTTTTGGTTTATAGCTTTAAAAAGATTTAACACTTCAACATTTTTACAATAGCCATCAGCATAGCAGGGCTCTGGATCACAGAAGCCACCGACCAAGTTTCTTAGCCTGATTGTGAGCATCATCTCCCAGCTTGTTGAGGAAAGGGTTCTCCTGTGTGAGGAGAACTTTCACGTCCTCCATGCTGATGTTGATTATTCGGGCTTTGATGTAGGGGCACAATGTGTAAATACCCTGGAGAGACAAATCAACAGTGAGTTAAGCATCGAATTACCTTCTCTTTCACATGCAAGAAAAATCATGTAACCAAGATGGTTAGGTTGCCTAGTGCGAAAACGCATCATTTTCCTCAAAGCAGCCTTGGAAAAAGACCACCATTTCTTTTATCCATATCTTTATCTATGGGAAAGCAGAAGTTCACATAACAGATGCTCCTCTGTATTTAAAAATCAATACATTGCGGTTGAAAATAGTAATGAAGTTCTATCTAGAGCACATACAAATGCAGCTTGAGGTTATTGACGGCATACTGAGATGAGCTTGCATCCCTAAAGACTGCTGAACCTAGTTTTGAACAAAAAAAAACATTAAAAGTTAGACAGTGTTGGTTGATCTCCAATTATAGACTCACTATTTCACTGCAGCACTACTTCATATCTGAAGCCTTTTTGGATAAAATTACATTAGTGAAAAAACACAATTATATATTTCAGAAACACCTTTGGGATGAGACTACTGCAGCTCCACTGGAAAAGGATTTGACTCGTTTTTTTAAACAATGCAAACATGGCTGCAAAATAGGAATCTTAATTCCCATGATCAAATGTGTCTTAAATTCTCAGTAAATAACAGACTTGTTTTATTTTGTGTGTGTGTGTGTGTGTGTGTGTGTGTGTGTGTGTGTGTGTGTGTGTGTTTTTACTCTTATGCCTTTAATTTTAAGGGTTTTATGCAAAAAGCACCAAAACAGGCAGCAACTTTTTTTCCAACTCAAATGATAACTTGAATATGAACTGCCTGTATCATCCTGAATTACTCTATATGGACATGCACAAAATGTTTGTTTTAATCCCATGCCAGCTTCTATGACTATTTTCATGGTGAAATCAAGGTGAAAATTTAAAGCAGGGAAAATAACTAAAAACTTAAATAAGATGTTTAACACAGATTTAAATGAAATGTGAGGGTTGAATTCATTTTTAAAAGAATTCTGACTTTCAGATATTCCTGAATAAGGTGTTTGCAAGAAAAATATTTCCAATAAATACAGGTCTATGCCAGCCAGCTATCTACTTTCTAAAAATCATAACATTTTAAAGGGATTTTTCACCCAAAAATTAAAATACTCTCATTATTTACCCACACTCATGCTATCCCATGTGTCTGTGAATTTCTTCTGCAGAACGCATCAAGAAAAACAGAAAAATATCTCAGCTCAGTAGGGCCTTAAAATGCAAGTGGATGGTACGCTGTACTGAAGCTTCCTTGGTTTTAGTTTAGATCTGTATTTGTATCTGTATGTTTTTCACAATGGTGCATTTTTGTGCTTATCCTGGTTGTCTCAACAGAGAGAAAAACTTGAGATTATGCCTGTAACACGCCAATGCAAAAACATTGCGTGAGACCACGTGATCTCAGCGCTCTCGTGACGTGAACGCACATACCGCTGCTGACCGGAAGTGATGCTTTCCAGTTAAAGTACTTAAATATTGACCTTTTTCACACCAAAAGTGATTGTCACTTTAGAAGACATTCATTTAACAGCTGGTGTCGTGTAGATGGCGTTTATGCTGACGGTCTGTGATTTTTGGAGCTTCAAAAGGTCTGATCACCATCCACTTGCATTTTAAGGACCTTCTGAGCTCAGATATTTTTCCATTTGCTTCAAATGTGTTCTGCTGAATAAAGTAAGTCATGCACACCTGGGATATCTTGAGGGCGAGTAAAAGAGAGAATTTTAATTTTGGGGTGAACTATCCCTTTAACTTTAAAGACACTCACCTCTTGTGCTAGTCTGAATGCACAACCAAACTGCTCACCATCTGTATTCCTGGACCACACCTTCACTCCTGTATTTATAACCTGCACAAACAAACAGACAGACAGAAAATACCATATAACCCATTAACAAATGTAACTGTTTTACATGATATGTTGATTAATCAAATTATTATCACAGATATCAATACCTGCTGAGAAAAGCCCCCAAATTAATATAAAGACATGACATTAGTGCGGCAGAAAAAAAAAAGTGAATACACATTACAAAAAGTGGCTTTAGAAGACAATATATTATTTGTTGTGTTTCCATTTCATTAAACAATCACTGGCCCACAGTCCCCAGCAATTCATTTTGGAATGGAGTTAGTCAATCTGTAAAAGGTAAACTTAAGGGGTCATGCTATTTTTAATTGTTAATAAGTGACATGCATTAGATGTTTTTCAGCATCTTGCGCTATGAGCACACCATGTTAAAAGTAGATAAACTTTTCAGTTGTTCAGCACCTACATGTTTTTAAAGCAAGAGTGCAACGGAATAAGAGCAGGTCTAGGGCATGATTTGAATGTATTAAGTTTCTTTTCAAAATAATTATTTGTTCTAAATTAAAACGCTTGACTTCAAATTTGACAGCCCTAGACAAACTTGAATTATTCAGAGCAGAAATGTTACAGCAAGAAGGATTTTATGGGTAGTTCTTTGTCTGAAGACAGTGTTATTGTAACATAACTCCAGTGATGACTGTTTACATTAGCAGCAGATGGCTGTTCCACACTTGGTGAATGTGGAGGTACTAGAGCATATATAAAGATGAGATCATAGAGGAGCTGCCGTCCCCATCTGCCTCAATGCCATTCTCAATCACTGCTACAGCTGAAGAAGGACCTTCAGAATGTTTGTGTGTGTGTGTGTGTGTGTGTGTCCTTGCCTTCATCCTCTCACTGTTGTTGAGCAGAACATTGCGGAGTTCTTTGGACACCATGTACAGGTGCCTCTTCTAGCCTTCATGGGTTCGAGTCAACACATTAAGCTTGGGGAAATCGGAGGAGATGTCATAGAACGCCCTGGATCAGCCACAAACACAAAAAACGCACATCATTTCACCACAGGGTTAGCCACACAGAGTAAAGTAAATGACTGGGAACAAGAAAAATGTGTGTGCACTAGGGCTGGGCAAAATAGTTGAAACATAAGGGATATTGTAGTGTCAGCCAGTCATACACAGACACACACACAGACACACACACACACACACACACACACACACACACACACATTAAATTACTTGACTTGTCGAATGTTTAATCTGTATAAGATCCTGCATGTAAACAAGCTTAATTTTACATCGGCAGCAAAATCAGCAAATATTTGATATATTGCCCAGCTCTAGTGCACACAAATGCACACAGCGCAAAACACACACTGCGGCATATGGTATAGTGGCAGAGGCATTGTCTCCAACTGTCTAAGTCAAAATGGCAGTTTGCCAGTACTGTGGCTCTGTGTGCATCTGCGCAAGGAAATGTAACATTCACCACAAATAAGAGTCACAATGACTGAATGATAATAATTTCCTCTACTCATGCGAATGATAAAGGTAGTATGTGCGAGATAAATGCTTATATTTACTATAAATGTCCGTTACAAACACATTAAAGTCTCCAACCCACTCAACAATAGTGTATGTATTGAGGCATGGTGAACACACACTGTGGGATCAGACAAACACGGTGTAAAACACTCATTGGCAAGATATAACAGCATTTGTAAGAACGGTATTTGAATTGAGTAGAGGGCTTTGTAAATGGTGAAGAGAGGCACTCACTGGATGGGAGGAAAGATGGGGTCATCCTCTGTCAGAAACACAAAAGGATCCTCTTTGAAGCCAAAGAGTTTCATCTTCTTTGGAGGAGGGGGGCTGGAACAGAGAGAGCACTTGAGGTTTACGGGGAGCACAGTGACTGCAAATGAACTGCAGTACTACACACTGTCCACCAGGGAGCAGTGTGACATATAATCGAAAGGCCTGAAGCAGTGGTTATGTTTATGTACTAGCTTAACCTTGTGCAAACCCGCGTCCACATGCTTGGTAGTAGTATTTTGGCTTCACATTACGCAACATCATTTTTATTTAAACTGACTGAACTCAGTTAACAAGACTCTAGACTCTCATTAAAGTAAAACCTCAGGAGCACCGAGTCACGTGACAACAGCATGGCGTTGATTTCCATGAAGTGCTTCTCCAGGTGCAGTGCCAACGGAAGTGCCTCTGATAAGAAACCTTTACATTTTTTTTTTTTTCATTGAAACCTGTTTGCGTGTAAAGAGTAGCATCTCTAGTTTTGTCTGATATTCATTTTTCAAATGTCAGCACGCTGCTAAACGTTTTAATTTTTAATAACGGTCAACATGTACACATCTGTGGGTCATTTCACTTCATATTAATATATACATTGTTATTTTTATTTTGTTATCATTGTACAGCAAAGTTATATTCATTAACATTAGTAAATGCATTCCTATATATTTACTGTGCATTTTCACATTGAGAATCAATGGGTTCATCCAAAAGTTGAAAAATTATGCTTTCAGAGGCTTTGTATGGAGTTAGGATGAAAATAAGGTGCATTTTGATTGGTTTAAAGACCAGTGCAGACAGACAGCACACTGGAGGATAAGTCATCCACTAAATAGGGAGCGAGGTGACATCCCATTGCTTTCCATGCAGCAAAGCACATTCACTACTAAAATCCAACCAAAAGTTCAGTTTCAAGCTACATGTTTGGCAGACATGAGACCATAAGTCAATATAAATGTTTAAAAATTGCAGACATATGTCCTTCAGAGTCATTCATCACACTGGAAATGGAAGGTTAAGTGAACTTTGTTGCATGTTATTACATTATTACTGTATGGAAGTTTGTTTAGCTTTGTCATTGTCAATATTTCCATCTATTGCTTTAGTTATTTGTGATTACCAGACAACAAAAAAGTAATTTTATTACAATTACACTCACAAAGAGCCATTTCTAGCCTAGAGGTGACGTATAACATTTCACAGAATCTTTTGTGTAATTACTATAAACAAAACCAAGAGAGTTGACCGGCTGATTTTATTGTTTTCAGCAACTGTAACTCAAATAAAAAAATAAAAAATAAAAAAAAAGGTTTCTTTTGCAAACTTTTGCAAGGGACAGACTCTTTTTTTCATTACCAGAAGCATCTCTGGACTTCATAGGGCCTTACATGTTAACATGCATTTTATTTACTTATTTTTCCCCAAACTCGTATTTTTTCATATTCAATATTCAACAGTTGAAATCAACTGTATCATTAAAGGGTGTCTAAATAAATGAATTCAATAAAACTTTAAAATCAAATGAATAGAACAATTACCAGTCATTTTCAACATAACATTGCATTATTTTTATAATATGAAGCTGTACAACAGAGCATCACAGAGGTTGGGTATTGCTTAATATTAATAAGAACAATGATTGTTTTATATTACAGGGAGTATTAAATAAACACAGTAGTGATAGATGCATGTCATATTTTTGTCCATTTAAATGGAGCTTTTATTTTGACGGATTACCCAGTCAAGCAGGTTTATGATGGCAGCTTCACAGCTCCAGAAGATCAGCTCGCTATGTGACCCAGTGTGATAAAGGCTGCGGTTTAACAAATTAAATATGTAGTTGTAAATATTTTGAAATATAGATTTCATTAAATTGTAGCTTTTCCTGTGGAATAATCACACTAGGACACTGGATTACTGGATTGTGGATTTCATTTGTGCACCGAATGTTTACACAATGACATTCGAACGGCAAATGGTATTGAATCTTGGTATCAGAGCATTTTTATGAATATGTGAGCACAGTATCGCCCCGATTACGATATCAGAACAACTCTAAAATAGACCATTTTCATGACAAAGATTTAATAAATTTTCATGACTTTTCCAAAAATGGAAATCACAATTTTAAAAATCCCTGATCCCTCAACATTTTCTATTAACGTGGGGACCCTGTAAGCAGTATAAATAATGGTAAAATAAAAATTATAGATTAGAGGTTGACTGATAAATCGGTGCCGATAGTTGCTTTTTCAAACTATCGGTTACTGGGGAAAATAAAAAGACAATAATTACTTTTGTTATTTTAACCTGATTTTCGTAAAAGTAAAACAAAGATGTTTAAGATTCACTTTTCTAAAAAAAAAAAATAATAATAATTTTGATTAATTTGGTTTCAACAGAATAAGAGAGTTTTCTCACAGGATTGGAAAATTACAGATCCAATAAAATATGTTTGATAGACAGTGGGCTCTGACATGATGCACATATGGGGGTGGGGGGGGGGGGGGGGGAGATATTCCCCTGATAGTAAAAATTTGTGTGCGAGTCTCGAGTGGTCTTTCAGACATCGTGTAATACAAGTGACTTGTTCCCAGCTGTTATTAAAAGAGAAGAAACTTCTGGTCCCAATAGCAGGATTTATTTCATGTAATGTTTGTCAAGCACTGATACCATTCTGATTGCCACTTGCTTTTGACATACAAATGTATGATTGGTTTCAGATCTGTGGAAGGTTTTGAGCACTTTTGATCAGGATCCCAGCAGATATGGTTACAATTTTGAGCTTCAAGGGATGGCAATTCCATTCAAATCTTAACAATTGTTGGGTGATCAGTTTTAATAGATTCTAGTGCTTCAAGACATGATTTTGAATCAGAAATAATAAAAAACATCCCAGTGTTGTGCAGTCTCAATGAACTTCAGTGCCAACAGTAGAGCATTGGCCTCTGCAGTGAAAAGCCCAATTTGTAGATGATTGTAAGAGTGCTTTTCTTTTCTTATGAGTTTGTGTGAGCTGGGAGTGCAGACATTTATTAAAAAAATTTAAATGAGTCCCCAGTGTATTTCGGGCTTGATTACAGCTTAAAGTCCTGCATTATGGACCAGATTGTTTTTTTTTTTATGCTTATAATTGAGATTTTATTTTGCAAGCAAACTGCATCTGGTATTTTATTCATTTTGGACTCTTGTACTATGTCTGTGCCTTTCACAGTAAAGAGACCAAGACTTTGAATTAAAATTAATTCCTTATCAAGTTTTCCACCAGTCTAGCCATCACCAAAACCCACCATTGGTTGCACTGGCCAAAACGTCTATATACTGTAGGTGCATCCCTAAAAACCCACTGCACAAGAACAAATAAAAACTTCAGAGAACAAAAGAATGGCTGAACATTGCGGGGGACAGATCATCTCTCACACGCCCACATATACACCTGGCTGAGGTTACTTACTGTAACAAGATTTAACTTCAGAGGAGGAAGGACGCGGAAACAGGGTGGAACACAAAGGTAAGGCTTTTTAATCTTTCCAAAGTAAAATTACAGAACTGAACAAGGGTAAATGCAGACTTTTTAAACTTGGCTCGCCAACACTAGACTGGCGCTCTCCTCTCCTCTCTGGAGGCACTGGTGCTCTCTTTATGCCGCTCTCCCCATAATCACTGAAATTAGAGACAGGTGTTAGACATAATTTAGCTCAGGTGCAAGCGCCCTTACCGCTTTCTCCCTTCGGACGGGCACTTGACCACGCCCCCGCCGCCACATACCCCCACCGCCCGACTCAGGCCGGGGCGTCATCCGGCCTGCCTACCACTCCCCCCCCCCCATTTCTGGAGAGGAAGTCGGCGACAGCCATCTGCACCCCCGGTCTGTGGACCACCTCGAACTTAAAAGGCTGGAGAGCTAGATACCAACGGGTGATCCGGGCGTTAGTATCCTTCATGCGGTGGAGCCACTGCAGTGGGGCGTGATCCGAGCAGAGAATGAAGGCCCGCCCCAGCAGGTAGTAGCGGAGTGTGAGGACCGCCCACTTGATGGCCAGACACTCCTTCTCTACAGTGCTGTACTTTGTTTCCCTTAAGGAGAGCTTCCGACTGATGTAGAGCACAGGGTACTCCTCCCCCTCCACCACCTGCGAGAGTACGGCCCCCAGCCCCCTGTCTGAAGCGTCCGTCTGTAATAGGAAAGGGAGAGAGAAGTTAGGTGAATACAAGAGCGGCCCTCCACAGAGTGCGGCTTTAATTCGTGTAAACGCCTGTTGGCACTGCTCCGACCATTGGACCGGATCTGGAGCCCCCTTTTTAGTGAGGTCAGTCAGCGGGCTGGTGACATCCGAATAATTAGGCACAAATCTCCTATAATAGCCAGCCAGCCCCAGGAACTGCCTCACCCCCTTTTTGGTCTTAGGTCTAGGGCAAGTCGCAATCGCCGCGGTCTTATCAATTTGGGGACGCACCTGGCCATGACCCAAGTGGAACCCCAGATACCGTACCTCCACACGCCCAATCGCGCACTTCTTGGGGTTTGCTGTGAGTCCCGCCCGCCGCAGCGACTTCAAGACCGCCCTCAAATGTTGTATATGCCGCTGCCAATCATTACTATAGATTATGATGTCATCTAAGTAGGCAGCGGCGTAAGCGGAGTGCGGGCGAAGGACACGGTCCATCAGACGCTGGAACGTGGCTGGGGCTCCGAACAAACCGAACGGAAGTGTCACAAATTGGTGCAATCCGAACGGCGTAGTGAAGGCTGTTTTTTCCACGGGAAATTGGTGTCAAGGGGATCTGCCAATAACCCTTTGTTAAGTCCAGGGTCGAATAAAAGCGAGCCGTACCTAACCGATCGAGCAGTTCATCAACCCGGGGCATTGGGTACGCGTCAAATTTAGACACCGCATTGACTTTTCGGTAGTCGACACAGAACCGCACCGACCCGTCACTCTTGGGGACAAGAACAACCGGGCTGGACCAGTCGCTGTGGGACTCTTCTATTACCCCCATATCGAGCATCGCATTCAATTCGTCCCGAACAACTTTTTTCTTATGCTCGGGGAGTCGATAAGGGCGGCTACGAACCACCACCCCCGGCTCGGTCTCGATGTGGTGCTCGATGAGGTTCGTACGACCCGGTAGAGGAGAAAACACGTCCGCAAACTCTCTTTGCAACTTGGCAACCTCTGATCGTTGGCATGGGGAGAGGTGCTCTCCACAAGTGACCGGGGCATTGTGATCGGGCTTTGGAATAACCTCCGGTCCGAGCTCCGCCCTCTCTGGAATTACCGTAGCCAGCGACACAGGGACCGCCTCCCTCCATAATTTAAGGAGATTGAGGTGGTATATTTGACGTGCATCCCCCCTATCGGTTCGCTTAACCTCATAATCGAGATCCCCCACTTGTCGTGTGACCTCGAAGGGCCCTTGCCACTTTGCGAGTAATTTGGAGCTCGATGTGGGAAGCAATACAAGAACTTTATCTCCCGGTGCAAATTCCCTTAGCTGCGTTCCCCTGTCGTACAGTCGGCGTTGGCGTTCTTGAGCCCTGAGCAAATTCTCCTGTGTTAATTTCCCCAAAGTGTGGAGATTTGCTCTGAGATCAAGGACGTACTGAATTTCATTCTTACTATTTGAAGGTCCCTCCTCCCAGTCTTCACGTATGATATCCAAGACACTGCGTGGGCGTCGACCATACAGTAGCTCAAACGGAGAGAAGCCGGTTGAGGCTTGCGGGACCTCTCGCACTGCAAACAACAGGGGATCGAGCCATCTGTCCCAATTTTTAGCATCCCCGTGTACGAACTTACGAATCATGTTCTTGAGGGTTTTGTTAAAACGTTCCACTAGGCCATCTGTCTGTGGATGATACACGCTAGTGCGAATCGATTTAATGCCCAACAGATCGTAAAGTTCGCGAAGTGTGCGTGACATAAATGTTGTGCCTTGATCGGTGAGGATTTCTTTTGGAACCCCCACCCGGGAGATTATTTTGAAGAGTGCCCCAGCAACACTACGTGCTGAGATGTTGCTTAGAGGCACTGCTTCCGGATATCGTGTTGCGTAATCCACTAGCACTAACACAAAGCGATGTCCTCGTGCTGTCCGCTCTAATGGCCCGACGAGGTCCATTCCAATTCTTTCAAAGGGAACCTCGATTAACGGAAGAGGGCGCAATGGCGCTTTTGGGGTGGCCGGTGGGTTTACCAGCTGGCACTTGCGGCACGCCGCACACCACCTGCGGACGTCACTGCTAATGCCCGGCCAATAAAAACGGGCTATTAGACGGAGAAGTGTTTTTCTTTCTCCTAGGTGACCTGCCATGGGATTATAATGAGCCGCTTGGAATAACATTTCCCGGCGGCTCCGTGGAATCAATAACTGAGTAATATTTTCTTTTGACTGAGTGTCCTGCGTCACTCTATATAACCGGTCATTTATAATTGCAAAATAGGGATAAGCGAGAGCGATGTCCGGCTGAAGGCGCTGACCATCAATCGTCTTCACCTGGTCGAAGGCGTGCTTAAGGGATTCATCCCGTGACTGTTCCAAAGGGAAATCCGCGTCAGGGAATTCCCTACGGAGAGGAGGGGCGGAAGGCCCGCCCCTTACCTCGTCATCCCGATCCGTAATGGTCGAGGATGGCCCCGGCTCCGCCTCCCCTGCCAAAGCATCGCACATCTCCCTATTTTAGTGCAGGACCCATCCTTACAAATACTCCCTAATAGTTCCCTAAATGCAGGCCAATCGGTTCCCAAAATCAGAGGATGGGTGAGGCGGGAACTAACCGCTGCCTCCACTCTATGTTTTTTCCCTCGTAATTTAATTAGCAGAGTCACCATCGGATAGTTGTGAATATCCCCATGCACACACCTCACCCTTACCCGCTTAGCCGTGCTCAAAGCCCCAGGTTGAACCAAGTGTTGATGGATGGTGGTCTGATTACAACCGGTATCCAGCAAAGCTTGGTGTGTACCCCCCTGGATTCTTACCGGAATCCAGTATGCTCCAGCCCGATCGGGGGCGACATGCGGGGGATCAGAAACCCGAACCACCGTCCCCCACCTCCATCATCAGACACTGATCACGGAAGTGGCTCGGGTCGCCGCATCTCCAGCAGGCTGGCCCAGGCGGCACGACACCCGTACCTGCTTCGGCGGACGCGCCCACCTGAGGGGGAGAGCGGCTGTAGGTTGTGGGGAAGGGACGGGATGAGACTGATGTTTGGGACGTTGGTCTCAGCCAGGCTCCTCGCCTGCGGGGGGCAGGAACGGGACCTGGAGAGAGGACAGAGGGAGAGGGTTGAGGGGGATGGGGAAGAGCGGAAGAAAACACAGGGGGAAGAGAGAGAGAGAGAGAGCTCATCCGCCCTTGGGATCGCTGCCATGTGGTCCTCCGCTAACTGGACGGCTTCCTCCAGCGACGCCGGGCGGTGGCACTGGACCCACTCCGCCGTTTTCCTTGGCAACCAATGAATGAACTGCTCCAGCACCACCTGATCGACAAGTCCCTCGACGTCGCGGTCCCCCACTAGCAGCCACCTTCGACAGGCATCACGGAGCCGCTGGGCAAAGGCGAACGGGCGGTCGGACTTCTCCAGCTTCATAGCCCGGAAATGTTGACGGCTTTCCTCGGGGATCCGACCAACCCGTTGCAGGATGGCTTTTCTGAGGTCCCCATAGACCAGGAGGCTTGATGCCGGCAATTGTTGAGCCGCAAGTTGAGCTTCCCCGGACAGAAGAGGAATCAGGCGAGCTGCCCGCTGACTCTGCGGCCAGCCCCAAATCTCAGCGGTCCGTTCAAACAGATCGAGGAAGGCTTCTGCATCATCACTCGCCCCCATCTTCTGTAACGTGATCGGGGGCGGCATGGCGTGGGTGTCCGGGGTCGCGGCTGTGGCTGGTGCGGCCTCCTGGCTGAGTAGGCTCCGGATGACAAGTCGATCCTCCGCTTGAGCCCGCATGATTTTAAAAAAAACGCCGATCTTGGTCCTGCCTGAGCTCAAGCAGAGACTGCTGGTGGCTCTGATGTAAAGTAGCGAGGGACTGGAGAACTTCGGCCAGCTGGGAGGACTCTACGGGGTGAACCTTCTCCATGGACGAATATATATTTTTCTTTTTTTTATGTCCCTGGTTTCGGCACCAGTGTAACAAGATTTAACTTCAGAGGAAGGAAGGACGCGGAAACAGGGTGGAACACAAAGGTAAGGCTTTTTAATCTTTCCAAAGTAAAATTACAGAACTGAACAACAAGGGTAAATGCAGACTTTTTAAACTTGGCTCACCAACACTAGACTGGCGCTCTCCTCTCCTCTCTGGAGGCACTGATGCTCTCTTTATGCCACTCTCCCCATACTCACTGAAATTAGAGACAGGTGTTAGACATAATTTAGCTCAGGTGCAAGCGCCCTTACCGCTTTCTCCCTTCAGACGGGCACTTGACCACGCCCCCGCCGCCACACTTACCCACAAACATTCTCTTTCTTGGCCTCTTGGAGATCTGGGGTATCTGGAACAAACGTGTTTCCCTCTACAGGAGTCTCGCCCTCCACTGTTTCCACCAGGGCGTCAGTGGGAGAGCCGTCTACAGAGGGGACCTCAGCGGATGACTCCCCCTTCTGCAGCTCCTCTGCGGGGGTCACATCACTCAAGCAGTTTGCCTCCTTATTACAAAGCTGGATAGATGGAGAGAAAAAAAAATTGGTGTTGAGAGAATGGTATTGATGCACAAATGCTAGCATCTTATTTCAAAAGGCAATGACAAATAGGCTGGATTTATCCTAGAAAATAGGTTAGCTGAAGGTAGAGACAGAAAGACAGATGGAGTGAGTGCTTAGGGAGGCTCCCCATTTCATCATAAACAATACTGAAACCTTATTCAGGAATTCAGGCACATGGACTGCTTTAAGGCTGAAGTGTGTAGCTAACAAAACAAACAAAAAGCATACAAATGACAGAATTGTCATTTTTGGGTGATCTATCCTTTTAAGAAGCTTAAACACTGCATAGTTTAACAGATCAGAAGAACAGTTCACATCTTCAAGGCTGAAAAAAGTACAAAAAGAAACAAAAGGGTTGAAGCACAAGTGTTAGGATTTGTGTGAGCATTTTGGATGACTTGCATGTAAAAACCACAGGGAAAAGCACAACTGGTTAGATGTAAAACAGAAGTCTAGTTAATATTAGACGCAATCTTAGAAGACCGTCTTCTGATACCTTTGGGTAACAGCGGTTCCACGGCATGGGCGCCTTCTTTTCCAACACAGCTACAAAGAACCCGCCGGTGTTCTGGTGATGGGGCAGTATTCTCAAACTAAAAACACAAACACATACCAAACGTACAGCAACAAGGTTACGACTTGAGAAAAATCTATGTAAATTGGGCCCACAGACTCTGTGACATTTACTCAACCAAATCACTTGATATTTCTCCAAACAAAACAGGGAAGCTCCCATTCACTCAGCTGTGTGGTGGTGATTTACTATGGTGGTATACTGCCATCAGGTGTGCAGTTTTGGTAGAACACAATCAACACAATATGCACAATTTAAAGAGTTTGCAGCAGCAGCACAAGCTCTTTATGCTGGACACTTAAGACACCCTGAATGTATGGATGTCACTGCATTACATAAAATATCTAAACAAGTGGCACTTAAATAAAAAGAAACATAGTACAAGTATTAAACCACTGGAATCAAATGGATTATTTTATGCTGCTTTTATATGCTTTTTGGAGCTTCAAAGTTTTGGTCACCATTAACTTGCATTGTATGAACATATAGAGCTAAAATATTCATCTAAAAATCTTAATTTGTTTTTTGCAGAGGAAAGAAGGTCATACACATCTGTGATGCATGAAGGTGAATAAATGATGAGATAATGGAATATTAAAATTAAAAATTAAGGCAAAACATAAAAGTAGCATTTTGTCAAATGTTATTGGAGCATGTCTATAGTTAATGTGATGAACTACCGCTGTGTGAACTTTAACATCATGCATCCACAAAAAAATGACTTTGGGACCAGGAAGTAAAAAAAGTACTTGAAAACATTACCAAGAAAAGTGAAGTTAGTTCTTCTGAGAAAAGGTTTAGTATGATTTACTTGCTGATGAAGCGAATATAAAATGGTGTTATCTAATGCATGACAACAATATATTATTACAAATAAAAGCAGCTCACCATCTCTCCAGTCTCATATTCGCCAACTTTTCTGGGTCTGTTGGGGGAAACATGGTGGGTCTGATATGTGTGTGTCGACTTGTTGGCACTTCTGACCAGTCCGAGTACCACTGACCTTCTTTGGTCATTACCTATAATGGAGCAGAATTAATAACAGAGCCGAGTATGATTGGCCAAATAAACTTGATATTTATGTGCAACATTTACAGTATATAGCCATTTATAGCAAACATTTTAACCCTACGATTCATGGGGCTTATTGAATCTGCAATGAATGGTTTACATAAGCTAATGCTGAGATAATGCAAAGGAGATATTGCAAATCAAATTACATTGGTGTAATTAGTTGTATATTAATATGAAAGAGAATGGAGGTTAATAGTTTATTACTTTCCAAGCTGTGATTCCAGGCATATATTTTAGACCGGGGAGATCTGCAGAGGCATCTGCTAACTCTAAGACACCTGAGAAAGAAGATCAATCAGAAGAAACATGAAAAGAAGAGAGAAGGAAGAGAGGATAATGGGAAAATAAGATAAATACAGTCAGCCTGTCTCTACTCATTCAAGGTTTCAATTTTAAAGGTGCACCTAGTCATTATTTGTTGTTTACAGTTTTGCTGGCCAATACAACATTGGACTCCAAATTTATACTGACATCTATCATCACACATACTTAGAAATACTTTGTTTCAGCCGTATTTGTCATCCAACCATTCATTTATTTATTCTGCAACTGAAAGTGTCTAACAACAGGGGGAATACCGAGACTAAGTAGTATACAGTTAGTCATGTGATCTCAACATCGTGTCCAACATGAGGGACCCCGTTTATTGAATGAAATGGCTTTTTCTAAGCCACTATGATTCATCGCATGTGTGGACATCATTTCAAATATCTGTACTATGAACTATCTGTGCGGATTTCTTTAGATTTAAAAACTGTTAAAAAGCACATTTTTAATCTGTGATCCAAAACAGAAGTTACCTATCGTATTTCTCCATTTATTTTTATTTTTTTTTCATATAAAAAAAGGAACACACCATATGAATGACTTGCACAATATAAGATGGATATGGAGGATGTATACTGTTGTATGTGCTTATTTCAAGTAGGGCTGGGCGATATGGCAAGAAAAAAAAAAATGTAGATTATTTTAACATTGAAAAGATGATTCACAATTCGATATTTCAACTTTTGGCCTCAGCGTCTCCTTTAAACTTCAATGTAAACAGCCATTGTTCTGATTGGCCAACATTGTGCAGCTCCTTAAATTTAGCCATATTTGAAACACAATCAGAAGATAATAAACAAGCTCTCCACAACATTATAAAACTAAATTTCAGGGTTTACACAGCACACATCCAACACATTGCATCCGAATATATTAAACTTCACTCAAGCACATCAGCACCATAACTATCAAACAGTAATGACATTTAAAATATTCATGACTTAAACGGTTTACTGAAGGGTTTGCTGTCTAGTTGAAGTGTTTTTAACTGCCCCATTCTTCTGCAATAAGTTCCTTTGCAAAGCTTGTATCGTACCATGACTGGTTCACAAGCAGTCCATGCTGATATTAGCCACACATACACAGTCCATAGCATGGTAAATCATGACGCACACACACATCGCACTGAGGCGCAGATCGCCAGAAACGCATCAAATGGTCAAAGACGTCCAGCTAGAGCTTGTTTACATACACCAACAATTAAAAATAGTGCATATGGGCACAAGAAGAGAAAGACGCAGAGCAGTTGAATGAAGCAAAACGGAGTCTCCTTTTCGGAATTGTAACTGACACTGTTTTTTAAAAGCAGTGCGATAAACATGACAATGGTCAAAGACATCCGTGTAATGCATGTTATATTCACAAAAATCTTCCAAAAAGTCCAGATGTGTCTCGTTTGGGGTTGAGGAATAGTTGGTCACACTAGGCCCGTCTCTCTCCCTCTCCGTTTATGATACGAACTGAGTCAGTGGGCGGGGCCAAGGGTGCAATGACATGCTGTGGGGCATGTAAATACAACGGAGAACTGTCTTGTGACATCAAACTCAGTTTTTAAAATGAGACGTTTCAGCAGGGTGGGAACTATAAATGCTCTTTTTAGACTGGGGAGGAAGTTCTGAAATTTACAGTATGTTTGTATAGTACATATATGTAAAAATATAAAGGAATATTTGATTTTCCATCCCATGACCCCTTTAAATGAACTCAAGGTAAAAGTAACTCCAACATGACTCAAATAACATGTTCTTTATTAGAATGCAAAGCAACCCGGTAACAGAAATCAAAGTTCTTCTCATTACAGAAAACAAAGTTCTTCTCATTACAGAAAACAAAGGTCCTTTTTTGAAAGGTCAGATAGGAAGTTGTCAACAATGTAATTTGTTAACTAAATTAATATATAATTTTTTTTTATTGTAATTTTTGATTTGTTATTTTAAATCCTTGATTAAAAAAACAAAAAATTTCAAGTTTTTATTTAGGATGGTAGATGTACCTTCACTCTTCTCCAGCAGGGCAGCGATGACAGCTTCATCCTCAATGGGATTCAGAGAACAGGTGGAGTACACCATCCTGACCCCTACTGCCAGCTGTTCAAATCCACATACAGCGATCCTTATCTGCAGCCTGACAGCCAATGAAGGAAATTAGACTTCGACCATAACAAACTGCTGTGTTCTGCTACCACTGCAATCTCAGACTGCAGAGACAGCGAGCGCGCGCTGACTGGGCACTACACAAAAGAAACGACTCTTCATTAGATACATCCTGTTTCAGAAATTGGGTACAGAAAGCACTGCTAAAGAAAACTCACTCCAGTTGGCAAATAAACATTCCTCAGTAAACTGCACGCATCTTACCCATGGAGCTGCAGGCTATTGCTAGTTGTCCATTTTTTCCACACGTCAATGTTTTTCCTCGTTGTTCCGTCACCACTGTGGAGATCATTTGAAATGTAATTAATGCACAAAACAAACTTACAATTGTGAGGCTAAGGTAAAAACCATAAATGTATTAAATCAACCTTTTATAAGAGCTCAACAGTGACTAGTGGCCAGTTTTTTAGTGGCCTTTGTTCTGGAAGTATTTTTCACATTATTTGACTCCATTGGCAATTCAAAAAATTCTTCAGCAAACAGTTCTATACCATGAGCTAAAACAACCAGTTCAATCGTTTCAACCTTTCATTTGAAGCAAAAAAGTTTCTGTATAATTTAACGGAATGAACAACTCGCCTCATAAAGCACTGCAAATGACGCCATCAAACCAAAACGGTGGGACAAAATAAAACTATTGCTTTATATTTACGTATTACAAGTAAATGAACTTATATTTACAAAAATTTGAAAGTGGGAGACCAACTCGATTATGACTTCTCTAATTGGTTGATCTCTCTTTAGGATTATGGGTAGTGTATTCAGTAAAAACAAATCGTTACAAATCAATGTCTCTACGGAGATAGAGAAATTGGGTTTTTTTTTTTTTTTTTTTTTTTTTTTTACTTCCAGAAACCGGCTGTTGTGCTCTGTTAGATCTTAATAATGTACAAAAATTTAAAGACGACATGGTGGTAAACATCGGTCTACAAACTGATTTTTTTTTTTTAAATCAATTACATCAGTTTGCGGTTAACAAGACAGCAAATGCTGCTTCAAATAAAACTACCATTCAAGAATAAACCCTTTAAGTTAGAGAACTACAGTTTTGCAGGCAATGAGGAAAAAGCCATAATTATATCTTTAAAGCGGACTTGAAATCCTCTCATCGACAGAGAGAAATGTTTAGACAGCAAAAAGAGCTTGACCACATTGTGTGTGTGTAAGACGTTTACCCTGCCTGGCATCGAACAGACAGTGTTGTGCTTGGCACCTGGTTCTGCTCCAGGCCAAGTATAGACTCCACCAAAGTATATGATGTTACATGCTGGGAAGATGCGGTAAAGACTTAAATTAAAACAGTGCTCCGGCATGTGCCTGCCACAATGAAAATGATTCCCTATTGATTTAAGTGGTCATCATCAACTTCACCATCTGTACATAAGCAAACAGCAGTTTGATTTCTGTTTAAAAGGGAAACATGAGAAAAGATGTACAGTTTGAGTGATGTTTCATAATCGACATTAAAAGTACCTACAGTACATTACTGATTCAAGAATCTTGTAGCAAGAGACTAATGTAGAAAACACTTTGTTAAATACTATTTTACACATCTGTGCTGTTCTTCCTTTGAAATCGTACTCTCAAAGCATTTACATTTCACCACGACTGCCAAAAATAAGTGTTTGAGCGAGACTTTGGGGAATTGTCTTGTCGTGCTGTGAGGAATATTCTCGCGTGCGAGATCTTGTATTGCGCACGCTGAAGATGTCATGTGCACGAGTTCTTCCTTTTTACTCGCGCGGCTTTACTCTATCGCGTGTGCGAGCATCAATAACGCGCGCGGATTAATGCCGTTGAAATGACTTCATAATGATGAATACAATTATGAAACAGTAAAAAGGCTTATACATTTTTACAATATTATTAACAATAATCAACATTACCCAAAATCGAACCTTTTTATGCTGCTTGTTTAAACTTATTTTGCAGCTTTGAAGATTTATGACGAGAACACGTGAAATGTTCCGTTTAAAAATTATTCTGACAGTCAAACTAAAAATAAATGTCATAATGACTGAACATCAATAGGGATGTGCACGTGTGAGAATGACAGTCATACTGTGTTTGAAACGTTTGTTGGAGTTCAGTGTGTAAATTAGCCATTAAACGCCTCACAATAATTCTACAATTTGCATGAAATCAATTGTATAATGTAATCACGCCTGCTAAAATCACACACATCTGAATGATCATTCGTGATGTTCATGTCTTGAGCTCAAAACGCACTTACAAACACCAACAAGTGTTTGAAATAACATCCGACTTGGATCTGATGTGGATTCCGATCACAGAATAAAGCAGAATTACATTCATTATTGAGTTATATGTGATGCTTACTCTTACGCATTTAATCACTTTCATACTAAAACAAATACCAGAGACCGCTCAGACAAAGGTCTCATGTGCTGAGAATGTGCTAACATGCTAACCATAAAAATATAAATCATAAAAGTTTAAGAACCACTTCATGGTCAGAATGGGAACTTTTGAATCACACTTGTGCCAGAGAATTATTGCACCTCGACCTGTAATTGGCCAAAATGCTCCGTTAGACTTTTCCATGACCCTCTACTCTTCCCTGTGGAACACGGAAACTTGACCTCTGACCAGTGGCGGCTGGTGATAATTATTTTATGGGGGGGCGCTTTTTTTTTTTTTTTACACTTTATCAACATTATTTATATAATATTTTTTTATGCCCGTTGTTGTCCACAAAACTTCAGTGCGGACACTTTGAAATAAAAGACAGGGAAAACAAAACAGGGAATTGCTAACATCACATCCAGTCAGCCACCTCCGTTTCTCATAACAAGCGCGGGTGAAGCTTCGTGTATAGCTTCATCCTCGGTCACTGGCCTGCTGCTGGATTTGTAAATCTGGTTGGTCCGGTCCGAGATCCTTTATCCTTTTTTTTCTTCCCGCGAAAGCCTCGTGAAAGGGTTTTTTTGCAAATAAATTACAGAATTTGGATTAACTGCTGCCATTGTTTTTACAAAAATGCTGGTCAGTCTAGCAAGGTTTTGGCGGAGTCGGAAGTGGTGTCGCCTGCGCACTCACACTCGCAGTACTAGCGTAAAGTGAAAAAAAAAAAAAAAAAAAAAAAAAAAAAAAACCTAGCGTAAAGTGAATGACAGATGACGAGAACCAATCAGATTTGATAAAATAACATGTATCCAATTCTGATTGGCCAGGGACGCAACGACTTGCGCCCGGAGGAGAATCTTTAAGAAACCAATTAGAGACCAGCTTCAGGTCACATGCTGCCCGAAAATTTAAAGTCTCACATAGACATCCATTTGTCCGGCGTCCCTCGCCCATGAAACCGCATGAAACATATTGAAAAACATCTAAAATAGTTGATTAAAGCCAGTTTTTATTAAATGCTGCTTTCCTTACTACCAGCCGGCACATCGTTTGAATAAACTATTTTAGTTTTGTATTTTTATATAATTAATTTTGTACATGTATATTTCTGGAAACTTGATATGGGGGCGGCGCCCCAGCGCCCTCTATTGACAAGCCGCCACTGCCTCTGACCCACTTTCTGTAGCTCTCAATTTCTGCGGTTTGAATTTTAGAATATTGAATTTGGTGTTCTGAATTTCTCTTCATCTTGAAAACTTGAAGCTGTATTTTTTAAAACGGGATATTTACAGTGTAAGAATTCACAACCAAAAATGTGCTGTTTGAAAATACATATTTATAAAATTGTGCCATAAAAAAAAAAACAATTCAATTTAGTTAAATATGAAATGTCCAGGATTGGAGTTTAAAAATTCAAATTCAAACCTATTTAAAATACAACGGAATATTTAATTTGGCAAAATCTCACTTATAATTTAAATTTAAAAGTCTATAATTCAAATTTACACCATTCAAATTCAAATTGTTTTGTCATATTTCTGGCTCCATAAGATGGCAGCATCAATGTTGAATACTTCTGGGGCATTATGCACCAGCCACACAACTGGCTATTAAGATGAATGAGAACGTGTACCAATAGCCCTCTTCAAGTATATTAGAACTTCATGACACAAATGAGCTCAATCATGCATTCCCAAGAATCCCCCAAATCAGGGATTTTTTCTCACTGTCTGACTCCAAGCAGAGATACTCCATACAACGCTTCAACTCACCTGCAGGGCACGTCACAGAGGATCCTGTCATAAAACAGGACATCCTTCTTCCCTTCATTATCAAACTGGAGATGTGGAATGTTGGAGGCATCATGGTTGACCACCATAATACATGGACCGTTCAATCTCTTGGCCTGATGCACTAG
The DNA here is from genome assembly GCA_032164185.1 of Moxostoma hubbsi. Classification (NCBI taxonomy): domain Eukaryota; kingdom Metazoa; phylum Chordata; class Actinopteri; order Cypriniformes; family Catostomidae; genus Moxostoma; species Moxostoma hubbsi. The sequence continues at coordinate 27,363,933 of JAVLUX010000032.1, forward strand.
CAGGTAACATCGCTTGTTATCCACATCATTGGCAATTACAAAACCCTCTGGAGACACAGAGATGAAGGCCAATGATGAGATGAAGTACATACGATCATCTTTAAAATCACTATTCTATCCATTATACTCCATATCAGTAACTATGACTGAATGTTTACCAGGGAAATGCACATCCATGTCGGAATGGAGCATCTCAATTAGTTGAGCCGTCTTTGATCCTGGAGCAGCACACATGTCCAGAATCTATTCAGACAACCCAGAAATTATAAAGATTCTCCCAATGTACAGAAAACTGTCTAAATACATTAAGTTTGTTTTCAAACATGGACCAGGCAAAGAAACTGATGATGCTGATGTACCTTATGTTGAGGCTCGATTCTGAGTAGAAGAGGAGGAATCATACTGACAGCTTCCTGTCTGCTGATGTTTCCCTGATGGACAAAAATAAAACTTATTAAAACAACGTATTTGTGATTGACTACAACAAAAACAAAAAAAACATGCATTTTACTGAAACCAGCTACAAACTCTGGAAAGATGATCTCAGACAGGACAAGATAGTTTTATTTACCGATTCTGTTTCGCTGACCAAGAACTGGTGGAATTTCTCCAGCAGAGGAGATTTGCGTAGGATCTTTCTGCTCAGATTGGTGTGCCATGCCAGATCATCAGGGTACCTGCACCAACATGATTCAGGATCAGGTTTAAATTGCACAGATTTCTATGGATAACATTTCCAACCGAAATGGATAAGATCTTTTGTCTTACCAACTCAGGGGCTGAGGGGCCTCAATCTTCTGTCCGTCTACCTCAAGGTCTTGTACCTCCTTGAAATATTTCTCTTTCAAAGTATGAAGGATTTCTTTGGCATGACTGATTACAGAGATTGAAAAGAAAAGAAAAAAAAAACGTTATTTTGAAATGACATCTTCCTCTGTAAAATCTATGATGGTGGGTTTTCAACAGCCAATGGGGAGATTATCTATATCCACACACACACATAGAATTAATTACATCTATGATATAATTATTTCATGATAGCAAATTAGATAATTTGTGTACAGAATATACAATAATTTTGGTACTGACAAAAGGAGGAACTATCTTCCTTCAAAGTAGTGTTTCAGGTTAAAAGAATAGTTCACCCAAAAATTATAATTCTCTTATCATTACTCACTCTTATTTTGTCTCAAATTGTATGACATATACATATATATATATATATATATATATATATATATATATATATATATATATATATATATATATATATATATATATATATTTATATATATAATATCTGATTGTCCATTCAATGCAAGTGAATGGTGAACAAAACATTGAAGTGGCATCTCCTTTAAGTCAGTGACATCTCAAAATGGAACTCTTTTGTACTGTACATCTTGCCATTGCTGTCTCTCGGCACAATCAGAATTTCAAGCTCGATTACACTGGCAAACGTTTGACGCATGTACAGAGCGCTAGATGAAGCCAGGAAACATAATCAAGCTTAAATTCATGATCAACAAGTGTGCTTATGTCAAGATTTACAGAGAAAAAGAGGTTACATTTTGGTCTCTTCTAACCCCAAACCAATTAGATTGCTTCTGAAGACATGGATTAAACCACTGATGTTTTATGGATTACTTTTATGCTGCCTTTGTGTGATTTTTGGAGCTTTAAAGTTTTGGTAAAAGAGAAAATGTGAATTTTTGGGTAAACTATTAATTTAACCTGAAATATTACTTAGATGGAAGTTAGTTCCTCCAAACAATTCACTTTCATGTACTGACACCATCTGTGGCATGCTGTCGATTACCACAGAACATAACTTCAGTTTGCAGAGATAAACTTACAATGGAAATAATTAGTTGCCACATAGACGAAGTGCATAATTTTCTTTTTGCTATTTCGTACTGCTGCACAATTAATCAAATAAATTATAAAAATTACAAATTACATTTGCCACAATTAACTAATCATGAAGAGTGTCAAATACAAGTCTACAGTCCGTTTTGACAAAATGTGTTTCAACAGGTTTTCTGCAGTGGTTGAGCATTGTAACAAAATCACAGACTTGTCCGTTGCTGGCTATCGGTGTATAATTTATTGAAAATTTTAATAACAGTTTTGTATTTCATGCCGCTAAGAGGGCCAGCCTTTAGTTGATCATTTAGGCACCATCTTGATTTGTTGATTTACAAAAAATAAATACAGAACATATAACATAGTTCTCAGTCAGCTTTGGATGTGTAGTCTAAAATATGGCATGCATATGCCACACACAAAATAAGTGCTTGATGTCAATACTACAAATCGAAGTCAATATCAAGGGAAATAATTGACAATTATGATTTGTCATAATCATGAAGTCTATATTAGGTATATTGCTAATTTATGAACATCTAAATGTATAAGCAAAAGGTCAACTGTTTAGATATTTTAAGGTGACAAAAACAGTTAATTATTATAATCCTTTTAGGTTATAATGCACTATGTATGGCAGTCAAATTCCTGTCTGTCATTAATTATTACAATTTGGACCTTTACAGATCATCATGATACCTCTTGTATCCTGTGATTCGTATTGTAGCTGGCAGAGGCTCCCTCATGGCCTCCATGAACTCCTCAAACTCTCCTTCTGGGACAATCTTCAACTCCTGGTAGTAATGCTCAAAGAGTTTGTTTTCCTTGATGATCTCCGAGTATCCTGCTCCCCAGCCCTGCCAATACAACACATGTATGTCAATGCAAGTATTACTAAAGTAATTTGCCATGTTATTACATTGAAAAACTTCTATATACAGAATATCAACACGACGTGACTATATGATGACAGTATTCAACGTGCAACTTATGTGACATCCATAATATGAATGTGCAGTGTTGTCACAGAGCTGAAAATTAAAAAGACTCGAGCAGTTAACAAACTCACAGCGTCATCTCTGTTTCTTTTGCCCTCTGGTCTTCTGATCTGTAGAGGTTTCTGTCTGTTTCTATTTCTTCTTCCCATGTCGGACAGACGTATAACTCTGGATATAAACCTGCGATACGTTTTGACTGACTGATTGATTGATTGATTGATTGATTGATCTCCTCCGCTTTTGCTGAACTCACGTGTTCTTGACGCGATCTAAACAAGCGCACGCTCTAGTGGAAGGACCCGCGTATATAGTTTCCGTGTTTCTTGCCTGACTTATATACGGTATGCAAGGAGAAATCCAAAAGCAAATGGGTCGTTAATTCAATTACAAACATCTAACTAAAATAATTGTGTAAAAGGACAGTAAAAAAAATGTGGAGTGCAGATATGAGGTATTGCAATAGCTTTTGCATTTTAAAAAGGCTTTGAAATTATTTGTATATGCTGTTTGAATTTCAGCCAAGGAGGCTAAAAATATATAAATGTAAGCCGTTTTTTTTGCTAAGTTTGATTAGAATTATTTTGGAGGTAAAAGTAAAATATTAACAAAATATTCTCTTTTGATTTATTTATGTTGTAAAATAAAATTATAATAATTACATGCACTTAAGCACCGCCCATCGTCTTTTCTGATTGGCTGGTACCGCTATAGTGGCGAGCGTTTTTGATTCATTTTGTTTCGTAATGCTTGCACGGCACACGTAGAAACGTTACATAAATAGAGCATCGAGGATTAATTTTTGGTAAATTTCAACCATGGACGCTATTCTCAACACATTATTTTCTTCTGAGGAGGAAGAGCTGTACGTTTTGGATTGTTTATCCTACTTAATGATGTTCATGGCTTCCGTAACTTTGCTGACTTTACTCTTTGTGAATGTGCCATATGGCAGATATGCGTCCAGCAGATATGGGTTTCCTGTTAATGTCAAATTCGCCTGGTTTGTTCAGGAACTGCCCGCTTTTCTTGTGCCTTTGAGTTTGGTGTTGTGGAGTTCCTGTGCAAAGATAACGCACCTGCCCAACCAACTCCTTCTGCTCATGTTCTTTTGCCATTACATGCAAAGGTAGGCTATACTTGAAATACAACAGACATAAATGAATGTCTATGAATGTATTGACATGAGGAGAGTATATGTGAAGTAGTCTGATCAGTCAACAGAACACATAAACATGTACATTATTTCTTCTAGGTCCCTCATTTACCCGTTTTTAATTCGAGGAGGGAAATCAACACCATTCATCTCGTTTGCCCTGGCCTTTGTCTTCTGCATCTATAATGGCTATCTGCAGGCAAGATACCTGAGCCACTATGCAGAATACTCGTCTGATTGGGTTACACATCCCTGTTTCATAACAGGTATGTGCTAGTGGGTGTCTGAGTGATAAATAACATGATAGAAGGGTAATTTCCAAACTTTTCCTTAGTATATATATATATATATATATATATATATATATATATATATATATATATCACTCACACAAAAAAATCTGTATTTTAGGTTTGTTTATAATGGGAGCTTAGGCAAAGGCCAAAATAGATTCAGTCCCCACTGGTGCTTTATTAAGAAGTCATTGTTCTATGAAAACATACTGCAAGTTTCAGAACTCAAAACTTCCTTCTCACTGCAAAAAGAGCATTTGTTCAAACCAAGCAGTCAAAACGCCTCATTCTCTTCTAACTCCACATTGTGATGTCACACTGTGGTGCACATTTGGCTTGTTTGAGATGAGCAAGTTTTACGTAGAACCAATCACCGGTGATCAGCGGCAGGTGCATGCTGGTTAGAAGTCTGTCCAATTTGCTGTGATCATGACAACGTATGTAAAAAAAAATATCCAGCGAGAGTGAGGTGGCGCAGCTGCTTTTTCCAAGCTTCTCAAACTGCAAGAATGATGAGAATCGACTTGATAACAACACAGCTTAATGCTCATTGGCTTAAACAACCATGATGTTTTGTTCTCTTCTAAAATGTTGGATTTTTTTTAACTCTCATGTAGGGTTGCACAATTAATCGAAAAACTAATCACGATTACGATTACGGCTGCCACGATTATGTAATCCGTTGAGCAATGAAACGGCCAATGGCCAATCAAAATCTCCGTCCTATCGGTAATGACAACTGATACTAATGCGCAAGTTTTAAACCATCTGAATGCCCAGATGCTTGCTTTATGTTCTACCTCTGTTCGTGTGGCACATGAAAATTAATACTGAAGAAACATCTGCTGACACTTGAAAAGAAGCGCGAAAAGCACTTTGTAATTATTTTGGATTAATTGCATATTGCACCGCTCGCTTAGAACATAGATGTTAAATACACTCCAAATGAGTAACAAGACAAAACTAAAACAATCCCGTTCTAATCAAGGCACAGACGCGGTGTAAATAATTTATTATTTACATATATTATTTATTATGCTGATTAGCTTTGTTTTTAATGAGAGCATTCGTGAGAGTGCAGAACATTGTGTGGATCGTCACTGAGCTTGCGTTGAAATGCAGATCTCAAACAGTGTAAACCTGCAGTGAGTGACAGCAGTCAGTGTAATGGGAGAGAGGATAAAAACTATTTATTAAAAATGTAATAACAGTTTTGTTTTGTCATGTTAATAATTAGGCCAATGTGAATTAGATTTTTACAAAAAAGCAATAAAATAATTCACTGTTCTAAGTGTGTTTTGGAGGTGTAGCCAACATAAAGAATATGGCATGAATAGCATATATCAGGAATTACCGTCATTCTTATCGTGTCTGCTCTAATAAAATGCATTTGCCACGCAGCTGATATTGGTACAGTAGAATTATCATTTTCATGAATCACACAACTCCGATCGCAAATGACTGTTTTTAATTTCCAAAGTGAAACCACTGATGCCAAATATGATCTTACATAAACAAGATCACCATTGAAGATCTAACGGGATGAATTGTCCACTGTCTAGCCACCAAAGGATTTACTGAATGCAGTAACTTGGTCGATTTAAATCAGCGGTTAATAAGTTTGAATATTGAATATGACTTATTATTTACTGTATGTGGACTAATAATTTAAGCAATAATTCAATTTATTCTATACCATTGTCACATATACTCAGACACAAGGGTAGTGTTAAACTCGGAGGTTGTGTTTATTCAGTTAGAGTGACTTAGGGAATGAGATGCAGTCAGTGGGGTGATGACTTTGGGACCAGGAGCATCTACGATGGGGAGCAGTGCTTGGGTTATCGCCCCTGGAGTGAATGAGCGCTGAGCTCGGACGTGCGCGGAGCTTGGGCTGACGTCACTGGAGTGAATGAGCGCGGTGCTTGGACGAGCGTGGAGCTTGGGCTGACGTCACTTGAGTGAATGAGCGCAAAGCTTGAACGAGCGTGGAGCTTGGGCTGACGTCACTGGAGTGAATGAGTGTGGAGCTGGAGAATGAGCACGGAGCTTGGACGAGCTTGGGCTGACGTCACTGGAGTTAATGAGCGTGGAGCTGGAGAATGAGCGTAGAGCTTGGACGAGCATGGAGCTTGGGCTGACGTCACTGGAGTGAACGAGCGTGGAGCTGGAGAATTAGCGCAGAGCTTGGACGAGCGTGGAGCTTGGGCTGACGTCACTGGAGTGAATGAGCGTGGAGCTGGAGAATGAGCGCAGAGCTTGGACGAACGTCTAGCTTGGGCTGACGTCACTGGAGTGAACGAGCATGGAGCTGGAGAATTAGCGCAGAGCTTGGACGAGCGTGGAGCTTGGGCTGATGTCACTGGAGCGTAGGAGCGTGGAGATAGGAAGATCGACACAGGAGCGTGGAGATAGGAAGATCGACGAAGGAGCGTGGAGATCAAGGTCAGAGTAACAAGGGAAAGAGTCTGTATACACTTAACGAGACCAGACCCAGAGTGAAGGGTGAACAGAATATTTAACGAATGGAGCTGAAACAAGTGACAGGTGCAGGTGATTAGTAATTAGTGGAGAGGGAGCGTGGAGTATAAAAGCAGGGAAAGACAGGAAGATCTGTAACATTACCCCCCCCCCCCCCCCCCTTTTAAATGGGCGACTCCTGGCGCCCAAAGATAGAGAAAGGGAGGAAAACAGGTAAGGACAGATCCCAGGTGGAAGGTTAGAGAATGAGAGGCGGGCTTAAGGGCAGGGAATGGTTCAGGAGGCCTGGGTGGTGGCCGCAGGACAGGGAATGGATCAGGAGGCCTGGGAGGTGGCCGCAGGACAGGGAATGGATCAGGAGGCATGGGAGGTGGCCGCAGGACAGGGAATGGATCAGGAGGCCTGGGAGGTGGCCGCAGGACAGGGAGTGGCTCAGGAGGGACAGGAGGCCTGGGAGGCGGCCTCAGGGCAGGGAATGGCTCAGGAGGCTTGGGGTCAGGAGGCCTGGGAGGCGGCCTCAGGACAGGGATCGGGTCAGGTGGCCAAGGAGGCTTCGTGGGTGGTGCTGTGGGAGGCGGAGCCAAGGAAGACTCAAGGGGCGGATCCATAGAGGACTCTAGGGGCGGAGCCGGTGAAGACGGAGCCAAGGAATGCGGAGTCTTAGATGACGGAGTCACAGAGAACTCTGGGAGCGGAGCTATGGAAGGCGGAGCCATGGAGAACTCCATGGGTGGAGCCGTGGAAGGCGGAGCCGTGGAGAACTCTAGGAGCGGAGCCATGGAAGGCAGAGCTATGGAGAACTCCGGAGATGAAGCCGTGGCAGTTGGAGCCATAGAAGGTTCAAGGGACGTATCCATTGAGGACTCTAGGGGCGGAGCCGGAGAAGGCGGAACCAGGGAAGGCAGAGTCTTAGATGACGGAGCCATGGAGATCTCTGGGAGCGGAGCCATGGAAGGCGGAGCTATAGAGAACTCAGTTGGTGAAGCCGTGGAAGGCGGGACCGTAGAAGGCGGGGCCATGGAGCACTCTAGGGGCGGATCCGTGGAAGACGGAGCTATGGAGGGTCCGAGAGCCGAAGCCCCGGAAGGCTCGAGAGGCGGAGCCGTGGGAGGCTCGAGAGGCGGAGCCGTGGGAGGCTCGAGAGGCGGAGCTCTGAGAGGAGGAGCTGTGGAAGGCTCAGGAGGCGGAGCTCTGGAAGGAGGAGCCGTGGAAGGCTCAGGAGGCGGAGCCGTGGGAGGCTCGAGAGGCGGAGCTCTGAGAAGAGGAGCCGTGGAAGGCTCGGGAGGCGAAGCTCTGGAAGGAGGAGCCGTGGAAGGCTCGGGAGGCGAAGCTCTGGAAGGAGGAGCCGTGGAAGGCTCGGGAGGCGGAGCCGTGGGAGGCTCGAGAGGCGGAGCTCTGAGAGGAGGAGCCGTGGAAGGCTCGGGAGGCGAAGCTCTGGAAGGAGGAGCCGTGGAAGGCTCGGGAGGCGGAGCCGTGGAAGGCTCGGGAGGCAGAGCCGTGGAAGGAGGAGCCATGGAAGGCTCAGGAGGCGGATCTCTGAGAGGAGGAGCCGTGGAAGGCTCGGGAGGCGGAGCCGTGGAAGGCTCGGGAGGCGGAGCTCTGGAAGGAGGAGCCGAGGAAGGCTCGGGCAGAAGCTGGGGAGAAGGTGCCCGCTTCCTTCGCTTTCTACTCTTTCCAACGGGGGGCGAGGCTTCAGGCGCTGGCCCTGGGACGGTCGAGGCTACAGGCGCTGGCTCTGGGACGGTCGAGGCTACAGGCACTGGCTCGCTGACCGTGGTCGCTACTGTGGACTGCAGTAGTGAAACGACCACGGGTAACAGAATAGGGAGAGCCCCCCCCCCAAAAAAATTATTTAAGGCATTAGAAGGCCTGGAGCATCCGCTATAACCCTCTAGGAGCGGAGCGAAGACTGGTAATTTAACTATGTCAGGGAAAAAGGGCAGTGAGGGTAAATGAAGGATAAGGGTGGTAGCAACATATTCAACCAGGGGGAGGTTCCCTACCTCAGGAAGCATCATGGGTCGATGGAAATTTAACCCCATACCAAAGATGGGCTTGAGGTGTAAATCAGAAAGTCCTGTGGTAGCTGCGAGGCGAAGGAACTTGGTTGAATACTCAAAAAGGGGGAGATCCTGCCTGAAGAGCTCCAGGAAAATTTGTGTAAGGTCCATATCCGAAGTTTTCTATCTGGGTCTGGTCTTCTGTCACATATACTCAGACACAAGGGTAGTGTTAAACCAGTTAGAGTGACTTAGGGAATGAGATGCAGTCAGTGGGGCGATGACTTTGGGACCAGGAGCATCTACGATGGGGAGCAGTGCTTGGGTTATCGCCCCTGGAGTGAATGAGCGCTGAGCTCGGACGTGCGCGGAGCTTGGGCTGACGTCACTGGAGTGAATGAGCGTGGAGCTAGTGAATGAGCGCGGAGCTTGGACGAGCGTGGAGCTTGGGCTGACGTCACTGGAGTGAATGAGCGCAGAGCTTGGACGAGTGTGGAGCTTGGGCTGACATCACTGGAGTGAAGGAGCGTGGAGCTGGAGAATGAGCGCAGAGCTTGGACGAACATGGAGCTTGGGCTGACGTCACTGGAGTGAACGAGCATGGAGCTGGAGAATGAGCGCAGAGCTTGGACGAGCGTGGAGCTTGGGCTGACGTCACTGGAGCGAAGGAATGCTTAAAAGATGCTTAAAAGAAACTGGAGCACAGCTCATATCCACCATTGAAATCTGCTACTCTGAAGAACCACATGGTTGCTTTGTGACATCACAGTAATTTAATATATTAATCGACATTAATAATTGTGATTACAATATCAAGGGCAATAATCAACAGTTATGATTTTTGCTATAATCGTGCAGCCTACTCTCATGTAATGTTTTTACGTACAGTATATCAATTATTTGTGAATATTCCCAACACTCTGACAGTTCGATCTCTGCATGGGATATGTGATAGGCTATTGCGTAGTAGCTGCAGGTGACGTGGGTGACACATCCCCCGCAGTCTTTAAAAAGGTGATTTTTGTCCCCCGCATTTTTCCAAGCTAAACCCGTCCAAATGGTGGATTTGTATTCAGTATTCTTTGTGTTTTGTTACTTTGGGCTGATTGAGTGATCATCCAGCCAATCACAGGTGAGTTTAATGAGCCAAAGTCTAATCAACACGGCTACATTCACTTCTACAAAGTTGCTTTCAACAATGCTCATTTATCCATGTTTTTTATCAGCATTGATGTTGATCTAAATTAATAATCTAGAGATGAGGAACATACAAATGAGAGTTATTTATCATCATATCGTTCTTGATTGGCAGCATTACATGAAATGCACTACAGAAAAAAAACTAAGGACATTCCTTCTTTTAAGCACACATTGTAAGTAGTTTCGATTTTATATCAGCGCATGAGTTTTCATTAAGTTATGCTTTTTACATTATGTTAGTGAGGTAATAGTTTGATCAGTTGTTTTTGCCAATTTAAGCAAATTACTATTTTTAGCTATTTTTAATATCAGCTCCTGTTTTTTTTACCTCTATATTGGTGTGCAGTCGACAAACTGCAGGAAAAAAGATAGATCTACTGTGTTCTTGGAACACTTTACTGAAGTCAATAGATATGAAGACATGATGTTTTAGACATGAAAACGTACGGACGTTATTGAAATTCTTAAAATATTATTGTTGTCTTTTGATAAAAGTCATGCTCAGCAGCTCACAAACTGTAGGGAAACGATAGATTTGATTTGTTCTTATAATGCTTAAAACCTCTACTAACGTCTCTTAAGGTCTGTAGACACATTTTAAAGAATTACAATTTTATTTTGATCGTTGTTTCAGTAACTAACTCATTTCACACAAGACACTCATTTGTCATGACCTTCTGGCATCACCAGAAATGGTCACTGAATCAATAAATGAATCTGAACAAATTTTGGTGAACGTAGTCAAAACACTCGAGCCACTTGGATACATTTAAATCCCACAATACACAAGCTCAGAATAAAAAATACAATTGTGCTAATGCACAAATTCGGTAGCCCCATCTAGTACCAGTGAGATGGCAAAGAGAGAGCAGATCAGTCAAGAGCAGAGAGCCAATCATAACAGTGGCCGTTTACTGTCAAGTCTTAAAGGAGAAGTAGCACCAAAACCAGCGTTGCTGAAAGAGGGTCAGAATGAGGGAGGAAAATTATCATGTTTTACAAATATATAACATATATGTTTTCTTTTTTTTTTCTTTTTTTTTTTGCAAAAAAATTACTAACATAAGTGAATATCAAAGAACATAAAAAAAAAAAAAAAAAAAAAAAAAAAAGTATGTCATGACCCATTTAAATGAGAAAGTTAAGAAGAATTAAGAAGATACAGGCCGAAAATACTCAAGTAACAAACCTTTAATCAGCATTTTACTAATTATTGTATTGTATTTGTACTTTTAGTTGTTCATTTGTCACACCGCAGGACTAATTAAACAAGTTACTGAAATCAAAACACTACAAAAATCTTAAAATAAATTATGTGTATTTGCAGAACATTAGATGTACACTGTCCCTGATACATTAATCTAAATTTAACCTAAAATCTTGATTTTGTGAGAGAGAGAGAGAGAGAGAGACACACACACACACACACACACACACACAAGTAGGAAGTGGATGTGCACAGAGAGATCATATCATATGAGATCATAAATGCCCTGAACTCTTGGTGACCTGTCATGGTTGACTGAACATTAGCTGCTAGTCATTAGTTACCAGTCACATTTCCCCATGGTGAATCATACAGGCCTCTGCTGTAGTTCTTATCATGTCAGGTCATGACTATTGGTTTTGATATACTGTTTGATGGATTTCTTTCTTCCAGGGTCATGTATGTGGTTCCTGGGATGGACCATTAACATTCACTCTGACCATATACTCAGGAACCTCCGTAAGCCTGGAGAGACAGACTATAAGATACCTAGAGGTAACAAAACAAAAAAATCAGATTATCAACACCATCTAGGAATTGTGAGATTAATGTCTTTTGAAAATTTTATACTGAAATTTTCTGAAATGTTGGTGCTCAGCTTCTGATCGGTGGTTTCAGGCAGAGACAGTACAAGGAGAAGTAATTGCCACTCTCAATTTAAAGATTTGCCTGTTGGAAAGAAGGTCCTGACCTTCAATTAAAAGAGCCTTTCACCTTATAGACCGTCTGGTTCCTGAAATAAATAAATTCCATTATTTTTTTCCATAAGGGAATAGATTTTTAAAGATAATTAATAAAGCTTTAAAAACAAACCTACTGTGTGCTCAGATGTTGTTTGTTGATGGGAATGCTTAAAGGAGCACTCAATCCATTTTTGAATAAGTGATCTTGTCGTTCAAACACAATAGTTTTTAGTTACCGATGCCAAGTTCACTATTCAAAGTAAACCAGGATTAATTTAATCCAAGAGTGAAAATATTGGAGTAGCCAATCCAATAGATCAGTTACTGAGATTAAGTGAGTAGCATTAGCTGGTCATGTGATCCCAACATGGCTGCCCCCATGAGGGGACCCTCTCCATGTAGAATAAAACGGCTTTTATGACATTACTGATATGACTAGAATCTTCATCTCATGTGATTTCGTATGATATTATAAACATGTTTCAAAATTACAATTCATTTATTTAGAAATACATATTTTATAATGAGGAAAAAATTACTGTGCCCCTGTAATAGGATTGTAGTTCATTCCCTCATGTAAGACGTTAAGTACAGTACACTGTTTTGTACCTTTGCCATTTTGTCTGATATTCAAATCACAGTTTGTAACATTGTAATTCACCTCCGAGCTGGCTGGTTTGGTTCCTGGATCATGATTCTGAAGTGCCCAGGTGTACTTGACTTTCTTTCTTCACCAGAACAAATTTGAAGAAATATAGAAAATATCTCAGCTCAGAAGGTCCTTAAAATGCAAGTGGATGGTGATCAGACCTTTTGAAGCTTCAAAACTCACAGACAGTCAGCATAAACGTTGTCCATAAGACTCCAGTTTTTAAATGAATGCCTTCTAAAGTGACAATCACTTTTGGTGTGAAATAATATAAATATTTAAGTACTTTTTAACTAGAAAGCATCACTTCTGGTCAGCAGAGTAAATTATGAGAGAAACCCTTTGGAAAAATGAATGGAAAAAAATACTCACAGAACCAAGATGGCTAAAAAAGTTGTGTGCGCTTTCACAAAGGCATCACCTAGTCTAATAAACTGACAAATCTACTTTTTTAAGCCTGTTTTGAGCTATATAGGCTACATTTATGACACGCTAATTCACCAATAAAATTGTGTAAAAATGTATATGTTATTGAAATGTAAGCTGACCAACAAAAGGTGCCCTACATGTGAAGCAACATGCTCAGATCAAAATGGTATGCAATGCTGGGGTGTCCTCTTCATTGAAGGGTTTGAACTATGATGCTTCACCATAAAGAGTCAGTGTTTCCCTCTAGCTTTGACTGTAAAAAAATAAATAAAAATAGATGCCCTTTATGACCATGACTCATTGCCTCAGCAACTTGTCAGCAGTGACCCTTCTACAGAGATCCTAATAGTCAGTGACATCAGCTTCTGTCTCTCTTTATAAACAGACAGACAGTGCTAAATGTAAATGCAGTTATCTGCTATTCTTGTAGTATGCATATTCCAAAGCTGTCTGAAAGCAAGACTTCACTGGATAGGCTAAAAAAAGTATGACACTTTATCGAAGTCATTTAACATCAAGAAGCAGGTTTTTCATTTCCATACATATGAGATGTTGTATTAGGATGACATGATGTTGAGACATGATTTAGTTCGGACATATTAAACCAGACAACTTGCTGCTCAGATGGTTTCACACTTAATAAAACCCATGTGATTTAACTGCAAGCACTGCACAATCCGATTAACTTGAAATTCTCTTCTTGTTGCTTTCTAAAACAGATTAATTTATGATGTGATGACTTCTGTTCAAGTGGCTCTTCGTGACTGTTTTCTTTTTATAGGAGGCATGTTTGAATATGTATCAGGAGCAAACTTCTTGGGTGAGACTGTAGAATGGGCTGGATTTGCTCTGGCTGGTCACTCAGTGCACAGTGCAGCTTTTGCTGTCTTCACACTTGTTGTGCTGTCCAGTAGAGCAGTGGCTCACCACAAGTAAGAGATTACAATATGAATTAAGTGCAATGATCACAATACTTGAGGGTTATTCCGTGTCATCTCAACCAGAGGTCCTCGGCTCGTTTTTCATTTTGTTTTGTACATTAACATTTCTGAACTTGCTGCACTTACTGAAGAGTAAGTTTTTTTTAACCATATAACGCCTTAAAGGAAAAGTTCACCCAAAAATTACAATTCTCTCATTATTTACTCATGCCATCACAAATGTGTATGACTTTCTTCTGCATAACACAAACAAAGATTATTTTAGAAGAATATCTCATCTCTGTAGGTCCATTCAATGCAAGTGAATGGGTGCCAAGATTTTGAAGCTCCAAAATCCACATAAGGGCAACATAGAAGTACTCCAGACGACTCTGGTGGTTTAATCCATATATTATGAAGCAATTTGATGGGTGTGAGTGAGAAACAGATCAATATTTAAGCCTTTTTTCCTTCACTTTAGTTTTTTCTCTGTTTTTGGTGATTCACATTATTCATGCATATCTCCCTCTACTGGGCATGTAGGAGAATTTATGAAGAAATATGACTTAAATATTGATCCATTTCTCAACCACTTCTATCATATCGTGTCTGAACACAGGGATTTTATCACTGGAGTCTTTTGGATTACTTTTACCTTTTTGTGGATTTTGGAGCTTAAAGATTTTGGCACCCATTCACTTGCATTATATGGGCCTACAGAGCTGAGATATTGCTCTAAAAATCTTAATTTGTGTCATACACATCTGGGATCCCAGGAGTAAATCAGGAGAAATTTCGTATTTAAAGGGATAACCCACCCAAAAATGCTAAGATACCAAAAGAAATGTGTATTCTGGATTTTGGATTCACACTATTGTCATAAATTCAACTGATTTTAGTAATAGACCTACCTATCTCTGAGTAAAAATAATAATGATGCCACCATCCTTTTAAAGAATAATTATTTTTTTTCTCCAAAATCATATATGAAAATTGCCATTTTGACCCCCCTCTACAAAGTGATGGATTTCTCCGTAAATACTGATTAATGGAATTTAAGATTATCGCTATATTTCTTTAAAATTATTTTGAAAATCGAAAAATGTATCCAAGGAAGTCTCTGAAATTTGGTTGATTTGACACAATGACCCCACAAATTGAATTTGACCCTTATATTTGTTTCATTTTCAATTCTCTGTTTTTTTTTATGCATTTTTTGAGTAAATCAGAACTGATGACTGGTTAATGACAACTCTACTTTGTTTAAGGTGGCCTAGATAAAACCGTGGTTTGTGGTTTAATGTGCCGTTTCATTTTACAGGTGGTATCTCGCAAAATTTGAAGACTATCCAAAATCAAGGAAAGTTTTAATACCATTTGTGTTCTGATGCTGTGGTGAGCCCAACCACAACACTTCCATAGAAACAACACGTTTTGCCATTTTAGGATATTACCTATAAACAGTGTTCTTAGTGTGGAATGTTTTAAGGGAAGTACTGTCATAATGTATAGAGACAGGGAACAAAGATGAGCATCACATAAACTCCATTTTACAAGACGAATCATTGTACTGCATTGTACACCACACACATGAATGTTTTAACTTAAAAAGCATAACTAGAAGAGATATAGGTTAATGAAGGGATTAGATGAGATTTAAAAACAGGCGGACAGGTACAGTCATACCACAGATCTTCTATATTTATCTCTGTCGCTCCTTCAAGACTGTAGCCCTGTGTTAGAGAAATATGGACCAGTTTGAAGTGCTGCTGTCATGTTTCAGTCAGATTGGATATGAGGCAGTCGGGGTCAGGGCTCTAATATAAAACATACATATGATGGCTCATATCACAACCATGTACTGCAGGTGTGTTGACATCAGCACAACCATTTATGATCCTTATACACAGATTTGATCCTAAATGTTCTGCCCAAATTTGCCCTTCTGTCATCTTTAATTAAAAAAATAAATACAATTATAACCCCCCCCCCCCCCCCCTTGTAATTTATATGTATATCATTTATCATGTAAAGCTTAATAAATTAAGTGTTATCTGATTCTATGTACATTTTAATCTGTAATGTAATCTAATTACAATTACTTGATTTTGTAATCTGATTATGTATCCAGATTTTATGTAGTCCGGTAATGATTGATTTTTCAAACGTTTAACAAATTACTGAGGCACATATTATGCAAATTATAGATAATTTATTAATGGACTCTGGGACAAATGGGAATTTTTCATTATCATAGTACCTCCATCTTATTTTGTTTTAACACACGACACAACGCAGAACTTCTGAAGTTTTCTAAGAACTTTCAGGCAGCAGATGGTACAGGGTCAGCACATGAAGCTGTCAAAATAAAAGAGAAAAAGAACTGCATACCATGCCTTAAAAGGACAGCTGCATTTATTTATGTGTAAAATGCCTGAGTCAGATGTGTATACAGTATAAATCTCTGTAAGATACATATGTTACAACAGGCCTTTCGAAGAACTTGCTAATTCAACACTACAGTGTTGCCTTCCATTTTGATATCTTGCTTTTCTTCAGTGGATGTAAAACAAAATTATAATTTCAGACTTGTACAGTATATACCTCAGTCTCAATTACCTGCTGCTGTTTTTACATATATGTTTTGTTCGTAACATAATTTACCATTGCTGACATTTTTCCACTTGAGGTGGGTTTTTATAATATACCTTCAAGGCGTAATGCATGGAACATGACAAGAGTTATGTTTCCAGTGTCCGCACTGTCAGCTAGGAAAGTGGTTTGGGATCATTTATCTGCGGAAAGGGGAAGGTCATATGAATTGTTTTCAATCAGTTCTACTTGTCTCTGACTTTTAATACTGTGAAATAAAGATTTTATATCATTGTAGATTTTGTATTGTATGCATTTTTCTTCTTTTTGTCATTTTAAGTACATAAAACCTACACTCTGTTCTAGTTAATTCCCTTAAGAAGTGCATGGTCAATCTGGACCTCTTTGAGGTGTTGGGTTTGTCTGTCTGATCATTAAGGAAATAACCAGCCACAGACAAGGCACTGATGAAATCCCCCTGCAAATCACATTGCATACATGCATAACATTTTGCAACACCAAGCATACCCTCCACTAGGCTTTGAGTGATAAAGGAGCATGCAAACTACCCTTATATGCCCTCATCTTAGGGGGTTTTTTTCAACAAGCTTTCAACTGGCTGTTTAGTTGGCTTAATCGAACAATCAGTGGCATGATTTTTCCAGCAAATTATTCTTAACTTATAATTTGCATTGAGGATAATTGATTTCAAATTCAATTTGAATTTTGTTTTGTGACTACACATTGTTTACCTTTTTATCAGACTGGCATTGTTTCCACTTTAATATTTCTGTTTTCTAAATGTTTAAAATTTGATGTGGTCAGCTTTAATGTCTGTAAACATTTGTTTTTCTTATTTACCAAAAAAAATATATAGTTTTCAACAGTTAATTTTAACACATAGACCTATGAAGCAGTACAAAAATGCATGTTAAACAAAACCCACTGACTGGAAGTATGTTTCATTCATAATGAGATTCAGCAGCTCTCATATATATATATATATATATATACAGTAATATGCAACAGTCTTTAGCACATAAGATGTTTCACAAAAGCATTTGTCTTAAGATGGTTATTTATATCTTCAGCTTTAGTGTGTCAATAGGAAATATAAATGTTAGACATATAAAAATTACTTTTGCAAATAGAAAAGATTAGAATAGAAGAACAGGGAGACCTGCAACTGATGTCATGGCCCCCACAGATCCCCCACTGAACATTGTGTCAGTCTGAGATTACATAAAGAGACGGAAGCAATTGAGACAGCCTAAACAGACTGAAGAACTGTGTTGACTTATCTGCCAACAACCAAGAAAAACTGTGTCCAGGTGTATCTAGGAGAATTTGTGCTGTTTTGAAGGCAAAAATGTTCAAACCAAATATTTAGTTTTTTCTGTTTACTGGACTTTGTATGACATTAAGTGATAAATTAAAACTATTCATGGCATTATTTTTGAAGACATCCTCACTATGCAACATTTTTCACATGTGCCTAAAACTTTTGCACAGTACTGTAGAGTGTATATATATATATATATATATATGTGTGTGTGTGTGTACTATGCCATGAATAGTTTTAATGTATCACTTAATGTCATACAAAGTCCAGTAAACAGAAAAAACTAAATATTTGGTTTGGTGTATATATATATATATATATACATACATACATACACTCACCTAAAGGATTATTAGGAACACCATACTAATACTGTGTTTGACCCCCTTTCGCCTTCAGAACTGCCTTAATTCTACGTGGCATTGATTCAACAAGGTGCTGAAAGCATTCTTTAGAAATGTTGGCCCATATTGATAGGATAGCATCTTGCAGTTGATGGAGATTTGTGGGATGCACATCCAGGGCACGAAGCTCCCGTTCCACCACATCCCAAAGATGCTCTATTGGGTTGAGATCTGGTGACTGTGGGGGCCATTTTAGTACAGTGAACTCATTGTCATGTTCAAGAAACCAATTTGAAATGATTCGAGCTTTGTGACATGGTGCATTATCCTGCTGGAAGTAGCCATTAGAGGATGGGTACATGGTGGCCATAAAGGGATGGACATGGTCAGAAACAATGCTCAGGTAGGCCGTGGCATTTAAACGATGCCCAATTGGCACTAAGGGGCCTAAAGTGTGCCAAGAAAACATCCCCCACACCATTACACCACCACCACCAGCCTGCACAGTGGTAACAAGGCATGATGGATCCATGTTCTCATTCTGTTTACGCCAAATTCTGACTCTACCATCTGAATGTCTCAACAGAAATCGAGACTCATCAGACCCGGCAACATTTTTCCAGTCTTCAACTGTCCAATTTTGGTGAGCTCTTGCAAATTGTAGCCTCTTTTTCCTATTTGTAGTGGAGATGAGTGGTACCCGGTGGGGTCTTCTGCTGTTGTAGCCCATCCGCCTCAAGGCTGTGTGTGTTGTGGCTTCACAAATGCTTTGCTGCATACCTCGGTTGTAACGAGTGGTTATTTCAGTCAAAGTTGCTCTTCTATCAGCTTGAATCAGTCGGCCCATTCTCCTCTGACCTCTAGCATCAACAAGGCATTTTCGCTCACAGGACTGCCGCATACTGGATGTTTTTCCCTTTTCACACCATTCTTTGTAAACCCTAGAAATGGTTGTGCGTGAAAATCCCAGTAACTGAGCAGATTGTGAAATACTCAGACCGGCCCGTCTGGCACCAACAACCATGCCACGCTCAAAATTGCTTAAATCACCCAATCTTTCCCATTCTGACATTCAGTTTGGAGTTCAGGAGATTGTCTTGACCAGGACCACACCCCTAAATGCATTGAAGCAACTGCCATGTGATTGGTTGATTAGATAATTGCATTAATGAGAAATTGAACAGGTGTTCCTAATAATCCTTTAGGTGAGTGTATATATATGTGTGTGTGTGTGTGTGTGTGTGTGTGTGTGTGTGTGTGTGTGTGTATATGTATATATATATATATATATATATGTGTGTGTGTGTGTGTGTGTGTGTGTGTGTGTGTGTGTGTGTGTGTGTGTGTGTGTATATATATATATATATATGTATACACAGTGTTGGGTGGCAACAGATTACATTTAATCGAAATTACATAATCAGATTACAAAAATTAAGAATTTGTAATTAGATAACATTACATTTTAAACACTCATAATCAGATTAGTTACTTTTTATAGATTCCTTGACTACATATTTGTCAGGCAAAGGCATTACATTGTTCATAATTTATTTATCCTCCTAAATAATTTTTAATCTTTAGAAATTATTATGAATATATGTATGCAGTTTTTCTGTGTATGTGTGTGTGCAATTTTTCATTTTAAATCAGTCTAACACTTATGTATGTTTGGTAAGTCTTCAAATCTTAATTTTGTTGTTAATAAAGAGTGTATGAAAAAGATATGTATATATGTATATGAGCTGGGTGAGTGATATGTATATAGTGTGACCTTTAAAGTAGCATAGCGACATGTTTCATTTAATTTAGATCATTTACAAACTATTGCACCCGAAGCTGTCTTTACTGCAAACGTGCGATGCTTTATTATTATGTAAGTGTTCTAGTCTTGTCGCGACGCTTGTGGAGTAAAACCATGTAAATTCTCCGCTCACATACTTGCTGTTCAGAAGGGTGGGGCTGCTGAGAAGGCTCCGATTGCGCCTGCTCGGTGTGGAGTCTGGAGGAGTGTGCTCGTGCTGCCAATAGGTGCAGTCCGATGGTTTAAATCCTACACATGCGTGTTGGATTTCGGGGTTCCAGGGAATACGCCATATTGGAAACACTGTATAGTTTTAGCTAACAGTTTATAGCTAGCGGGGGAAAAGGGGCGCTAATTGATTCCCGTTGCTTGTGGCGTTTGACACTTCGTTATTTCCCTGTCGTTTCGTGTAACCCAGTTTACAGGCAGACTCTCGCGGTCCGGAATCAAAGTTGTCCGCTGAACGGAGGGGAGAAAGGCGTTCTTCTGCTTGACAGGGCTGTTAGAAAGAGAAGTTGAATGGATCCGAGGGTCGCATGGATTCAGCCGGAACAGAAAGGTCCTGCGAACGCTTTGTGGATGCGCGTGTGGGAAACGTCTCAGGTAAACCGGACTAACACGGGTCAGCACCCGAACCACCTTCACCACAAACTCTGTGTCAATTCTCCCTCGTTTGACGTGTATAAGAATGTAGCGTCTGGCAAAGGCGTTTGCAACAGCCCTGCCTCTGCTCCATCCAGCAGCAGCAGCAGCAGCAGCCATCATCAGAGCAATGAAAATAACAGCACTCGTATTCAAATCAACGGCACTGCAATCTCGAGCTCTGCGGCTCATGCGTTCAATGGAAACGCGGTCACGGTAGGTACAGGAGAGGGTGAAATGCCTCTAAAGACTGGCACGATTATATCGTCAGCAGATTCTACGTCAAGCTGCTCTAAAATAAGGACTACAAGCCCTAATATGATCGCTGGGAATATGAACAAGGCTGTCGGTGGCGGCCATCCGTTTTTTAGTTGCAGCGAGAGCGTACTGAATAATGTCAACCACCATCATCCTCTTCATCCACGACTTTTTCATCAAGAGCAGCAGCAAGGCTGTTTGAAGCGACACCCGTCCCATCCTGCAGAGATACACAGCGACCACCATCATCACCACCATCACCCGGGCCGAAGGAAAAGCGATAATAAGGCCAGCACCTACGGGATTAACTACTTGCTCTCCAGCTGGACTAATGGCAATTATGACAACTCCGGCACGCCTTGGAAGACGAGGAAATATAACCCAGGAGTGGACGGGTGAGATTTGTTATTTTTGCTTTCATCGGGTGTGATATTCTGTTACAAGTCTCCGAATTTGATGGCAGCTACTGTGTTAGCGATGCTGGACATCGTTGTTTATACCGGGCGTGCGCTAGATTGTCGCGTGTAGATGGGGCGTTTTAAACATTTACACAATAATGTGAGACTTGTGTGTACGATAAGGTGTCGGTGACATTATTAGACCTTTTGGGCCGGGGTTTTAGCTTTAGCATGTTAGCTGGGGTGTCCTGGTTTCGTGTCGGAGCCGCTGCGGTCTGTGGGTTGTCACTTTGTGGTTACAGAATATGTATGTGTGGGCGCTCGCCGAGATTGATTGTTTTTACGTGACTGAGATTTAAGAAATGAGGGCAGTTTGACTTTTAATTCCATCTGTTATATGTAGCCTATCCAGAATAGACAACTGAAGTTACTGAAGTTTATTCCTACGCAGTTTTCCAAATAAAAATATATTATCAACCAGTTTATCGCTGATGAATTTGACAACAACACGCCATTTAAAGGGACAGTTCACACAAAAAATTAAAATTCTCTCATCATTTATTCACCCTCATGCCATCCCAGATGTGTATGACTTTCTTTATTCAGCAGAACACAAATTAAGATTTCAGTAGAATAGTGCATCTCTGTTGGTCCATACAATGCAAGTGAATGGTGCCAGAACTTTGAAGATCTAAAAAGCACATAAATACAGCATAAACGTGATCCACACACCTCCAGTGGGTTAGTATATGTCTTATGAAGTGATCCAATCCATTCTTTTTGTTAGAACAGACCAAAATAGAACTCCTTTTCATCGTGACTTTGTTGTCTCTAGGCACTACCATGATTACAAGCTCGCTTACAATTCCAAGAGCTTGACAAGTAGTGTAATGCTTTTTTTCTTTTTTTGTTTTTGGCATGATACAACATGTGATTCATAAATGTTATTATTTTGGCATCTGTTCTGTCCAATTCACACAATGTCGTACGCTTATGTAACGCAGGATACACATACTAATGGAAATCATGTCATTCCACACAAGGAGCTCTAAAATATGATGGCACAAACAGAAAAGCAAATGTAATACAGGAAGAGAGATGCTCATAAGGGATTAAATGTCCGTTTGAAGCTTGAGAGTGAATCTGGTTGAAATAATGATTGCTAAGGAGACTGCTGATGTCAAGAATTATTGTGGAAAAAGAGACCGATTTTGGTCTGTTCTCATCCAAAACCAAATGGGCTTCTTCAGAAGACGTGGATTTAACCACTGGAGTCTTATGTGTTACGTTTATTATGCCTTTATGTGCTTTTTGGAGCTTCAAAGTTTTGGTCACCATTCAATTGCAATGTATGGACCAACAGAACTGAAATATTCTTCTAAAAACTTAGTTTGTGTTCTGCAGAGGAAAGAAAGTCATATGGGGGTGTGTAAATGATGAAAATGTTCATTTTTGGGTGAACTATTCCTTTAACATGTCCGGTGTGTTACATTTGTTGTCCTCGCCTGTCCATTAACATGACTGGACACCTGTAGTTTAACATTCATGTGTTTAAGTGATTGAACCACTGCTGTTTTGTAAAGTCAAAGGAACATGTCAGGCAGTACAACATTTTAAACTTGGCACTCGACTTGATAAAATGCGTGTTCAAGTCTTTAGTAACGCAGCAAATGTAAGTCTGTAAGAATGGTAGTATCTGTTGCATGAATGTGTTATATTTGCAGTGGATGGTTGCACCCCTCTGGAATTTTTTGGCTGTGTCTCATAACATAGCCTAGTAAGCTGCCTACCTAGACAGCATTTTTGGGCATTATAGGTTCAAAAATACTGTTTAGGTAGTCCGCTTTGAAACGTTTGTGACTGCTAATGGGTAGTGATGCTTGTTTGGAAGTTCATGTTGTTGTTTGAAAATTTAAGACCTTATAACTGATGAATTTGTATGTTAACTCGTTTTAAAAGTGTAGAGAGACTTGTATATAGACCAGTGGAAGTATTGAAGTGATGGTTCACCCAAAAATGACAATTCTGTCATCATTTACTCAACCCCATGTTGTTCCAAATGAGTATTGACTTGGAACACGAAAGGAGATGTTAGGCTCCTTTGCTTTTATTGTATTAAAAGCTATAATGAAAGTGAATGGTGACTGAGGCTAAGATTCTGCCGGACATCTCCATTTGTGCTTCAAATAAGAAAGTTTGTCATATGGGAATTTGAAACAACATGGAGTTGACTAAATGAGACAATTTTCATTTTCTATGAACAATCCCTTTAAATATCTCATTCATAATCTTAGGAATGTATGAAATGGGATCAAATTTTAAAACAGCCAGGTTTACAATTACTTGTCTTCCCGCCATTCGTTTGCTGGCATTCTTCTTTATTGTTATGGTAAACAATGGACCAGTTGCTTCTTATACTGCCCCACTTGCCACTTAACAAATAGTCTTCATTTTGTCCCAAGGCTGCATGAAGAAATCATGGACTTCTACAATTTCATGTCTCCTCGTCCCGAGGAGGCCAAAATGAGACGGGAGGTGGTGGACAGAATAGAATCGGTCATCAAGGAGTTGTGGCCGACCGCTGATGTAAGCAAGTGAAAGCACAAATGGGTGATTCTCACGAAATCCAGATTTAGAAGGCGTCCAGCATCAGAATTTTTAAAATGCCCTTAAAGCCAATTTTCTTTTTGCACATATAAGATTAAGGTCTGAACTTACTATAACCATTATTTTTAGAAGATTTAAAAAATATTTCCTATATAATTATTTACATTTTTTAGATGAAGTCCATAAAAAATTATCATTACCGCAACATGACATTACATTAAATATATGGTTAAAAAAGTATATTTTTGGCTAATGTTATAGTAGACTCTTATTACTCATGCTCAAAGCTATGTAAAACTCTGGAGAGATTACTTTTTCATATTTATTATTTTTTGTAATTTCCTTATTTTCTCTCATTACCGAAACATACGTGATGATTTACAATTTGTTTTATTTAATTGTTTTACTAAAAGATAACATACACATTTGTTATGTAGCAGACCTTAAATAAGTAGTGTTGTATAATATGTATATACATTTTAAAACAAAATATGATTATCTAATTATTACTTAATTTGTAAAAAATATACATGTTACGGTAATGAAAATGCCATTTTGGTAATGAGGATCAATGTTTCGGAAATGAGATTTAGCTCACACATTCACTGTTGACAAAGGGGTTTGATGCCTAGCCCTATTTTACATATTTAAAACGCATACAATTTTTAAAAGAATATTTATTTCATAAACAGAGTTTCTGTTTTTGTCAAACAACTAAAACAAAGAACTGGAACGACTGCTTTGTACCAATCACGTTTTCCCCCAACTGTAACTCATTCATGAGCGTTTTTTGTGTTTTGCCCATATGTCAGGTAAAATGCAGAAATGTCTAGCAGAGGAGTGACAGGAAGTGGTTCTGGGATTATGTCCCATATGTCCTGACGATAGTATCTTTGTATCCAAGATGGTGGCGCGGTAGCACGCAGCGGCCACTCCGGATCCAAAATGGTGCTATTTTTGTTTAAAAAGCCTGACTTTTGCGGCACATGGACATCGGAGCAACCAGTGTTCGTGTCTACCATCACCAAACACTACTAAGTTATAAGACTCATGCAAAAACCAAGCTGCATGATGAACTGCAGGAGGCGCTACACGTACTCGGCTTGCTACGGAGACCAGGCCTTGAGGCCTCGGCATCGCCTGATGCCGGTGGCCGGGAGAGAGGACGTCGTAAGCGGTGTGCGAGAAAGCGGAAGTGCGGCAAGAGGGCGGGGGTCCATGCTAGACTAAAAACAAACCCTAGCCGGCCGGCTCTCCCATCTATCCTGCTCTCAAATGTTTGCTCCCTGGACAATAAACTGGACTATATCCAACTCCAGCAGGCTACGCAGCGTGAGTTTAGAGACTGCTGCGTCTTTGTTTTCACGGAGACGTGGCTCAGCGACAGAGTTCCGGACGCCGCCATTCAGCTAGACGGGCTCGCCTCGTTTCGTGCCGACAAAAATACAGCTCTGTGCGGTAAGACTCGCGGTGGTGGCTTGTGTGTTTACATCAACAAGGAATGGTGCAAGAACTCTGTGCTAGTCTCTAGCTACTGCTCATCGCTGGTGGAGCTTGTGACTGTTAGATGCAGACCTTTTTATTTACCACGGGAATTCACCACTATTTGCATAACCGGAGTTTACATTCCCCCCAGCGCTAACGTTAAGGAAGCGCTCTTTGAACTGTATGGGGCTATGAGCGAACTGCAGAACGATCACCCCGACGGACTGTTTATTGTCGCCGGAGATTTCAATCATGCGAATCTCAAGACAGTGTTCCCTAAATTCCATCAATATGTGGACTTTGCAACGAGAGGGTCGAACGCACTTGATCTTGTTTACACGAACATCCCAGGCGCGTACCGATCGGAGCTCCGCCCCCACCTCGGCTACTCAGACCACATCTCTGTTATGCTAATTCCAGAATACAGACCGCTCATCAGACGCACAAAACCGCTTCAGAAGCAGGTGAAAACCGGCCAGCAGGAGCCATCCCTGCTCTTCAGGACTGTTTTGAGTGTACTGACTGGCACATGTTCAGGGAGGCTGCAACATATGGTGACTCTACCAACTTGGAGGAATACACAGCATCCATGACCAGCTACATCAGCATGTGCATTGATGATGTCACTTTCCCCAAGACCATCACAACACGCTCCAACCAGAAGCCGTGGATGACTGCGGAGGTGCGCACGCTGCTGAAGACCCGAGACTCCGCCTTCAGAGCAGGCGATAAGGCAGCCCTAAGAACAGCTAGGGCCAAACTGTCCCGGGCAATCAGAGGCGCAAAGCGTGCACACGCCCAGAGAATCCACAGTCACTTCCAGGACAGCGGCGACACACGGTGCATGTGGCAGGGCATCCAGGCCATCACCAACTACAGGACAACATCCGTTGCCTGTGACAAAGATGCCTCCCTTCCAGATGCGCTGAATGACTTCTACGCTCAGTTTGAAGTGCAGAAAGACATGGTGGCGAGGAAGACCACCCCTCCTCCCAACGACCAGGTGCTCTGTCTCACCACGGCAGATGTGAGGAAAACTCTACGTAGAGTCAACCCATGCAAGGCCACTGGACCAGACAACATTCATGGCAGAGTGCTCAGTGACCAGCTGACAGATGTTCTTACCGACATCTTCAACATCTCTCTGAGCAGCAGCGTCGTTCCAACATGCTTCAAGGCCACCACCATCATTCCCATGCCGAAGAAGTCTTCAGTGTCCTGCCTCAATGACTACCGTCCCGTCACACTCACACCCATCATCATGAAGTGCTTCGAGAGGCTCGTCATGAGGCACATTAAGACCCAGCTGCCCCCCTCACTGGACCCACTGCAGTTTGCATATCGTCCAAACCGTTAAACGGACGACGCCATCACCACCACCCTCCATCTGGCCCTCACCCACCTAGACAAAAAGGACTCATACACTACCGTTCAAAAGTTTGGGGTCACATTGAAATGTCCTTATTTTTGAAGGAAAAGCACTGTACTTTTCAATGAAGACAACTTTAAACTAGTCTTAACTTTGAAGAAATACACTCTATACATTGCTAATGTGGTAAATGACTATTCTAGCTGCAAATGTCTGGTTTTTGGTGCAATATGTACATAGGTGTATAGAGGCCCATTTCCAGCAACTATCACTCCAGTGTTCTAATGGTACAATGTGTTTGCTCATTGGCTCAGAAGGCTAATTGATGATTAGAAAACCCTTGTGCAATCATGTTCACACATCTGAAAACAGTTTAGGTCGTTACAGAAGCTACAAAACTGACCTTCCTTTGAGCAGATTGAGTTTCTGGAGCATCACATTTGTGGGGTCAATTAAACGCTCAAAATGGCCAGAAAAAGAGAACTTTCATCTGAAACTCGACAGTCTATTCTTGTCCTTAGAAATGAAGGCTATTCCATGCGAGACATTGCTAAGAAATTGAAGATTTCCTACAACGGTGTGTACTACTCCCTTCAGAGGACAGCACAAACAGGCTCTAACCAGAGTAGAAAAAGAAGTGGGAGGCCGCGTTGCACAACTGAGCAAGAAGATAAGTACATTAGAGTCTCTAGTTTGAGAAACAGACGCCTCACAGGTCCCCAACTGGCATCTTCATTAAATAGTACCCGCAAAACACCAGTGTCAACATGTACAGTGAAGAGGCGGCTGCGGGATTCTGGGCTTCAGGGCAGAGTGGCAAAGAAAAAGCCATATCTGAGACTGGCCAATAAAAGAAAAAGATTAAGATGGGCAAAAGAACACAGACATTGGACAGAGGAAGACTGGAAAAAAGTGTTGTGGACAGATGAATCCAAGTTTGAGGTGTTTGGATCACAAAGAAGAACGTTTGTGAGACGCAGAACAAATGAAAAGATGCTGGAAGAATGCCTGACGCCATCTGTTAAGCATGGTGGAGGTAATATAATGGTCTGGGGTTGCTTTGGTGCTGGTAAGGTGGGAGATTTGTACAGGGTAAAAGGGATTCTGAATAAGGAAGGCTATCACTCCATTTTGCAACGCCATGCCATACCCAGTGGACAGCGCTTGATTGGAGCCAATTTCATCCTACAACAGGACAATGACCCTAAACACACCTCCAAATTGTGCAAGAACTATTTAGAGCAGAAGCAGGCAGCTGGTATTCTATCGGTAATGGAGTGGCCAGCGCAGTCACCAGATCTGAACCCCATTGAGCTGTTGTGGGAGCAGCTTGACCGTATGGTACGCAAGAAGTGCCCATCCAACCAATCCAACTTGTGGGAGCTGCTTCTGGAAGCGTGGGGTGCAATTTCTCCAGATTACCTCAACAAATTAACAGCTAGAATGCCAAAGGTCTGCAATGCTGTAATTGCTGCAAATGGAGGATTCTTTGACGAAAGCAAAGTTTGATGTAAAAAAAATCTTATTTCAAATACAAATCATTATTTCTAACCTTGTCAATGTCTTGACTCTATTTTCTATTCATTTCACAACGTATGGTGGTGAATAAGTGTGACTTTTCAGGAAAACACAAAATTGTTTGGGTGACCCCAAACTTTTGAACGGTAGTGTATGTTCGAATGCTGTTCATAGACTTCAGCTCAGCATTCAACACAATAATTCCTCAGCACCTGATTGGAAAGCTGAACCTGGTGGGCCTGGACACCTCCCTCTGCAACTGGATCATGGACTTCCTGACTGGGAGACCTCAGTCAGTCCGGATCGGGAACAGCATCTCCACCACCACCACACTGAGCACTGGGGCCCCCCAGGGGTGTGTGCTCAGTCCACTGCTGTTCACTCTGCTGACTCACGACTGTGCAGCAATGCACAGCTCGAATCACATCATCAAGTTCGCCGATGACACGACCGTGGTGGGTCTCATCAGCAAGACAGCATACAGAGAGGAAGTGCAGCGGCTGACGGACTGGTGTAGAGCCAACAACCTGTCTCTGAATGTCGACAAAACAAAAGAGATGGTTGTTGACTTTCGGAGAGCTCAAGGTGAACACTCCCCGCTGAACATCGACGGCTCCTCTGTGGAGATCGTCAAGAGCACCAAATTCCTTGGTGTTCACCTGGCGGAGAACCTCACCTGGTCCCTCAACACCAGCTCTATTAACAAGAAAGCCCAGCAGCGTCTCTACTTTCTTCGAAGGCTGAGGAAAGCACATCTCCCACCCCCCATCCTCACTACGTTCTATAGAGGGACTATTGAGAGCATCCTGAGCAGCTACATCACTGCCTGGTTTGGGACTTGCACCGTTTCGGACCGCAAAGCCCTGCAGAGGACAGTGAGGAGAGCTGAGAAGATCATCGGGGTCTCTCTTCCCTCCATCAAAGACATTTACAAAAAACACTGCATCCACAAAGCCACCAGCATTGTGGACGACCCCACACACCCCTCACACAAACTCTTCGCCCTCCTGCCGTCTGGCAAGAGGTACTGAAGCATTCGGGCCCTCACGTCCAGACTGTGTAACAGCTTCTTCCCCCAAGCCATCAGACTCCTCAATACTCAGAGACTGGTTTGACACACAGACACACATGTGTCCTGAGTTGCACTTTAATAACTGTCACTTTTTAACTGTCTGCTACCTCAATAACTGCTATGTGCATAGAACACTATCTCATAGTATGTTATGTTTACATTTGAAATTTTTAGGAACTGTCATCTTTTTGCACTACTGTGTACTGGTCGGCACTGCACTGTCTATCACTGTGCCTATTGTAATATTCATTGTTAGAAATGTATTGTACTGTCCCGTACTTTTGCACACGTTTTTGCACGTGCACTTTATATAGGTATTTTATATAGGTATTTTTATTTAGTCTGTGTAGTCTCATGTGGTTCTGGGTTTGTCCTATGTTGTTTTATGTAGCACATGGTCCTGGAGGAACGTTGTCTCGTTTCACTGTGTACTGTACTAACTGTATATGGTTGAAACGACAATAAAAACCACTTGACTTGATTTGATAGTACCAGACACTTTCTCCTGGAAATCTGATGCTCGGTACATAGAAGCGGTTTTCCCCTGCACATATAGTGCACATCCCTCCTTCATAAGTCTGTTTCTCATTACCGAAACATTGAGTATCTCCACCGCAACAGGCCTTCAATTGTTGCGGTGAATGATAATGGTGTTGCGGAGGATGAGCGACCTTAAACATTCTTGCTAACTGTGGAAGCTAAATGAGGGTTAGCTAAACTTTCCCTCGCTTTTTATATTTAGACCATAATGGGGTATATAGTAATCAAAAAATTAAAACGGCAACATTTTTTGAAACTTCACAAACTCATGTTTCAGTAATGAGAACTAAAAAGTCGTGTAGGTACTATGACAAACAAAATTTTAACTTTTATTTGGAGAGAAAAAATAAGAACTTTTTACCTGGTAGCCATCTTGAGTGTCACAGTCAATTATGTCCCTTCCAACAAAATTTCTTGGAAATGATAGTTCCTTGAGGACTTAAACAATGATTGAAAATTGTTGCGGAGGATGAGAAAATTGGTCTTGGACACATTTATATTCCTTATTATTGTCACTACATTTACCAATGATCACCAAATACCACATGTTTCTTTACTGTAAATGTTTATAGTATAACATGCACTGAAGCTTTTTATTTTTTATATTTTTTAATTATAAATATTTCCATCTCAAAGAACACAAATCCAGTCATGGACACGTTGCGGTAATGAAACATTTCCCCTTAAATGTGGAAAAAACAACAAAATTGGTATTTATGATGCCATTTGAAATCATGTGCAAAATAGTACATGAAGAGATGTTTATAACTGTATCCTTCTTATTTTGATAGCATTTACTTTTATCATCAAAATGTTTCATGACACCTCATATGTCTATTTTCGTGAGAATCACCCAAATGTGTTTGAACTTTTTGGCTTTTAGCATTTTAAATTAGTGGTGAATGTAAAAAGTGTGTCTTTGAAACCCTTTTTTTCCTTTGCTGTACTTAGGTCCAGATTTTTGGCAGCTTTAGCACTGGACTCTATCTCCCAACCAGGTAAATTGGCACGTGTAGTTTGCTTGATCTTGCACATTTAGTGGAAACCCATCATGGAGGTTATGAACAGTACACTTAACAGAGATTGTATCACTCTTAATGTACGTGTTTATGATCTGTTTTTGCTGTACAGTAGGGCTGGGTGACAGGACGATGTAATCAGATATTGACGATATCTTACAAATATGCTGATGCCGATTGCGACACTCAATTGACAGACGATGATCTTTTCTTTAGGCAGCATTAACTGTATTACCAAAGAGCAATACAAACACAACTTCGATAAGAACACACATTTGGCAGCATTTTTTGGGGAACACAAGGGAATTTATTACTTTATTGTTATTCTTATTATCTTTACATTTATAAATTGTCTTTAGTCCCTAAACTGTAGGCTATTAGTCATTTTCCACCTGTTCTCGTTGACGGATGTTTGCATGATGGCAAATGGTGCCATTAGAATTGGGGAGGTGGTTATATGCTTCATTATTTTAATAGCTTTTTTCATTTAGTTTAAAGTGCAATTTCAAAATCAATAAAGCAAAAATATTCACCGACCCTCATCAGGGGGGTTGACGACATAATCGTATATATCGTGATGTTTTTAAAGCCATTATCAACAAAACATTTTTTTACATATCGCCCAGCCCTACTGTGGGAGTGTTTTATGCACCGTAAGATCAAAGAGCAATGTAATCAATGTATGTACATCATTATAGGGTGTCTCAGTCAGCTCCCTAGTTCAGTAGTCAGGCCACCGACCAGGGAGTCAGCCATTTCTAGGGCTGTCCCAATCACAAAATTGTTCCAGTGTACTGAAACGGTTGTTCTAAAAATTCCCAGAATGAACCGTAAAAACCAGGGGTTCCCTTACCGGAATCGTCATCGTGTCTTCTGAAGTCTTTCAAGTCGTTGGAGGACAAGCGCAAGTGTAAAATTATAAAGTAAAAGCCTTATTTTTTTCTCTTTAAAAGAGAAAATACAATTAGATTCTTAACAGTTAAGACAATTTTGTCTAATTTTGGATTGTATAAGCCTTTAAAGGCTATTTTTTCCCTGATTTAATGTTAGCCCCTAGGCCTTTAAGTGCTTGGCTAAACACTTCAGAGAAGTTTTACTGAAAGAATGTGGTGTTGATTTGTCAGCGATAAGGTGGTTTTGCTTTCATGTGGAAATTGTGAACGTTTGTTATGTTTGGGCTTCCCTTGGGCTTCCTGGTCTTGTTGATTTTAACAAATTTCCTGGAAATTGTGAGGTATTTATAAACAGAGCTTTATGAGAAATCTTAAGCTTTATTCTGTATAATGTAGTGACATTGACCTGGTGGTGTTTGGGAAATGGGAGAACCCTCCGCTGCAGCAACTGGAGCAGGCCCTCAGAAAACACGGTGTGGCAGAACCTTATTCTATCAAAGTTCTCGACAAAGCTACGGTAAGAGTAATGCCATGTTGATCTATCACCAGCTCTAGACAATTTAATGGTTTCATTTGCAGAGGTTTAAAGTTTTGGGCCTGAATGTGCTTTGTTTTTGTTCTCACCTGAGATTAAATTTACAGTATCTGTCTTTGAATTTTGAAGGTGCCAATCATCAAACTAACAGATCAAGATACAGAGGTGAAAGTGGACATCAGTTTCAATGTGGAGACGGGCATCAAAGCTGCTAGCTTCATCAAAGAATATGTCAAGGTAAACATTCAGATTTTAGAACCTGTTGGCATATGTTATGTATTGTTTGCCGTCCCAATTGTTTGCGGTTTAAGAAAAAAAGCATACTCGTATTTGAGGTAAAACAAATGAATACTTAACAGTGTTTCTCATAGAATTTTTTTATTCAGCTGCGGTGCGTCGGTTGAGGAATAGCTTAAAAAGATTTCTAATGCATTGTGTTCTCCATTTGAATCATCTCGATATCTTATTCCTAAATCCCAATTCTGATCTTTTAATTTATGCACAACTCTCTACTATAATGAGAGGGAATAACTCACATTTGCAACCAAATTTCATGTGGCTAAAATGTTCATGTTAGGCAAATAGCTGGTAAATGTTCACATTTCACTCACCAGAAAGTTAGTAGTAAGTTTGTAGTTTAGTTGTGAAGTCTTCGGTCGCAAGATCCTTTCACTGCGTGTTGAGAGTAGGAGTTGTTCCGTGTAATGTGTGTTCAAAGACTAGATCCACGCAACCCATTTGTCATTGAATATTGTGTCTTTTAACTTTCTGTTCTTTGTAGTAGTTGTTGATCAAAGCCATACAATTTTTTTACATTAAATTGTATTCATGCATAGCACAGATGAGAGTCTCTCTCGTAAACATGCCCATTTAAAGGTGCTTTTTACAGAAATGCCAGTCTTAAAGGGACAGTATTGGTTTTAGCACATGTTCAACAAATCAATGTAAATACTTGTAAATTGTGCAATTAAATAATAAACATATAACAAATATATGTATGAAATGTAATGTTTTTTTATTAATGGAATACATGGATTTGTTTATTTAAAAAAAAAAAACAATGTGAACAATTATTTAAAACGAATAAAAAATAGTTAATAAATATTTTCTTTATGTACTTCGTTAGAAAGTATAATTAACCGCATTATCTTGAAAATAATTTCTTTCACATGTTAGCAACAGGGACATTATAACTGAAATGTACCCATATGGATCGATATCGAATCGAGAGCTGTATTAATACCCAGCCCTATTAAAAAGACTTTAGAATCGTTATAGATGGGTTATTCATGTTCGCCTTGTCATTTGTGTGTTTATTTACTAGGAGCTTTTGACACTTGAAGGGCTCTGAAAGCCAAGATGGCTGTAGTTGGGGGGCCTGGGTAGCTCAGCAAGTAAAGACGCTGACTACCACACCCGGAGTCGCAAGTTTGAATCCAGGCCATGCTGAGTGACTCCAGTCAGGCTTCCTAAGCAACCAATTGGCCCGGTTGCTAGGGTGGGTAGAGTCACATTGGGTTAACCTTCTCGTGGTCGCTATAATGTATGTTTCTCGTTCTCATTGGGGCGTGTGGTGAGTTGTGCGCGGATGCTGTGGAGAATAGCGTGAAGCCTCCACACATGCTAGGTCTCCGCGGTAACACGCTCAACAAGCCACATGATAGGATTGACTGTGGATTCGTCCTCCGCCACCCAGTTTGAGATGAGTCACTACACCACCACAGGACCTAGAGTGCATTGGGAATTGAGCACGCCAAATTGGGGAGAACCCCCACCCCTATAAATAGATCATATAAACCAGGGGCCATTCCCTGATTTTAATCTTTGGGGTCACAACCCCCCCCCCCCCCCCCCCCTCCCCCAATGACACTATAAGATTTGCACATTTAATGTATTCCACTTTAATATATTGTTGCATAGATGTTTTTAAGAATTCTAACAAACCATATATTATCACAATTAATAAATGTCACATTTGTTTAATGGAGTGAATTAACTCTAGATGATGTTTCTCTGTCTGTCATTCAGATTTGTTCACTAGTAATTCAGTAACAATTTTTGTAAATCAAATTTGACATGTTCTTCATGCCTTAGATATGCTCCAAGTTTTCTGATTTCTTGTCGGGCATATAGTGTCTGCTTGTTTGACTAGAGGGAGGAGGGTGAAGCATAGCTTAGCATCTGTCAGCAAGCTTTCAACCCAGATGTTTGAATAAGGGTGACAACCTGCTGGTTTGACACTCCTCTACTGAGCTCATTTCCCTCTGCATACCTGCTTTAGTCCCTGCTGACAGCAGATCACCTTCATAGCTCTCATCTGTGCATCTACCAGAATGAATTTCCACCAGCTTTTTTTCTGTAAGAGGTGATTTCAGATTATTGGGTAAGGACTGGAACTAAGATCTTATTCTTCAGAGGAGGAATGAAAGATTTGTTGGCCAATCTCCAGTTTTTATTACACCTTCCGTCACATTTCGGAGTCTAAATATTCCTGCTGCTCATGATTTGAACAGCTGGATTTATCTCCAGTGGCAGATAGCTGCATCTGCCATTTCCATGTCTGCTCCTGTGACCCATTTTACAATGGGTATTAACATCTATCTGAAGTGATCCAAACAGGAATGGACAGTGTTAAATGCAAGTTTAAATGGGGGCCAATGTGCATTGAGATGCATTGTGATCTGATCACTCAAACCACCGTCAGACATAGTCAGGAACACATTTGTAGTGTTAACACTAATGTGTCCTGATGCATACTGGAAAACAATTAAGGACTGCCCTATAATGTAATGCACAATCTCTGTGCCAAAGCAAAGGTTTTAAGCTTTTAGTTCTTGGAACATCTTCGGTACACCTGTCATGTCATGTAGTGACACAACGAAGGGGAATCATTATTAGCGATTCTAGTTCCTTAACAGATTCGGTAGCATGGCATTGCTGCTGCTGGAAACATTGTCAGAGGTTTTTTTTTGTACAGTTTTCGTCTGCATTGGTGGAAGATTGCATGGTTGGGATCTGTTAACTGAACCAAAAGTCATGAAAAGAATACAGTTCCATGTGTTTAAAAAAAAAATTACAAAAATGGAATCTGTTCTCGGTTCCCAACTTGACGCATCACAAAGTGATCTGAAAAAAATAAAAATAAAATTAAAGACCCTCCCTTAAGAAATCCAGACAAAGTCTGATCACAATTGGCGATTACCTGTCTCGAAGACCACTTGTAATCGGGTCACCCGAGACAGATTTTCCATTTCTAATCAAATTTATGAAGTCTAACATATCACTTTTGCATCTTGTCCCACACAGAAGTATACCGTGCTGCCTTATTTAATCTTTGTGCTGAAGCAGTTCCTCCTACAACGTGACCTAAACGAAGTCTTCACAGGAGGAATCAGCTCCTACAGTCTCATTCTGATGGTCATTAGCTTCTTGCAGGTGCAAATGAAGTCTTGCTTGAAACTGTTTTTTATGATGTGTTGGGTGGGGGAAGGGCCAGTCTAGCTCTATCACATGAAAACTTCAGCATTCATTTGCATGCAATGAGAAAAAAAAATCTCTGCTTCATGTCAGGAATAATTTTTACATTTAGAGATTTGTCAGTACTTATGATATTTTGGTACCCTTTGAAACTTCCTAGGCCATATTCATTCCATAAATAAATTTACCAAACAAATGGAGATTTTCTTGTCTTGACCGTGTCTTGGCTTACACCCACAGTTACACCCAAGAATTGATGCGAGGAATCCCAACATGAATCTTGGCATTCTTCTCATAGAGTTCTTTGAGCTTTATGGGAGACATTTCAACTACTTGAAGACCGGTATCAGGATAAAGAATGGTGGTGCATACATGGCTAAAGAAGACATCATGAAGGCTATGAGCAATGGCTACAGACCCTCCATGCTCTGTATAGAGGACCCTCTCCTTCCAGGTACACACCACAGATCCAAAAAATTATGCCAACAAATTGTTAGCTCTTTTCCAAAACCCTAGTGAGTCACCATCTGAGGTAACATCCAAAATTTTAGAAGAACCTCATAAGCAGAAACTCAAACAAGCATGAGACTTCACCGCATTTCCGTCGTTATGCATCTCGGACAAAATGAATCACCACTCGCTCACCTCATAATTTAAAACATTCATACTCTAGTCTGATTCTGGAACCCTCCAACGCCATCCAGAGTGAAAAGCTATCAGTGAACTATCGTTGTCGAATTTTGCAGATAACCAAAAGCAGGTGCTGATTAACTGCACAAAAACGATTAATCGGTGAACTTTTCTTTAATGCAGATATGCCATTAAAATAATAAAGTAATTTGCTCAGAATGTTACAGTTGTACTTGGATTCAATTTTATGTGTATCTGGGAAAAAAAGTACATGATTTTTTTCTTGCTCTATAGACATTTTTCTCACACAGTATTTTTGCCTTATTTAGCAGCGTAAATCTACCAAACTTTTAGATATTTTCAATGTATTTATTTGCTGTAAATTTATAACATTAAGCTTTGTGGTTTATTACCATGGAATTTGTTTTAAAAAAACATTAACCACTGATGTAATGAGATTTTTAGGGGAATCACAGTAGATTTTGCATCTCTCTTTTGCATTTTTCATAATTACCTGCTTGACCCGTATAAATGAGTAGTCAAGCAAGCCCTATGTACAGTTGAAGTCAGAAGTTTACATACACTTAGGATGATTCCATTAAAACATATTTTTTTTTTAACCACTAAACAGATTTAATATTAGCAAACTATAGTTTTGGCAAGTTGTTTAGGACATCTACTTTGTGCATAACATGAGTAATTTTTCCAACAATTGTTTATAGACAAATTGTTTAAATTTTAATTGACTAGATCACAATTCCAGTGGGTCAGAGGTTTACATACACTAAGTTAACTGTCCCTTTAACCAGATTGGAAAATTCAAGAAAATTATGTCAAGCCTTTAGCCAGTTAACTTCTGATAGGAGGTGTACTGAATTGCAGTAGTACCTGTGGATGTATTTTAAGGCCTATCTTCAAACTCTGTGCCTCTTTGCTTGACATCATGGGAAAATCAAAAGAAATCAGCCAAGACCACAGAAAAAATGTGTGGACCTTAACAAGTCTGGTTCATCCTAGGGAGCAAATGACTGATGGTACCATGTTCATCTGTAGAAACAATAGTATGCAAGTATGAACACCATGGGACCACGCAGCTATCATACCTCTCAGGAAGGAGATGCATTCTGTCTCCTAGAGATGAACGTAGTTTGGTGCAAAAAGTGCAAATCAATCCCAGAACAACAGCAAAGGACCTTGTTATGATGCTGGAGGAAACTGGTAGACAAGTATATATATACACTGTAAACAAGTCCTATATCGACATAACCTGAAAGGCTGATCCGCAAGGAAGAAGCCACTGCTCCAAAACTGCCAAAAAAGCCAGACTACAGTTTGCAAGTGCACATGGGGACAAGCAGCTTACTTTTTGGAGAATTGTCCTCTGGTCTGATGAAACAAAAATTTAACTGTTTGGCATCATTATATATGGAGGAAAAAGTGTAAGACTTGCAAGCCAATGAAGACTGGTGCACTTCACATAATAGATGGCATCATGAGGAAGGACAATTATGTGGATATATTGAAGCAACATCTCAAAACATCAGCCAGGAAGCTGAAGCTTGTCGCAAATGGGGCTTAAGGACAACAAAGTCAAGATATTGGAGTGGCCATCACAAAGCCTTGACCTCAATCTACTAGAAAATTTGTGGGCAGAACTAAAGCGTGTGCGAGCAAGGAGTCCTACAAACCGTACTCAGTTACACCAGTTCTGTCTGGAGGAATGGGCCAAAATTTCAGCTTATTGTAAGAAGCTTGTGGAAGGCTACCAAATCGAAATTAAACAATTTAAAGGCAATGCTACCAAATACTAGCAAAGTGTATGTAAATTTCTGACTCACTGGAAATGTGATGAAAGAAATAATTCTCTAATATTACATTACATATCTGACATTTCACATTCTTAAAATAGTGATTCAAACTGACCTAAGACAGGGAATGTTTTCTGCGAGAAACTGAGTTTAAATGTATTTAGGTGAATGTAAACTTCTGACTTCAACTGTATAAATGTATTTAGTAAAAGTTTCTACATTTAAAATGTGATATTATATTAATTTTCTTTTTACATTGCTGCCATAATAATGGACCATTTAAAAAGTTTACGTGATCTGTCTCTCGTTTTTCTTTGCCTTCAACTTCAGATTTCTCACTTACTGTGGTGATGTGATTTTATTATTGTGAATAATTTAAAAAATGTCTGTTACACAGTCCTCCAAATTTCACAACTGTCCATTACTATCAGAGCTGTTATCATTAGGTAATTTGGCCGGGAATATTCTCGCTGGAGGTGTGAGAAAAGGACAGACATTTTGGATTCGGATGGCAATAAAATCTCTGACTACCCCCTGTAAATGCTAGAATTACCTCACGTCCCCATTTAAAATAATTGCTGTCCGAATAGGGCTTTAGAAGGCAACATGGAGTCTTAAAATGCTGTCTAGATGGACACCTCACTAGAATTTGGAAAAAGTCATTTTGAACCTTAAATGAATTCTTTAATAGCCAGTGATCCTATGTTTGCTGATACCTCAGTCTTTCACGTTGTGAATTTGATTCAAATCAGGGGCGTGCAATCGATTTTACGACATTATGCGTCTGTTTTAAACAATCACAATCTCACAATTGTGAGATTCAATATCTCACAAATACAACAAAAATATAGTATTGACCTCTCTGAAAAGTGCAAATTCAGTATCCACATTGGGATAAAAAAAGGTACTTCAGTTGTTGAAAAAAATAATACAGATAAATAAATATAAAAATAGTTTCACACACAAGTGATCATCAATCATTTGATGATAGCTCATTGCCTAATGAGGTAAGCATTAAAGTTACAATTTGTCATCTCTATGATGTCTTTAAATCCAATATACTTACATATTAACAACAGGAGGATGGCTACAACGTCTACAGTTGTATTGAACAATTCTGCTACAGTTTACTGTGGTAAATGTGTGAAAAGTCTTTTCATTAATGCTGGTGCAGGGCAGGTGTTTTACTCTTTCCCTCGTCTGTGCTGTTCAGAATGTCGGGGCTGTCATTTCAAATGGTTGATTTGCTCCATAGCTCTTTAAATAAGAAATTCTCAAAGAATTCAAATGTGTCTCATTCGCCAATAAATCAAGGGAAGTCCGATTTAATCACATTTGAGCTGCTCTGTGATATCCTGAATCCAGAACTTGCATTTCTTTGGGAGGCCAGGTTGACTGGCGTACACAGATAAAAAAAAACGGTACGCAATTTCAGGCTTCAATCACCCCAGTGGACATCCATATCCCTCATGAGAAGCAAGTTTAGTGAGAATATCATAAGGTTGCTGCATTGTCTGACAGAAATGTGTACAGACGTGGTTGCATGAGTGTCAAAATAAAGGTGCATCTTAAAAATGATACATCGATGTTTACACGTTGAATCAATGACAGTGTATCGTTGCTTATTGGAGAGCTGTAACCATCCAGATTGATGCATCGTTACACCCCTATTCTTTAGTCATGTATTTCAACTTTTGAAAAAGTATTTCACAGAAACTTGATTAACAATAAAGGACTGTTTTTGATGAACTGCTTAGGTAATGATGTGGGCAGAAGTTGTTATGGGGCCATGCAGGTGAAAGAGGCATTTGACTACGCGTATATAATCCTGGGTCACGCTGTCTCACCTCTTGCACGTTCCTACCCCAACAAAGACAGTGACAGGTACAACTCTCATGCGCATACAAGCACCCTAATATCTCTCTCTAACTCTAAAGTTTTATTTTATCTGGTTGTGAACATCTTTTCCCCTCAGCACTTTGGGACGCATAATTAAAATCACACAGGAAGTGATCGACTACAGGGAGTGGATCTTAAAGAAGTGGGGTTGTAGACCCAATTCCCGCATTGAGAGGAACCCAGGTGAGGTTTAATATGAACACAAAGACGCATCAATTGAGTCACATCTCCCATGTGCTTCAGTCACTTATAAGGTTCCATGATGTTTAGTATGCTGCCTTAGATGATAGCTGTCTGTGCAGGTAGTAGGCCATAAGGCGGCTCACTAGGTTTTTTTGAGGGAGAAAGTGTCTCCCTCAACAACATTTTATCCTGTTTCAGGTATCTTTCTCATTCATGACTCTTGACTGTGATTGATGGACTTTATTAGATTGAGGCTTAAAGGTAGATTAGTTTGGTCATGGAGTATGTGACCTTTATAAAAGTGGCCTTGGAAGGAGCTGATCACTACAACAACAAAAAAAGCTAGACGCAGCTCAATGAATGGAACAGCATGCGGGTGATCTGATAGCTTATTTGCACATGGAAAAGGCCCCTGATGTTTTTCCACCTAGTCAAATGTAACATGCTCTGATTTCCCTTAGAGCAGTGGTGTCATTTTTCTAGTGAAGTTATGGCTGACTTGTCTACTCAATTTGCATGCAGGTCCATCCCATAAAGACTCGGTGGAGCAGGTAGAGTCCAGTACAATGCTTGGTGTAGGTGTGGAGGACCAGCAGCAGAGGGACTCCGTTTCCCCTCACAGTGCAGATTCGCCCATGTCCCTCTCCAGTCCTCAGCAGCACTCCTCTGCCTCTTCTGCATCCTCACTTTCAGGCAGTGATATTGTAAGCATTAACCAGCG
The DNA here is from genome assembly GCA_032164185.1 of Moxostoma hubbsi. NCBI lineage: Eukaryota > Metazoa > Chordata > Actinopteri > Cypriniformes > Catostomidae > Moxostoma > Moxostoma hubbsi. Next base: position 27,405,008 of record JAVLUX010000032.1, read on the forward strand.
TCCAAACTTCAAAGGAATAGTTTTCTTAATGATCTAACCCTCAATGTCGTTCCAAACATCTGACTATTAATCTTTTTTATTTGGCCTCAGCTCCTTCCTTAAGCTCCAATGTAAACGCCCACTGTTCTGATTGGCTAACATCGTGCAGCCCCACAAATGCAGCCATATTTGAAATTCAATCGGAAGAATATGAACAAACCCACAATATTATAAAGTAACATTTCAGGGTTTACACACAACACAGATCCAACACATTGCATCCAAATATATTAAACCATTCATCTCGAGCTCAACTGGATACGAGAGGCGTGGTCTCGTCAAAAGCAATAAAACCCATCAATGATGCTGTCTACCATGGAAGTATCTGTTGCAGTAAACCGATCTTCCGTTCAGTTTTGTGCTGGCACTGCTGCTGCATCCCTTCAGTTTAGAAAGTTTGTGTTGACGTGCCCGGTGTAAACGGTCTCAAGCCGTCGTGTCAACAGAGGCACATGTAGACAATGTTTCAAATATTCATGAATGGAACGGTTTACTTCTGTTTTTGATCTGGTCCAATAGTGTTTTTAACTGCCCCATCCTTCAATAACAATCCCTTTGCAAAGCTAGAATCGTTTTATGACTGGTTTACAACCAATCTAATCTGATATACGCTGAAGACACATTCACATGATGCACAATACAGAGGTGCACATCATCAGAAACGCATCGAAACGGTTAAAGACGTCCATTTAGTGTGTTTTTAAATACACCAAAAATTAAAAATAGCAGAGATGGGTGAAAGAACAGTATGTTGAGAATTTTTGTGCACACAACAGCAAGTGCCAGCAGCTGATGGAACCGTCTTTTAAAAGCGGCGCCAGAGACATGACAACAGTCAAAGATGTCTGTGTAGTCCATGTTTATATACAAAATTATTCAAAATTGTCCAGATGGGTCCCAATTGGTGTTAAGGAATAGTTAGACCACACTAGGCCACACTGTTTGCACTGTGCTCTCTCTCTGTGTGTTTACAAACTGAGACCCAGGGTCAGTGGGCAGGGCCAAGGGCCCGATGATGTAAAGTAGGCATTGATGTTGTTGCTGTAGAGGCGGTCATTAATGAGTACATCACAATATTATGGAAATAGAGAATGACGCATTTTGGCAGCCTGGTTTCAGTAAATGCTTTTATTGCATTGGGGATTACGTTTTGAGTTCTGAAATTTACAGTAGGTTTTAATAGTAGGAAAAACCTGTCTCAAAATATCAAGGAAAATTTGATTCCTCGTGATATGACCCCTTTAGTATTAACATTCATCATATGAAAAGGAATAGCCAGGATGTTTTTTAAATGTTTATGTATTTATTTTGGAACAACATGAGGGTAAATAAATGACTCCCATTCCTTGTCTGTTACATCAGGACTCTGACTCCACACCATATGTCGCTCCACCTGTAGCCCCCTTCCCTCTTCAGATTCTGGCACCTGGTCCCCTGCCACCTGAGCTTCAGATGGGCACAGGCAAAGCCAGCATCATGGCAGCACTCAATATGCCCCCAGGCACCCAGGTCAGGAGATTAGTTGGTTTAGTACTAATTTCTGAGACATAACTTGACTCAAATCAGACGCCTACAGGATGGCGTTAGACTTGGATTTGAGCTTAGACTCAATTAACTTGTCCTAATGATTAGGTAACGCTAGCATATTCTTAGATCTAACTTTCTCTTTGTTTCTGTACCAGGTGAGAGTTTCGATACCAGGCAGTATTTCAGTCCACACTTTACCTGGCAGACAGGTGTGTATGGCAGATGGACCTCCCTCATACCTCCACATGCCCCCCCCTGCAGTCCCCCCAGCTCCCCCCAGCCCTCTACCCAGTCCCCATCACCTTCCAAAGGTAGGCTGTGGCCAATGTGTACTGTGTGTATGCTGTGTATATTTTGACAGTGAACAGTATTTTGACATTTTCGGCAGCAGTTTGTTTTAATTAAAATAATTTATCGCCATGATTTATCTTTTTCATCTAGTCTTCGTTATCGATGACAAGATCAGAAAACCGTTTTGTCCGCAAACATTTTCGTCAGTAATTTAATTTACTATATTAATACTGGCTGGGGTGCAAGTACATAATCATGACTGCTACACAGCTATTTTTATAACTATTTTTGTATGACTGTGCCACACTGTAAAAATATAATATAAGGGGCACTTGACAACTATGCAGCAAGCTAATGATGATTTCCAACAAACATTTTAAAATAATCCACATAGAATATGAATGGCTTAAAAATATGAATGACAATATGTATATTAGGGATGGGAATTTTGAGAAATGTTGTTGTACTCTTAACAAATTAAAAAAAACTAGAAATTGATTACTTTAAATTTAGAATTTGTGTACAACCTTTAACCTTTTGAACCGGTTTTACTTTTTAAAAAACAAGTTCTAGGCATAAACCTCTAGTTTAAAAAAAAAAACAAAAAAAAAACAGTTTCACCCTCACACATGGAAACATACAATTCAGGTCTTATAAAGTGATACAATTACTTTAAAAATGGTGTGAACTTCCTTTAACAACATCATGTGTCCACAGCACCAACCAATGCTTTGGCTTGCAAAGGTAAGATTCAGGCCGTTTTATTGTTGTCACGGCAGGCAAGGGCACAAATGAAAATCAAAATGCAACATTAGAGTAGTATTTTCACTAATATTTAAAGCTGAACAAGTACTTGATTAATCAATTACTCTTGCACACCCCAAATGTATACAATAACTACAACACGTACTGAGGTAACTATCGAAGGCCAAAGATGAATGCAGGTGGATTTCGATTTTCTGATAGTTGTAGTGAACTAACTGACCTTGAAAAGCACAAACTACCTTTTTAATATCATGTGAAACTTTCAAGAAAATATACTCAAAATAGCCAATAGAGGGAGACTTTTAGATGGAACAAAACACTAAATGAAACTGAACATTGCGCAAGTGCCTGTTGGAGTCTCTTTTTCTGTTATCAGAAGCCTTCTTTGTAATGACCTGAAAGATGACCATAAACCATGCACAAAATATTTATTCAGTACTGAATGAAGAATATCAGGAAACAAAATTGTCAAATAAAAAATATGCACATTGTGGCGTTAGCAACACGATTCCTATGTGCTTCCATGTGTGGAGCGCTATTTGTTTCCCGAAAAAGTGCCTGCCTATGTGCCTAAAGTGTTTTTAATCGGTTGCTTTTGAGGTTCTCTTTCAGTGTTGATGCTGATGCTATTTAAGCACTAGACCTCAACATACCTGGCCCATACAGTATTTGTTAATGCCGTCCTAAATTGCCTTTTGTCTTTTCTGTCACCTGCAGACAGGTCCCAAGTTCCCTCTGAAGGGTTTCCACAATCCCGCCGTGGTGCACAGTCCCGTCCTTTCCAACCGAGGCCACGTTCAGTACAACCGCAACACCTGGCGGCGCAGGAAGCGGGACAGTCTACCGGCCAGCGTCAGCAGATAAAGATGACGCTGCTCCCCTCTGGACGCTTCCTTTTCACTTGTTTCCTCATCCACCCCACCCCAGTGGTTCTGTCTTAAAATGATGAGAACCCATTGAGCCCTCCTACTGATGGAGCAAGGACCGAGCGACCGGCGTTTGAAACCCAACTCCTCGTTCAGTAGTTGTGGTGATGGTGGTGCTAAGTAGTTCAGTCTGCCAGTTTTTGTTTTTCTGACCTGTGCAGTCTTCCCAAGGAAGCATCATGAGCAGGACATTTTTGGTCATCTACTCCACAATTCCCTGTTCACAGGTGAAACGTTCCTTTTTGTGTGTCATACTCCTTTTTTACTTCACATTTTCAGTCTAAAGCAGACACCCTCTACATATGGGACAAGATTCAGTGGAATTGAGCGTATAATATTTGTTGTATCGGGGTGTTTCCTAGGTTTTTGCCACTTTTTGTGTGTATGTGTGTAATGCTGGCTTCAAATCCTGCACTCAAGATGCTTCCAGAGTCCCCACTATATTGACTATACACACATCAAGCAACTTTGACCTTTTTGTGCAATAACTTCTTAATTTCTCTGTTTTTCGTTCACTATTTAATTTGATTTTCTGTGTCAGCGTTTTTTTTTTTTTTTTTTTTTTTTTTTTTTTTTTTTTTTGGCTCGTTTTGTAAAAATGTTTTTATTTTTGTAGCGTTTTTAATTTCAATTGATTGTTAACAGATCCTGTCAGACAGGCTTCTTAAGTGGGAAAAGTCTGTTTTAAAAAAAGTCCAACTGTTTATATTCCCTTCTCCCCTTTTCTCCGCATTGGTTGCACCTGGATAAACGTGCATGGAAGTGGCCAGTTTAGATCTTGCAGAATGACTTTCCACTCTTTGCCTATAAGTGGTGCCATTTCGTTTAGTTTTTTTGTTTTGTAGTTTTTTTTTATTTTGAGACTGGGCTGTTGGTTTTATATGTCTCTTATGTTTGTCTTTATGGGTGTAGATTTGTGGCATTGAGGCTGTAAGAGTAATGCTCTTTGTGCGCAGAAATGGCCCACTAAGTTGGTTGCCACAGATATTGCTCCGGTCTGGTTGCGCTTTCATTTATGTGTGTATGTGTGTCTGTCCGTCCATTTTAAATTGCTATAGGTAAGTGTGAGAAGAGAGAATTGTTTTATTGAAGCTGTAATGAACGTGCAAGCAGACTCCAGATCAGTGCAGCTTTATGCAAGGTGCCCTAATCGGACCTTTTCGGACTTCTGAACAGGCACCCAAATAAAACACTAATGGAGAGGGAATTTATTTTGATTCCTTTCTGGAATCTTTGTGCATTTATTGCCAGGTACTTGTGCTAATAAATGCCTTTTCGGTAAAGACCTATTCCTGTACTATATTGTACTGTATATGTTTCTATATGGCACACTACAACTGTATCTCTGTTGTTCAGAACATCACAAGCATACAGGTTATTGTTACTATGCAAGTGGAGTTTTGAAAATATCTTGCTGTGTCCCTTATGAGAGCCATTGCTTATAAATCTTGTCAAGAAACAAACCGGAGTACCATTAATGGACCCAGGCCTGAGAAAGCGATGCATTTAGCTGGCTTATCAAGGTACATGTGTCTGTTTTAAAGGGAAAAACAACCAAACGTCTTGTTTGGAATTTCCTGCTGCTGCTGCTGCCGCCGCCTTGAACTGAAATTTCACTGGAGCGCAAGTTTTCTTCCTGGAGATCAACCGGACTACATGTACTGCTGTTACAATGCTACAACCATGTTAATGGCAACTGTCAAAAAACACTTTGAATGCCTCCTGCACTCTGTATGGAATGACTTTGTTTGCCACAAACTTGTTATGTTAAGTATTTTAAGTCATATCTGAATACGGAGACCCTTAAGAAATATTATGAGCTACAGGATTGCCTTTGTAACTCTTGAATTGCCTGCCTCAATGCAATAGGGCCAATGTAACACTAATTGCAGTTTCTGCTTTTAGATAGAACCAGCATCTTTTGCAAAGAGTGTTCGACACGGAGGCAACTCCTCCCATGTCCTTTTGTCCATCTGCTAAGGACTCAGTTTGCTGTACTTAATAGTTTGCCCAAATGAAAACGGCTCCCTCCTTTTCCTGAGTGAATCTGTGGAGATGTATTGGACAGTGGAAGTGTAATGGTTTAACCTTTGTGGTGATGTACCGCTAGATACAGTGTGACACTCCTCATTGAATATCAATGACTGATTTTAATTTTAGTTTTTTTTTGCTGACGTCTGTTGTCGCAGTGGCCAAAAACACTCCTGAACTTGTCAGTCCTTCTATAGAAAGCCCTCAATGTGGCCGCCCAGCATCCAAGAAGTCAGTCGGAGGAATTGTTTTTGTTTTCCTTCAATATTTGTATGTAATTTTTTTTTTTTTTTTTTTTTTTTTTTCTATATTATTTTTTAAATAAACATATTAAAACATTTGTAGGTCACGTCTCACTTTTTCCTTATTGTTCCTTTAGTAAATGAATAAAACTGCCCTTCAAGGACAGTTGAACTGTTTGCTCTGTAGTTAAAGGAATGTTCCAGGTTCAATGTTTTTATTTTCTTTCTTTTTTTTCCAATTTGGAATGCCCAATTCCCAATGCATAAAGTCCTTGTAGTGGCGTAGTGACTCGCCTCAATCCGGGTGGTGGAGGACCAATCTTAGTTGTCTCTGCGTCTGAGACCGTCAATCCGCACATCTTATCACGTGGCTTGTTGAGCGCCTTAACGCGGAGACTTGGTGTGTGTGGAGCTACCCAGGCCCCCCAACCCCCCAGGTTCAATACTTAAGCTCAATAGACCTTTTTCACAGACTTTGATGGTGTGTTTCCACATTATGTACAGGGGTGTAAAGTAACACGAATTTCAAATACTCACATTACTGTAATTAACTACTATTTCCCAAGAATTTAAGTAAGCAGTTTAAAATTTTTATACTTGAGTACATTTTAAGTGCTGGAACTAGTTTTACTTTGCTATTTTCCCTCCGTCTGTGTTCGCTACTTCCCTGTCCTGATTTTATTTTTATCTATCAACATGATTGGTTAGGAAGAGTCTCGTGACTCCCATTAAATCAAATCACATGTAAAAAAAACTTGAATGACAGCTGCAGATTTGGCGCTATCTGTTATGGATGCCTCAAGCACAGTTTACAGCTGAACATAACCAGCTGCATTGGGAAGGGCTTTTTGCTGTGAAAAAGGCCAATTGCTTGATTGTGTCATGTGAGTTTAACTTGCTCAAGCCAGATATCGGCATTAATCCTGCCTCAAATTTTAAGAAACATATCGAGGTCAATTTCATATTTCTGCTTACTAGATTCTGTGTTTCTATAATGTAGCCTGTAATTGAACTATCCATCACTGAGATTATTGGGCTGCTGTGAGAGATTAAAGCAAAGTTATCAAAAGGGCTAGGCAATAAAATGATCTAGATGTTTATCTGGAAAAAGAGAGATGTCCTCAATCAAACTTTCGAGTAGTTTTCTATATTTAGCCTATGTTTTACATCTAGAACAGGGGTGTTCATTACATCAATCGCAATAGTAAGAGCACCACTGGTTGGTTGGTCTAGATGAAATATTAAAGATTGACATTTTATTTCTTGAGGCCTGTAGCTGCATGCTGTTTGATTGACAGGCAGCTAACGTTTGAGCGCTAATGTGGATACGTGATTAAATGATCAAATGCACTTTATAATTCCGTCAATGCCTGTCTTGATGAGGATTTAATATAAACGCAGTTGTTTATGTCTAAAGTTAATTTAAACTGTGGGACAAAAAGCGTATTTGGATTAAAAGGCTTGACTTGAAGTGTAATTGTAACTGAATCTAGTAGGCTATGTCATATAAAGGCTATTAATCAAACAACATTAAGGAAACGAGAAAACCACTCACTACTTTTGGCTGAATAACTTGAGTAGCTTTAAAAGTATTCATGTAATAGAATAAAACAGTGATATTTTTAATAACACATTTTTTAAATGGTGTTCGTTTTTTAATAATACAGACCCCTGATGTAGAGAGAGTGTTAATTGGTATAATAAATTACCAGGAAAGTAGAGATGATAAAATGATTTATAATTATTATTAGCCTTTATAATGACAGAAAATTATCAACAATTGAGGAGCAATACTTCAGCAGAATATTCCACCAGTCACAAACTTCAGAAAATTGTTCATCCTGCATTAGAATGAGAACATAACTATTGCTAAACTATATCAATGTTGAACATTGCATCTCAAAAGGAGGACAATGTGCTACAAAAAGAAATAATTCAGATAAAAATTCAAATTCTCTTCTTGTTTACTCACCCTCATGCCATCTGTCTATGACTTTCTTCGGAAAAACACAAATTAAGATTTTTAGAAGAATATTTCAGCTCTGTAGGTCCATTCAATGTAAGTGAATGGGTGCTAAACTTTTTACACTTCAAAAAGCACATAAAAGCAGCTTAAAAGTAATACACAACTCCAGTGGTTTAATCCATGACTTCAGAATTGATATGACAGGTGTGGGTGAGAAACAGATCAATATTTAAGTCCATTTTTGCTAGAAATCCTTCTCTCTGCCCAGTAGGTGGCAATATGCATGACGAATGTGAATCACCAAAAATACAAGAAGAAAGTGGAGATTGACTGAGCAGGGAGGAGAATTAGTAAAAAAGGAATTAAATATTGATCTGTTTCTCACCACATCTATCATATCTCTTCTGAAGACATGGATTAAACCACTGGAGTCACATTAGACTACTTTTATGCTGATTTATGTGATTTGTGGAGCTTCAATACTTTAGCACCGATTCACTTTCATTTTATAGACCAAAAGAGCTGGGATATACTTCTAAAAATCTTAATTTGTGTTAAGATTGAGAAAGAAGAAAGAAACTCCAGGATGTCATGAGGCTGAGTAAATGATGAGAGAATTGTGAATTGTTCCTTTTAAGCATGATGTAGCCCCTGTACCAAACAACTTTTCCCATGACTGCTCTACCTCCTCTATTGTGCAGGACATGATGTGCCAAGTGATCCTGCTTATTGAAAATTTTTTTGCATTCCTTGCATTGTTTGAACATGTTTTATGCAAAATAATAATGCTCTGTTGGCATTAAGGGAAATTTATACTTTACACGTGAACTTTTAATGTAATGAATTTAATGTCATTGTTTCATACATTAAGATTTAAAATGGTGATCAGTGTATTGAAAATACCTTTTTCATTTCGTCTCCCTATTATTTTTTGGAATCAGATTCATGTAGTGTTTATCATAGATAAGTGATTGTAGAGCAGAGGAGTGTGGGGCCAGGCTGGAACAACGCATGCTAATCAGCCTGATGGGGGCGCGTGAGGGATAAAGGTGGTCGGTGATGACGGTTCGAGAGAGAGAGAGAGAATCCTCCTGTTTTCCCCAATGTAAAGCGGGTTAAGGGAAAAGAGGAGGTGAGAACCGGCTTGACAATATAAATAATAGTTTAATGATGAACTGAACCAAAAACACAAACATAAACACACAGATCAGCTGTCTGTATTTCTCTCTCTCGAACTGCCTTTATCCCTTGCGTGCCCCCATCAGGCTGATTGGGGACCAGGCGTGCGTTGTTCCAGCCCGGTTTTGCAACTCAGCATTCTATACTCACTACTCATGAGTACTTTTAAATGAGCTACTCTTTTACTCTTACTTGTAGTTTTTAGGACAGGCACTTTTACTTGCACTATATTTTTTGTCACTATATCACTATATTTTATCACTATATATTTTATTATATTTTATCACTATATTTAGTGTCACTTTATAACATTATGCTTTGTGTTGTGTTACCCTGGAATTAGTTTTAAAAAATGAATTACGACAGCTGCGAGGGGGTTTCGATTACAGCTGCTAAGAGACTGACTGTAAATTTGGCATCTCCAAATTTGCCCGGTTGCTAGAGTCAAATGGGGTAACCTCCTCATGGTCTTTATAATGTGGTTCGCTCTCAGCGGAGCAAGTGATGAGTTGTGCATGGATGCCGCGGAGAATAGCATTACCCTCCACATGCACTAGGTCTCCAAGTGATAAGATGTGCGGATTGACAGTCTCAGACGAGGAGGTTGCTGACATTCGTCTTCCGGCACCCGGATTGAGACAAGTCACTATGCCACCATGAGGACTTAGAGAGCATATAGTTAAAATTGTAAAAGTTTCAAACTTTTACAAGTTTTCAAACTCTTCAAAGTTATCCATTTTAACGACAGTAACCTAGGTAACAACAACTCAGCTGGCATGTGCGATTTTTCATTAAAAGTGTCAAAAATGTCACACAATGCATTTTGTCATCATTTGTAGGCGAACTACACGAACACTGTTCGCCCAATAAGTATACATTGGCCTTAACGCGACAGCGGTATTCATCCACTAAAATGATTAGAAATGACAATAAAGGCAGATGTTACATCAGTCAGATGAAATAGTCTATTTATTGAACATACACGCATACATAGGGCGAAATTACTTTTTGAATCACATCAAGATTCAGTGTATTACCATGTATTATGTTTACGCATTCATGCAATAGCCTACTCTTGTTATTTCATCAATCTCCATGTGACAAGAAACAGTGAAGAAAGTCATAATTAGCTGTGTGTGTGTGTGTATGTGCGCGTGTGTGTGTGCGCTTGTGTGTGTGTGTGGTGTGTGTGTGTGTGTGTGTGTGTGTGTGTGTGTGTGTGTGCGTGCATGTGTGTGTGTGTGGAGCTCTGGGGCCAGTTCTTCATACGTCGCTTAATACATCCGAGATCAAATGTCAGATCTTCTAATCGTGCTAATGAGGTTCTTCGAAAACACGTGGCCAAAGAGCAGCCCAGTTTTTCACTTGCTTCGGAGCAAGAATAATTGCTTGAAGGATTTGTAGAATTTCAAAACCTTTTTAAAACAGCAGGAAACACCTTAAAAGCTGCCAGAACAAGGAAAGAGGGCTGGCCAAATGTGTGCTAGTGCTCCCTGTGTTGCATTATTTTTTTTCTTTTTACAGTATTTTGTATGCTTTTTTTTTTTTTTCTTTTCCTTTTCACTTTTAATCTTTTGATTTTGTGTTTTGATATTTTATTTCCTAAATGTCAGAGCCACCTCAGGACCCACTGGAACTTAGTAAAGTACACAAGTAAAAGTGAAATATCAAAAAACATTCTACAAAATGGTAATTCTTTACTTCTGATACTGTGCTTGAAATACCTTTTAAAATACACTTTAAGTAAAATGGTGTTTTTTGTCTGTTTGGAAACAGCATCCAAGAAAAAGGTGGAAAAAAGAACACGTGGTGGTCCTGCACCTCCACATTATACCCCGGCTGAAGAGCTTGCCCTGGGGCTTAATGTTAACAGAGCCATTGTGCAGGAGTCCACATCAGGAGAGAGGCCATATCTGCTGCTGAGTCTGCACAGAAATGTGGTACAAAGGTGAGGAAAATATTAGACAGATCAATTATTTTTTATTCTTGAGTAAATGTATTAATTTCCCCACAAAAGGCACATGGTGTGACCAAGATAGAATATATGGAACTTAAAAAGCAAAAACTCCTACAAGAGATTTAAATGGACAACTTGAGGAAAACAAAAGTTAAACTGGAGTAAATGCTACATCACTGTCAAACAGAATATTATTGTTGACTGTACATAAATGTCTCTTATTGCAGGTAAAAGATGACTGATTGCTGCCTTTAACTGAGAAGAATAAAAAATACACGAATAAAATGCATATGTGTCTAAGCATGTTTGTGTCTTTTATATATTCAAAAAGGTCAATCAAAAATGGTGTTCCACAATTATATCCCATGCTGTTCTTCCACTAGGTTGGTCCAGGTGCACTATAGAATTTGTTGTGAGAGAAAATTGGAAGAGATCCGCAGTTACAGAAATACTCAAACCAGCCCGTCTGGCACCAACAGTCATGCATGCGATTATCTAATCAGACTCGTTCGAGCAGACTGAAAGGCTACAGTAATAAGTAATAAAGTTTAGATTGGTTGAATGTTGCAATTATGGTTGTCCTCCAAGAGGTTTCTTCCATCTTCATACAGGATCTCTGAAGCACAGCTAGATTGACCATCGGGTACTTGGTCACCTACTGTATCTTAGCAAGTCCTTACTCCCCTGATTACTCAGTTTGGCCAGGCAGCCAGCTCTAGGAAGTGCCCTTAGGTGTGTGTCACAAATCACACTATTCTACACCGTTTTGTAGGAAACTTGATTTGTGTTGAAATTATTTTATTAGCTTACTTGTTGAGATCACACAGTGATCCAAGAGGACTCAGTACCCAGATGACTGGTCTGATGTGCAGTTGTTATTCAGAAATATCAGACCGCTAGATGGCGCCACTGACCAATCAGCATCAAGTATTCCAGAGACATGCAAAATAAGTTAAAGCATTTTTTAAAGATTATTAACATTATTTACAGTTTCAGTTAGCGATTGTTTTATGGGATAATATGCAGAAAATTTTCCTGCTCCCTGAAATACATCACTGAATAAGTGTTGTAATGACTATCCTCAAATAAAACTCCTATAATTAGTCACATCTTGGGACTGCTGAGGGGTTTAGATGCTTCCTTTTGTTAATGATCCCTTTGTCCACAAGCTTGCATCCAGTTCCTTGTTTTATTGAAGTAATTGTGTTACAGAATATTTAGAAAATACAACTGAATTGAAAATACGACAATCACCAAAACATTTTAAAAATACAAGCTACCAGGGGTGTAAAAAGTACTCAGATATTATACTTAAGTGAAAATTTTACTTAATTATACATCCAAGTATCTAGCCAAAAACATACTTGAGTGAAAGTAAAAAAAGTATTCACATCAAAGTGTACTTAAGTAATAAAACAGCAAAAAGTAACTTTTTTCCTAGCTGTAATGAAATCAAGAGACGAGATTGTGTGAGAGAGGATGTTGTTAAATTTGATTGGTTTGTTAAGTCACCTTTGTACTGTCTCCGATGGCTGTCATGTTTCTCCTCCAGTGGTATTCACAGTGGTAAAGAATCATGTTAAAATAAAATGTTTGCTAAATTATTTTTATGTGGCTTGTTGTACATTACACAGCAATTTCCTGGTGAAATGAACACTAGAGGCACTAAAACAACAATGATTTTTGTCCGCTTCACTCAAATCACGAGTAAAGCGGCAGATTATCAGTTCATAAACACTTACTTTTCGCTTTGTTCCTCACACAATGATATCGTATGACATAAACAATTTGACTATAGCAAATTACTTGTTTTAATGTTTGCATTACATAACCAACTACATTAACAAGCTAGTTTAGTGATCAAACTTTGTGGTAGCTCATCTGATACAGTGTTGCATGTGTGAAGCAAAAGAACAGGGTACGAGTCCTAAAGACCACGCAAGGCGGCATGTTGGCCGAAAGTGTAATAGAAACACCACAAAATGGCATGGTTGATTCAGTAATTGCTGCTCACATTTGCTTTTTCTGACACTTTATTATAGAGAAAGATAATAATAATAATAATAATAATAAGCTTTGAAGAAAGTTAGTAATGTGGTTGGTTTTGTGTGAATTGTTTAATACCAAACCTTGCTGCAGAGCAGATGGATAAATTCAATAAAATTAATAATACATATTTAAGCAGATTCCACAATTTTTTCAGATCATGATCATTGCTGGTTTTATAGTTATTATTATAATTAATAGTTAATTAAAAACAACAACAACAATAATAGTTCAGCAAATTGGGAAAATAAATTTATAGAGATGATTTAAATATGAAGGCAAGTGAAGAAATAAATGACATGTACACATTTAAGTACAAAAGCCTTTTGTTTTTATATATATATACTGTATATATTTGCAAAGTGAATGTTCATTTTGTATTTTATTTTTTTTATTGAGCAAAACACAAATTAACAAGACATAACAGCTTATACATACATACACACACACATATATATATATATATATATATATATATATATATATATATACACACATACATACATACTTACATATACACACAACAAAACAACAACAAAAAAAACAAAAAAATACAAATTAAAAAATAAAAAATAAAAAACTGAAAAGAAATGAATGGTCATTTTTGACTTCATAACTGCCTAATGTGTAGAAGTAGCAGGTGTTTAGATAAAAGTTTAGGACAAAAAGCATCAGTGTTTCTCACTTTGTGCTCATAGTTTTGAATGAATACATCACATTCAGTCGGGCTGTCGCGAAGCTCAAATCAGACCCGGAATTCCGCCTATATGCAGATGTTCGGAACTCCACATTCCATTTGAAATGACAAATCTCTGGTATCTCGTCTGTCATTTGTCGGATGCAGTGTGTAGTGGTTTCAGTCCAGTGAGACGAAAGAAAATTCTGTGCAATGTAATGAAAAAAATGTAATGAGTGCTTTTCAAGTTTAACTAAAACTGTAAGGAGTAAAAAGTACTTTTTTTTTTCATTGCAAATGGAATTAAGTAAAAGTACAAAAAAAGTACAAGTCTTCCATTCATATTGCACTCGAGTAAAGTACAAATCCCCAAAAATAATACTTAAGTATAATACTTAAGTATTTTTACTCAATTACTTTACACCCCTGTGAGAAGGTCTAAAGACTGTGTGCTCCCAGCAGGCCACCTCATCAGCAAGCAACACCTGGGCTTTTAAGGCATCATCTGTCCTGCAGAGGGCGCACCACTCAAGAAATACAAAATCATAATACAATTAAAAAAATGAATAAATGGCTCCTACCACATCACCAACTGCAAAGTTCTTTCTTTTTTGTTCCATTTTGTCTTTCCTGCATTAGAGGCAAAAATTAATGAATCCATAATTTCCAAAAAATATCCGCTATGTACTGGACCTGCCTCCAACAGTGTCTTGTGTACAAATCTGTGTTGTTAGTAATCCAGGTGAAAAGATGGGTTGAGATTTTAAAAGCAGTATGTTGTTTGGAGTGAGTGGCTCTACATTCTGAGGGTCATTAGAGACTGTAGTTATTTGGAGACTGTTTAAAATAACCTCTATTTCACATAACAGAGTATGCAGTCCTTCTTCAGTCAATTCTTGCTATTTTAAAACTGAAAGAAGTGCCTGTCTAGTAGATCTGATCAGGTGCTCCCATACCCCTCCATGGTGAGATTCTCCTGGAGGATTAAAACTCCACTATATTCCACGATGATGCCTGTTGAATTAGATTTTGACTGAGGACAGCAAGGGCCTCTCTCAGTTCTCTATCTGCACCCAGAAAGTTTTTGCCATTATCAGATCTCATGTGTTTTACTTGGCCTCTTCTACAGATAAAACGCCTAATGGCCTGGATGCAGGAGTCTGTAACAAATGAATGAGTGGCTTCAATATGCACAGCTCTACTGGTCATACAAGTGAACAATACTCCAGACCGTTTCATTGTAGTTCATCCTACATGAAATAATCAATGCCCACATTGGTGAAAGGGGGTAAATCAGCAACGAATCTTTCCTGCGGTAAATCAGCCATTTCTGCTGTTCTATTTTAGCTCTGTTTCTTCTGCACACAATGCAATCAGCTATAATATTATGTGCTGCAGAAGTGGCAATGATGATCCAAAATCTCTTACGAACTTAAGAGAGCGTGTGATTTCTCCCTTCATGTCCCAATTTCTCACGAGTGTGTCTGATAATTAGTGTAGATACAGTACATGAGTGTGATTGGGCAAAATAGCAGGATACTTTACCTCCTCAGGAAGAGCTGCTTTGGATAGACTTCCTCCTACTGAAAGAACTCCATCCACTAACATTGGATCTAGCTTGTAAATGGTACTTGCCTTCCTGATGTTAGACTTCACCTTGAAGATTTCTTCTGCAAAATGTTTTGTTTGAATATACTTGATGATAGACTGCTCGGCCATTTCCAAGTCTGAAACTTTTAGGCTCTGCCTACCCAATGTGGTCTTGCTCAGCTTTATCTTTTGCTGTTCCCTTACGAAAATCGAGAGTTCACTGCAAACTTGCCGCAGATTCACCACTGATCATTTTCACATGCAAATAAGCTTTGAGGCAAACTTGAGGCAAATTGTCCATTGTTGCCAAAGGTTTGCCGGAGGTTCACCACTAATGGCGAAAACCTGCAGTTCTTTTCCATGCTCTGAGTAATTGGCCTTGAAGGACTGACTGTTGACATTAGATCATTTCTATTGAGAGCCAAATATCAAGGCTAATTTGAGCTTCGGGTACAAGGCTACTGTGACTTTGAGCTTAGACCAACTTGAAAATGAGATATCAGTTTGTCTGTAGGGTTGTTTTCAACTTTAACAATTACATTTACAGTTGACTTTCTTTTAATCTCTTGATCCTCCTCAGTCAGAGATTGGATTTCTATGTGAGCTGCTGAGGGCCAATCCCATTCTGTCAAAGGCTATCTGGACCATTAATCCATCTTTTGTTTTCCTGAATCTTTTCTGCATTCTGACCTTTGGAGACTTCATCAGCAGGGGTAGTCTTTTGTGTCTACAAATTTCCATTGTGACATTTCCGTTGCTTCTCATAAAATGCAATTCATAAAGCAGACTCAAGCAGACTTGGTTTGCCACAAAGGTATGGAATCTTGTGTGTTCATTTGCTATATATTTCAATACTGACTCAGATATGATTATCTTGTTATCTTAGTAGCTAGAACTGCTGCAGAGAGCTCCAGTCTGGGGATTGTCATCTTCTTCAGAGGGGTTACCCTAGGAAGGTAATACGTACTGCATTTTTGTTCATTTAAAAGTCTCGTATAGCTCACAATTCCATATCCTTGTTCACTTGCATCAGCAAAGTGATGAAGTTGTGCTTGTGTATGAGTGCCAAAGTGCTTGGGTTTTATGCATCTGCTTACCTGGAACTTGGTTATTTGCTTGAGATCGTCTTTCTATTTAATCCACTTATGACTTAAGCTCATTGGTATCTCTTCCTCCCAACCGACATTCATTCTGCAAAGTTCTTGTAACAGCAGCTTAGCAGGTAGAGTAAAAGGAGCAAGAAATAGTGGACAGTATTCCTCGTCTTGTATGTGGTTGAGGCTGGATTGTGACATTGAATTTAAATGTATCACTTTACACACACCATTGTATTCCCAATGCTTGTTCTAAAGGAAATTTGTCTCTGTCCAGGTCTAGATTTCTTACCTCCTTGGCTCGATCAGGTTCTGGGAAGGTGGACAGCACCAATTTACTGTTGCTTATCCATTTAGAAATGTGAAATCCTCCTCTTTCGCAAGCAGATGTCATTTTCTGGATTAGCAATTTTGCTTCCTCTTCTGCGGTTACAGACTTCAAACAGTCATCTACATAGAAGCTAGACAAGATTCAGACCTGTAATACTGCCTGTTGTCCTCAGCTGTTTTTCTAAGTGCATAACCTGCACAGCTGGGTGAGGATATGACTCCAAAAATATGTACAATCATGTGGTACTCTATGGGAGTAAGACTAACATCACCTCCTGGCCACCACAGAAATCTGAAGAGGTCAACATGCTCCTCTGCTACTTTTACCTGGAGAAACATTGCTTCAATGTCACCCATCATTCCAACTGGCTCCTGCCGGAATCTAATTAACACTCCTTGTTCCTAAGATCAGGACATTGAAGCAACTCTGAATTGAGAGAGGTACCCTTGAATGATGGTAAGGATGGTATACTCCATGGTAAGCTATACCAAACTTTGTCTTCTGTTCCTTTCAGCTGTTCTTTTGGCATTATTTCAACAAATTCTTCACTATTAACATCAAAAAGAGAGAAGTTGGTGTATTCCTCATAAAGCACAGGGTTTCTTTTGAATTTCATCCTTAGACTCTCAAGATGTTGCTCTGCAAATTGTTGATTGTTTGGTAATCAGACATTACATTATACACAGCGATATACTGTAGACTTACCAGTGATATCTGGTTGACTTGAACTGAAGTATTGGCATCACATACATTGCCTTTTCCATCAGTGGGCCATTAACTACCCAACCAAGCAATGTCTTCACAGCATACTGTCCATCTCCCTGGCTGTTCATTATTTCTCAGGGCTCTAGAACTTTAGAAGCAATAGTGCCAATTAATAGGCCAACGTCTGCGTCAATGGTGGGAAGAGACACTCTTTCAGGTAAGACCATCTTGATAATTCGTAGGAAGGGTAATGATGTTGTTCTCATGTAGTGCACTCACCTCCAACCCTGAAACCACATGACTACCCATCATCTTCTCTTGGTATATGGTTCGCAGTAAAATGTTGGTTCTTCTTTTAGTCAAGCCAAGTTGATTAATGAGAGCTGTGGTGCAAAATGTGACAGAGCTGCCAGGATCCAGAAATCAGTTCCTTTGTCTACTTTTCCTATGTGAAGTACTGTGGGTGTTTTTGATCGCAGATTTTACAGATTTGGCGTTTCGTGCAGGTATTTGCTCATGTGGCCTTGAACAAGGCATCAAATACGTGTTCTGTTTTCATTTATGAATTGGATTTTAATTCTGTGCATTTTCCTTTTAAACTGAGGACACACATCCAACAGATGCTCATATGAACTGAGTAAGCAGACAGGCACTTTGGTTTCAGAATTTTGCTCAGTGGGATTTCAGTGAATTTCATTTCACTGTCCACACTGTTTTCAAAGCTACAGCTGGAGGATTTAGGCTTGAAAGCCTTGACTGTAAACTTTGGCTTAGTTATGTTTTGTCTTGTCAGATCTTCTATATTACTAAACACAGGGTCTGTTAATATTTTGACTTGCTTTTCAATTAACTTGACTAGGTCACAGAATCTGACATGACAATTCCCTTTATCTTGCAGCTCGCAGACCGCTGTTCACCATCTTTCTCTAAGATTGTAAGGCAAATTGTATATCAGAGATTTTATATCGGAAGCAAGATCCACATCTCCAATGAATGCTATCTCCTCCATGACATGACATCTGAAGATTTAGAGTAAAAAGGGACTTAAATATTGATCTCACCCATGAATGTGAATGTTTCTCACCCACACCTATCATATCACTTCTGAAGACATGGATTTCATCACTGGAGTAGTATGGATTACTTTTACTCTGCCTTAATGTGCTTTTTGGGTCTTCAAATTCTGGCCAACATTCACTTGCATTTTATGGACCTACAGAGACGAGATACTTATTTTTTATAGTTATGGTGTACCTGTACTGTTGATCAAGGTTATCCTGTTTGTTCTAAATGTAAGAATGCATTATGAATGTCCATAATCCTAACTATATAGAGCATTCAAGGCACAACTCATGCACCTTTCGTGATCGCGATCTTGCAAGCTTTGTGCGATTGTGGGGTGGCACGATTTAGGGCACCTTTCTCTCATCGCGATCTTGTGAGCTCTGTGCGGGGGTGGCCGATCAGGTACCCTGTCGGCTGCCCCAGAGAGCGTTGCCGCCCTAGGCGCCTGCCTATATCGCTTATGCCAGGATCCTCTGATGAGGCAAAGAGGACAAAAATGGTCTGTTTGACAAGAAAGTATGTGATATCATTTTAGAAGATATTATACAGTGTTGTGTCTTGTAAAGTTGCTGGGTTGACTGGAGGTTCACTGAATTTTTCTGAATAGACTGTGTGGGATTCCGGTTGAGCCTGGAGCTAAAATGACTGGCCCAGTTTTAATATCCTTTTGAGAAATTGTCATCATCACTCAATAAACAGTGGAAAGTCTTGTTTGCATCTTTAAATTCAATCAATAATTTCCTATATTTCACAAAATTTTGTCTTACTTCACCAATGTTCATTTCATCTTCCAACAATTCTTTAATGGTGTTCATTCTGTGTGTTAGCTGTGTGTAAAGGGATTTAGAGGAGCAAGGAGGCGAGAACCGGCTTGACAATATAAATAATAGTTTTAATATAAAACTGAACAAAAAGACACAAACACACACATGACGGTCAGCTGCCGTAAACGATCTCTCTCTCTCGCACCACCATCCGCAGTCAGCCTTTATCCCTCTTGGAGGCTTAATTAGCCTGATACAGGACCGGGTGTGTATAATCACGACCCGGCCCTGCCCTACGCCCTGTCACATTCCTCCCTTGTTCTCTCAGGCTGGGGAGCCCCCGGCATGACGTACATCCCCCACCCCCCCCCCCCCCCCCCCATTCCCTGGGGGAGGGCGTGCCCTAAGCCCCATCTGCCGGCAGGTCATCCCCGCCTTCCTGAATCTGGGAGGGGACAGGGGGAGGGGGAAAAAAATACAAATATTGGGTACTTCCTGTTACCCCCCCCCAAAAAAAAACAAAAAACACTGTAATATTGAAAAGAGAGGGAAAAGCCCTACGCTTAGTGGCAGTGGGAGAGATAGAGGAGAGAGAGATGGAAAAAAAATAAATACAATCGCCAGTTCTCCGATTCACCGTAGCTTGGTCCTCGGCCACTCCTCCACCCTCTAATGGACAACAGCCGCACCTCCCCGGGCAGATCAGAGGCAGTCCTCCAGCCCCTGGCGGACGGAACGCCCTGCCGCGTTCTCGGGGATCAGAAGGGGTTTCTAGGGGAACTCTACTATAGCGTATCCCTCCTCCTTCCCGGGTCTTCGGCACCCGTGTAAAGGGATTTAGACGAGCAAGGAGGAGGCGAGAACCAGCTTGACAATATAAATAATAATAATAATAATTTAAAAATGAACAAAAAGACACAAACACACACATGACGGTCAGCTGCCCGTAAACGATCTCTCTCTCTCTCTCGCACCACCATCCGCAGTCACCCTTTACCCCACTCGTAGGCTTGATTAGCCTGATAAGGGACCAGGTGTGTATAATCACGACCTGGCCCCGCCCTCCGTCCTGTCACACTGTGCCAATCTTATTTTTCTGTTTGCCCGCATTTGATTAATTTCCTCCATGTTTTGTGGAGAGTCTTCACAAGTACCCAAATCCTGACATTCCATGATTTCTTTATCAGTTGTTTCATCAGACATATTATCAAGTCATATTATCAAGAAAAACAAAAGGTGCCGTGGTTATTTCAAAAGACTAACACATTAGATCAAAAACTCTGTGGTGCAGCACGTGTCAAAAACCATTGTGCCTGCTTTGACAAATTAATTCCAATTGTGCTAATCATGTTTGAACACATCTAAAACTAATTCCTTCACATCATTTTCAATTAATTTCGATAGCTTGAAAGACATTTTTAAACTTTAAACTGCACCATTTACCATGCTTCAGCCTTGTCATCGTTCAGTCCACTTTGTTGCGCTCAATCCAAGTTAATCCAAATAATTCCAAATCCAAGCATTCCCAGAGTGGGTCTTTAGACTGTTGTAATGACTATCCTCAAATAAAATTAATTAGTCAGTTCTTGGGACTGCTGAGGGGTTTAGATGCTTCCTTTTGTTAATGATTTCATTGTCCACAGCTTGCATCCAATTCCTTGTATTATTGACTTAATTTGTGTCACAGAATATTTCGAAAATAAAACTGAATTGAAAATACAACATTTGCCAAACAAATTAAAACAATACAAGCTACGGCTAAGCACAAACAGAAGAAGATCTAAAGACCTTGTGCTTCCTGCAGGCCACTTCTTCAGCAGTCATAATACAAGGTTTCTACAAGTGTCCTGAGACATCGCAACGGTCACTAGGACAGCTCTAGACTGTGTAAACCACAAACAAATATGTGGGCTGCGGACACATTCTTTGATCAGCCAATCAGAAGACTTGATGTGCTTTCTGCCTGTCAATAAACAGCCTTGTGGAAGTTGCTTCGCCTTGGAAGGGCAACTACCTGAAAATTTTGTGTAACAGAGAAAAAAGTCATGCACCACACAGATTTTGGAAAGAAAGTGAAAGGGAGAGGGTAAGAAAAAAATGAGGCTGAGAAGTTGACAGAACGACTGCTTCCTCTCAGTGATGATGTTTAAGGAAGCTCCAGAGAGATAGTGGAATAAAATACACAGGATTGAGGAATGGAATTTAGCTGATAGGGAAAAATGAAGGAGGGGACTGGGAGAATCAAAGTCTTTACCAAAACACCTCCAAGCAGCTTCAGCAGTAATGAACCCCTGTGAAACTGAGATTGCTGAGGCATAAAATATGTGTTACTATTTTGAGAGACATGCTTGGAAGATTTTTTCGAAAGAATGCTATTTCTACAGATAGATTTGTCCTCCAAAGAAGTGTTGTATTAAAAAATAGGTTTACTTTATTACATCATGAAACAATTTACATATTGCAGTACATCCTGGAATGACTTTCAGATTTCCAGCACCTTCATTGTTTTTCTCATCTACAGAGAGATTAGCAGCCACATCAGATCTCAAAACCACAACTTCTCAATAACTACGATTCCGTCCAAGGATTTTTGGCGAAAAAAGGTTTAGTGCATCAAAATAAAGCTGATGGAAACGCACATTATCGCAAAAATGTCACAAATGTCGACATAATATTTTTCGGTTTAACTCAAGCGCATAAACTCTACGTCGATACATCAAATGTTGCAAAAAAATGGTTTGGAAACAGTCTTTGTTGATAAAATTGTCATTAACGCAAAAATGTAGTGTCACATGACAGAGTTTGCCCCAATCGCTGATAGTAAGATGACTAATTGAATTGTCTCAATAATCTCCCCATTTTAACAAAACTTCAGAGGAAACAAATGAGGGGCATCTGGGATGCGAATTAGAGATAAACACACATTTCTGAATTGAAACGGCTTCAGGGCAGATTTCATTTGCGCTAAACCAAAACCCATGAGACAAAGTGTTTTTTTTAGGCATGACGTCATCACGCACACCCTTTTTTAGCGATAAAAAGCCATTTGAATGGAAACGAACAGAAGGAGGCACATTTCGTCATTTTATTTTTCGCATTTTCACTTTGTCGAATAACAAAATACCACAAAAGATGGATGGAAACTAGGTTACTGACATAAATCATAATGATGTATTATCAAATACTGGCAGCTTTCCATGTTGCATAGGTTGCAAACTGCAAGACTGTACAAAATATTGAAGGTGTTGAGGTGGTATATTGTTAGTTATCTCTTGAATAGAAGTCTTCAAAACTACAATATCAAAGCAACTCTGCTCTATTTTCCAGAGCATGGTGAAGCATACTTCTGGGAAACAATTTATTTAACTTCATAATACAATGTAATTTCTCATCACTCTGATAGAATATCTATTTAAGAACATTGTCGCAAAAGTGGAGCTACATTCATTATATTTTATGGCATAGTATTGTATATATTTTATACTTGTTTCTTCTGAAAGAGAACAGTTTTCTTTTAATGGGAGAAATGAGCTCTGGTTGGACTAAATATGTTCTTGTCTCTTGTTACTCTTTTTCCTCTGACAGAGGACCTTGCTTAATGAACCTGATGATGATAAGGAGACTTCTATAGCTAGTGGTCTGATGTATATTCAAAGATTTATTGGAAGGGTCTTATCAATTGCCGCAGGTGTGCAAATATATTTTTTGCTCTGGGTGCAAAATACAAAGCAATTCCTAATTAATGGATGACACACCAACTATATGTTCAGCTAAACAGCCATTCAACCAGTTATGCCATCCCTGTTGTTTCTGAGTGTCACTGGCATAATGGGTGAGAAGTGTTAGTGAACTAGCGATGGGAGATTTAATTGTTCCATTCATTGTTTAATTGTTCCATTATTCAGAATTTGCCAAGCTGTAGACAGAAGAGTTTCTTACAGAAGATGTTGGGAAGTTGCCATCTAATCCCCCCCCAAGTAAAAACTGGTTACTACAGTCTAAAATATTACTATAGTAAAACCATACTTCATTTATTGCGAGGGGATGCATAACGTATTGCGAGGGAACATAAAACTTATTGCAAGACGATGCAAACTATTGTGAGGGCACACAAAGCTATTTCAGAAAAAACAAATCCCTCCCTGTCTTCTAATGGGCTTTAGAAACATAAACACAGGCGCATAACCCAGGTTAAATTGCATCAAATTACCCAATTATGGGGAACACGTTACATCACAAATGAAGGGAAATCAGGAGAAAAACCAACTGAAGCAAACTTGGTGGCACTGAGAGTTAGTGAGTGACCCTGGGAATTAAATTTGCTGCCCTTAGGTAAACTTTAAAGCACATATGCTCGTCCATGCATACAGGAAGGTCCAAAGTTTTAAGATTGCTCAGATTTTATAGTTAGTGAATCAGTGCATGTCAAGTTGACATCCACTGCACAAGCATTATTAGTGTACATGAGAAACAACCTGTGATCTGTGTGTTACCAACTGGAGGTTAGTTTTAGCATCACTTTAATATTCATATTTAAGGTAGGTATTGTAGATATAATATGTACATGTAATAGTATATTTTAAAAGACTAATGTATTTGTACACACACACACACACACACACACACACACACACACACACACACTTTCTAGTTTCATGCTACTGTTCTCATTCTGTCAAACACCCCTCCCACTTTCTTGCAAATTTTATGCTTCGCTTCATAGTCACAGGAAGAAAAGGAATAAATACATTGAGAAATTACTAAAGGTGTATGTACCAAACAAAACAACATCCACATATATTGTTGACAAAATGTCCAGTGATTAAAAATACCACCCACCCTCCCCATTAACTCCATGTTAACTTTATTTTTCTCTCACTCCATTATTTCCTTGATCGCACTGTGAATTTGGCAACAGTAGGTTGGTCAAAAATGTTGCTGCTGAAATCAGTCTTTGCTTACCAAAATTCAATCAATGCACACTAGTGGCCTAAGCTGGAAGTGTTATTGAACGTATGGACACATGAGACACCAGTTTTTGGTTGAAATGTCCACAGGGCAGTGCCAAAAGTGAGTTATATTTTTAATTGTAAATTATGTTATACAATCAACAGGAATGCAGATTTTATTAACTCTACCCCAAACTCCAACCCTAAACCTATCTGTCAAAGAGTGAACATTTTTCTTTAGAAGAGAAATTAAACCTTCTAACTGTGCTCAACATTGTTTATGTGAACAAGTGGATAACTTACTAGATTTGAGAGGCCTGTTGCTGAAAGCTAGCTGAATAAACTTTCAGAGTAAGTTTCAGTTTGACGAAACCCGATATCGAAACCCGATAGAGCCAAACTGGTTTTGCGATCTCAAGATGCTCTGTACAAAGGTTCTCTGTCAACTCAGAGTTTAACGCAGCGGTGTGACTTTATTGCATCTGAGATGTCACTTTACTCACAGCTGATTGGTTCAGTATCAGTGTGCGATCTGTAACCCAGAATAAAACCTGCTCCGGAGCAGGTTAGTTGTGTAGTGTAAGTTGCTATAGCGAAGAGCACCGGTAAAAACTGACCCGCCTTCTTGAGACAGAAAAAAAACGAACTTTCTCAAACTAAACTCAAATTTACCTGGGTAGCCACAGAATCCAGCTTCGTGCAGCAGGCCACAGGGGACCAGAGAATGTGTTTTGTAGTAGCACTACAGGGAAATGTGTTCACACTTGTATTGATGCAAAAAATGTCTGATGGGAGATGGCCCTTGCCAGCAATGGGGTTGATTTCAGGGTAAATTATCTTTTGGAAGCATCATGTCAATTTCCCTTGCGATTATTTTGGATTTCTTGTCTATTTTCTTTTCTTTGTTTATTTTTCTTTTCATTTTAAATCTAATTTCAGATTTATGTTAAGAAGGTTGAGACTCCTATCTCTTTTATGTTCCAAAGTGTCCTAAACCCAACAATCCTTAGATTCTCTTTCAGCCATCTCACCAGTTCAATAATGGAAAGGATTTTCTCCTCTTGACTTGAACTATTTTTGACATAGAATTGGGGTCTTGACCTGTAGTTGACATTTGTATGGATACAAAAAGATTGTCTGGCTCCATTGACCTTTAAGCTACAATGACTGGTTTATATCCATATGATGCTCTGTGCAGTGACTAGTAATGACTAGTAATGTGTATGGTAATGTGAAGCTTGCTGTCCTTGCAGGTAAGAGGCTCTTCAGACAGATTATTGCTGAGATGCTGAGATGGAAGACTTGAGCAGGGACTGAAATATTAAAGGTTATACTTTCAAACTCACCAGAGATCATTTTATGACAGTAGCCACCCTGCTACTTTAATAAGCAGTCGTCCGACCCAGGGAATCCAACCTGTCAATACTTCTTGTCATTAGAACAACAATTTCACTCATAAGCCCTCCAATCGAAGCCTATTGATGATAAAAAATCATGGCAGCAATGAGATCTGAGCAATAGTGAGATGTCATCTCCATTACTGGAGCCTTGAGATTACGGATGATGCCTCAAGCACTTCAATTTTATGAGGTTTTCTCCACCTAAAGGTCACTCTGGATGTACGCTGCTTTGTACATTAATTTCTGCAAGGGTTTGCGAATGTGCATGGATGTGGAGCTCTTCAGATGTGCACTGCTAATAAGATCATCAGGCCATTTCACTGGACAGACTCAGTAGAGTCAAAATTCACCAGAGAGTCTCACACCCATTAGACCAAGACTGCTTTAATGGAAGCTGCCTAACAAGGGCCTTTTGTGTTGATTTTCAAATGTGCACTGCCCAGCATGTTCTTTTATTTCTTCCAAACTAAAAGCCACATGGATTCCAGGGTGTCCTAATTTATCAACAGCATTTGCTGTGTCAATATTCAATCTCAATTTTCCTGGTCCTTTTTGACATGATAGAAACAATGCAAACCATGTTGAAGAACAATGCAAGAGTACAGGTTTCTGCTACTAGCCACGTTCACATATGAAACTTGGTAAATTGCAGTAAAATTGCTTTATTGCCTTTACTGGTAAATGTACCACATCTGCTATTCACACATCCAACTGTATTTTTTCAGTTTTGCGACCATTCACACATCAGCACAAAAATGCTATTAAACTTTGAGATATAGTTAGTTATTTTATCAGTCGAAAAGATTCTTCATCCACTCGGACAAGAGAATCGCTTGTCGGCTGGATTGAACAACGTTGCTTCTAAAATATGAAAAGAATCTAAAAATACTGGGCATCACACACCAAATGACTGAGGATCACAGTCACTGTCAAGTCGACAGACAGATGTAAACAAACATGGATGTATGGGAGTTCTTCACTGGTTGTCCAACATGATCACACAGGAACTGGACGTGTTGCTTCCGATAGTTCATATACCCTCAAATCAACCCCACACTGCAGATTTAATGACAGCACCATCCCCCACATTTTAATATACTGTAAATGTTTATTCCTTTTCTTGAGGAGTTGGATGCCCTGCTGTCCTCCTTCCCTGAAGATGGTAGGCCACTTGTGGTTCTTGGAGATTTCAACATACACCAAGACAAGCCCCAGGTTACTGAACTTCATGCTCTTCTGGCCTTGTTTGACTTGCAAAGACTAAGCACTACAGCAACCCACAGTTTGGGCAACCAGCTGGACCTAATTTTTTCACGTAACTGTACCAACTAAAATATTCTTGTTACTCCTTTACATGTCTCTTATCACTACTTTGTTCAATTCAACATGACTCTCCCATCTATATTAAAACAGACTCCGCATTTGTTTCCTTTTGCCGTAAACACCGTTCTCTTTCACACTCACGCCTTTCCACTGCTGTCTCTACCTCTCTTCCCACACAATGTATTTTTAACTCTTGATTTAAGTACTGCATCAGACCCACTAGGCTCTACTTTAACAACCTGTCCAGACAGCATCTGTCCTCTCTCCTCTAGGCCAGCACATATGACACCACCCAGACTCTGATGAACATTGGACTGACCTCAGGGCGGCTGAGAGGAGATGGTGGAAATCTAAAGATCCAGCAGATCTGGGTAAGTATCAGTCTCTGCTTGCAACTTATTCAGATAACATAAAATCTGCAAAAACCTCCTATTACCAGAACAAGATCAACAGAACCACAGCTGGTTTAGACAACACACTTTCAACACACTTCTCTGTCCTCCCCCTCCACTGCTTGACACATCACTGACAGCAGATGTCTTCACCACATTTTTTACAAATAAGTTTACAACCATCAGCAAAATATTCTCAGCACCACACCCTATCAAACACCTGTATGAAGCTCTTCTGTCTCTATATTCTCTCCTCTGACTGACACTGAGGTCCCTAAACTCCTCTCCAACCACCCTACCAACTGTTCCCTTGACCCCATTCATTCTCACCTTCTCCAGGTCATCTCACTGTCCATCCTACCTGCACACACATACTGTAATTAACACATCTCTACTTACAGGCATTTTCCCCACTAAATTTAAGCAGGCTCGAGAAACCCCACAACTGAAAAAGCCTGCACTTAACCACACACAGGTAGAACACTACAGACCAGTCTCTCTCATCCCATTCATGGTCGAAAACACTTGAAAGGGCATTTTTCAGTCAGATCTCTTACAGAACAAGCTGCTGGATGACAATCAGTCAGGCTTCAAAAGTGGACACTCCACCAACACTGCCCTGCTGTCTGTCACTGAGTTGCTGAGACCGGTGAGAGCTGGATCCAGATCAACCATCCTGATTGTACTGGACCTTTCTGCAGCCTTTGACACAACCATCAGATCCTACTCTCCACCCTCTCTACTGTGGGCATCACAGGAACTGTGCTTAACTGGTTTAATTCCTATCTCTCAGGTAGGTATTTCAAGGTAGCCTGGAAATGAGGTCTCCAAATCACATCAGCTACTTACTGAGGTACCTCAGGGCTCTGTGCTTGGGCCACTTCTCTTCTCTATATACACAACATCACTGGGATCCATCCATCGGGCACATGGTTTCTCTTACCGCTGCTATGCCAATGACACATAGCTCTACTTGTCTTTCCATCCCAAAGACACAACAGTGACTGCTGGAATCTCTGCCTGCTGGACAGACAACTCAACCTGGATGAAGGAACACCACCTGCAGCTCAACCCAGCCAAGACTAGGCTCCTTGTCTTTCCTGCCAACACTGCTGTTAAACACATCACCATGCAGCTGAGATAAACTACAGCAATGCCTTCCAAAACGGTCAGAAATCTAGGGGTAACCATCGATAATCAACTAAATTTCACAGACCACATCTCATAGACAGCATGATCACATAGATTTACACTCTACAATATCAGGAAGATAAGATAAGATTCATGTTCAGTCACTTGTCATAACTAGACTGGACTACTGTAACACTCTCATTGCAGGCCTCACTGCATGCACAATTAGACCCTTGCAAATGATCCAAAATGCAGCAGCATGTCTGGTCTTTAATGAACCAATGAGAGCGCAGGTTACACCACTCCTTGTCTCTCTTCACTGGCTGCCGGCTGATTCATGGCTCTGATGCTGGCATACAGAACAGTCTCAGGGTATGCTCCAGCATATCTAAAATAATTTCGGCAGAGCTACACACCCACCAGAAGCCTGCGGTCAGCTAAGGAACGGCGCCTTGTTGAACCAACACAAAGAGGCACCAAAACACTTTCCTGGATTTTCGGTTTCATCATTCTACGTTGGTGGAATGATCTTCCCAACTCCATCTGTGAAGCTGACTCTCTTTCTGTCTTCAAAAATGGCTAAAAATACATCTTTTCCATGAGCACTTAACCAGACAAAAAAAAATATTGTTGCATTTTAATCTATCTTGAATACTATTATTGCTGGTAATTGCTGTTTCTATGTTTACAGTGAGACAGGGGAAACTCTACAGGCCAGAACTCTACATGTGTGTTGGCCACTGCCGTTTCAATGAGAAAACCTGTTGAGTGACTTTTCCGAAGCTACACCATTGCGCATTCAAGCAAACGTGTTTTCGTTATTAATAAATGTACCTTTGAGTTGGATTCTTTGTCTCCTGCTTCCACATTCCTTGAACCTGTTACACTGGTGCCAAACCTGGGATTTGAGGAAGAAGGATATGCTGTCATGGAGTCGTCACCACTGGATTAAGTCTTCAGGTCCCTTGCCAGCATCCACCAGGGCCAACACCAGGCCCTCATGGATCTTCACAGAGAGCAGCAGCAAAAATTTTAGGTGCTCCTTTAGGCCCAGGAGGAGGACCGGTGGGTGCTGCGGAGCTTAGTACCCCAGGAGGGGGCAGCTGCGACGTCCCCGGCAGCAGCCCACTGTCACGTGTTGTTCTCCAAGATGGGGCCTCAAGATGATCCGGAGGCATACCTTGAGATCTTCAAGCACAACGACGAATCTCTGAAATTGCCACTGGAACAGTGGGCGGTCCATCTTCTGCCGCTGTGGTTTGGTCCTGTGAGAAAGTGAATCATGTGGGATGTGTGAAGCGCTGGCTGGGGAGGTGTGGCCTGGGCCATCTGTGGCTGCTCTTAGTGAATTTTATTTTACTCTAAATCTTCACTTTCACATCTGTATGTGAAAGTGCAGATTTAGAGTAAAAAAGAACTAAAATATTGTTCGGTTTCTCAACCACAACTATTTTATTGCTTCTGAAGAAATGGATTTAACCACAGGAGTCATGTTTCCTTTACGTACTTTTTGGAACTGTAATGAGGCAGGCGAGAAATGAGGACCTAAACGCAGCTTTAATGAAACAAAAGATAAACAAAGTACTCAGAATATAAAGAAACAAATCACAGGGAACAAACACAGGGAACAAACACAGGGAACAAAGCCCAGAGCATACAAACACACGCGTAGACTGACGAAGAAACCAGGGGAAACAAGGGCTTAAATACACAAGGGAAAACAAGGGAATGAGGAACACCTGGGTATACAATCAGGGGAAAACCAATCAAGAACTCAAGTACAATCAATCAAGTACAAAGGACTACAAAACGTGAACACAATACTTGACAGGAAATACAAATGTCTGGTCACCATTCACTTGCATTGTATGGAACAACAGAGCTGAGATATTTTTCTAAACATCTTTGCATCTTTGTGTTCTGTTAAAGAAAGAAAGATGTACAGTACACATCTGGGATGGCATTAAATGATGAGAGAATTTTCATTTTTTGGGTGAACTATCCCTTTAAAAGTAACTGGTAATGTGATTATATTTTTCATTAAGTAATCAAATAATCACTCAAGTAATCTGATTACAATGTTATAGAAGTAATTCAACATTTGTAGTGGGTTATCTTTTAGAGTAACTTACTGAACACACTATCTCAATTGTTTCTTCTAGACAGCAATTATTTGTCTTTCATAGATATTTATCCTGAGAAAAAGACAGCAGAAATCTCACATCTCTAGACTTTGAGAAGATATTTCGACAATATCAAAAACTGTCTTCAGATGTGCCAAGAGACCAAAGTCTACTATCTAAAGTCAGAGATTTAAATATGCAATCAAAAATTTCTTATCAAGTTATCTGAGCAAAGCTATCCACATGAATTGTAGGTCTATACTCTTTCCGTATGTCAACAATCATCTGTTTAATTACACATAATGGAGAACTCCATTAAGTCTCCTGAGCTATGAAATGGCAATGTCTGAACAATAAACATTACTTCTGTGTAATTAACTCTTATATCTTTTAACCTGCTGTGGCTGCAGAGCACATACCACTATGACTGCAACTCCCCGTCAATCCCACCACTCCCTTTCCTCTCTCCTCCCTTTTCCTCTTCACTCCTTTCCATCCTCATTGTTTTGACTTTCTCTTCCACTCTCTCTGACACACACCATGAAGTCACTTTAGAGAGCTTATGCTCTCCCTCGCTGTCAGACAAACACTCGCACTCTACCTCTCTCTCTCCTCCTCTCACACGCGCTCTTGTGTGTGCTTCAGTCTCTCTCCGCTGCTCAGTTCATCATGTTGGCTGGAGAATGCTGCGTGCAGCAGCGCTCTCTCTCCTGCCCTGGCACGGGACACATCTATCCCACCCGCCACAGCTGAGCACTCTTACAGAAGAGGACGAGCCGGAACGGCAGCAGGAGGAAGAAGAGGAAGACGAAGGCTCGGGGGGAAGCGCCGGCGTCCAGTTGGACCCCATGTTTCGGACGCAGAGAGCTTACCTGCTGGAGGGTCAAGAAGACATGGTGGCATCATCCAGGGGGCTAAAGTCTCCAGATTGGGTGTATGAGTCCTACTACCGTATGAGCCAACAGCATCCTCTCATCGTGTTCCTGTTGCTCATTGTCATGGGAGCATGTCTGGCTCTACTCGCTGTGTTTTTTGCCTCTGGACTGGTGAGAGTCTGTTTTAGTTTTTTTGGTTTTTTAATCCACCTCTCTGTTTGTACAGTACTATTCTATGGCTTTTTTCAATGCATTGGATCGCAATGCTTGTTTTTTCTTCTTCTTGCATTTCATCTTGCTTTCTTAAATGAATAGATCACCAAAAATGAAAGTTCTGTCATTATTTACTAGCCCCTATGTTGTTCCAAACCTGAATGACTTTCAATTTGACATGAAACACCATATACAATTACATGGATGGGGACAAAAAAGCATCATAAAAGTAGTTCATTTGACTTGTTTAATATATTTCAAGTCCTCTGAAGCAATAAGAGGAACAGATTAAATGTAATTGAATTTTTGAACTTTATTTGTTACATTGAAAATCTTGCCTAACCGCTGTAGTCACTAATTCACTTTCATTGTATGGAAAAGAGCAGCTTGGACATTCTGTTAGAAGTAACTCCTTTTGTATTCCACATAAGAAATACAGTCATACATTTTTCAAGAGACACAATGGTGAGTAAATGATGACAAAATTTTCATTTTTGGGTGAATTGTTCCGTTAAGGTGTTTTTGTTTTGTTCCTATTTTGAGAGACTGTTCATTTTCCTCTCTCTCTCTCTCTCTCTCTCTCTCTCTCTCTCAACAGTTTGTGGTATGGGTGCAGGAAAAGGTTTTGGTCTATGAGAGTGTATTTTACTCATGTATGGAGCGCAGTTTGTCTCTGTGTCTCCTTTTCTCTCTTTGGTAGATTGTGTGAATCTCTCTCTGCAACCTCTTGCATTTGCATCTGTTGGTTCACCCTTTATTGCTCTCTTTTCCTCACCAGATGCTCAGTTGTCTTTGTTTATGTGTAAGGGGCTTGTAGATTATTGCTGTCGTTGCACTCGGATTATGAGTGTATGAATGTACAAGACAAGTAAGGTAGAATAAAGTAGAGAAGTCCTAATTTACACGAACTCTGTGTGTGTGTGTGTGTGTGTGTGTGTGTGTGTGTGTGTGTGTGTGTGTGTGTGTGTGTGTGTGAGTGAGGGTGTGGATGTGTGTGAGTGAGTGAGTGAGTGAGTGTGTGTGAGTGAGTGAGTGAGTGAGTGTGTGTGGGTGTGTGTGTTGTGTGTTTGTGAGTGAGGGTGTGTGAGTGAGTGAGTGAGTGTGTGTGAGTGAGTGAGTGAGTGAGTGAGTGAGTGTGTGTGGGTGTGTGTGAGTGAGTGAGTGAGTGAGTGTGTGTGTGTGTGTGTGTGTGTGTGTGTGTGTGTGAGGGTGTGTGAGTGAGTGAGTGAGTGAGTGTGTGTGTGTGTTGTGTGTTTGTGAGTGAGTGTGTGTGAGTGAGTGAGTGAGTGTGGGTGGGTGTGTGTGAGTGAGTGAGTGAGTGAGTGTGTGTGTGTGTGTCAAGTCAAGTCAAGTCAATTTTATTTGTATAGCGCCTTTCACAACACACATCGTTTCAAAGCAGCTTTACAGAAGTTCAGCATTAACAGACGATAAAAATGTAATGTCTATAAAGTCGATAAATCATCATCCTTGTGCAGGGCTCCAAACTGCGACTAAAAATGGTCGCATTTATGACCAAATAAATTTATTTGTGAGTGTAATTTCTGTCAAGGTCGCCATTGGCGACAGTAAAAATTTACTCCCTTTGATTTTAAAATTTGCATTACATTTCCCGAGATACATTACAAAAGTTTATATCAAAAGAAATAGCGGGGAAAACGGAGTTCATTGCAGGAACTAACCATTTCAAAAAAGAGACTGTGAGAAAACACGGTGACAGTAACAAGCATAAAAAATGCACGTGATCACATAATTGCGAAGAATGCTCCACAGACTACACTGTTAGCACGTGCAGTTTTTCTTGCATGCGAGCTACGGGACGAAAAGGAATGGAAGGAGTTAAAAATGAAAATATTTGGCGCCTGTTTTTCCCCCTATAGGAGCCAGTGGCTCCTTAATTGATTTTTTGTTTGGAGCCTTGTTGTGGAATTAGATAAGATATGATTCTTTATAGTGTTTAAAAATAATTAAATAATAATTGTATTAACCCCAGTGAGCAAGCCGAAGGCGACTGTGGCAAGGAACACAAAACTCCAAAAGATGATGGTTAATGGAGAAAAATAACCTTGGGAGAAACCAGACTCACTGTGGGGGGCCAGTTCCCCTCTGGCTAACATCATGAATAATGTAAATAAGAATTATTTATAGTTAAAAAACATGATTTAAAAAAATTATTAAACTTATTAAGTGCTAAGGGTCAGTATTTAGACAGTGATTGTGTTTGAACTGCAAGATTAGTGACCAGTGTCTTTGAAGTCCATCCTTGATTAAATTCCAGAAGTTCACTTAGATGCAATTGTCCTTGTTTGGCTGATGAAGGCTTTTGTTGGCAATAGTTAGTCTATGTATCCCATTTCAAGATCGTAGTCCATGGTGATGGGGCATCTGAAGTCTCCGAGAGAGGCTGGATACAAACTGGAGCTGACGAACGCTATTTACCTCAGGACTGGCGTCCCGAGATAACAGCAGAAAAGCAGATGGGAAATAATTAGCATAGCTGATGTTCATAATATTAATGCATTATAACTGATTCAGCAGTAGTAAAAAAGTAAGCATTATGTGAATGCTTGGTTAAAGAGATGCGTCTTTAATCTAGTTTTAAACTGGGACAGCGAGTCTGAGCCTCGAACAATATCAGGAAGGCTATTCCAGAGTTTAGGAGCTAAATGTGAGAACGCCCTCCCTCCATTAGTGGACTTAGATATCTTAGGTATGACCAGAAGCCTCGAATTTAGTGATCTTAAAGAGCGCGATGGATTGTATGGCGATAGAAGATCCGTTAAATACACCGGAGCTAAACCATTTAGGGCTTTATAGGTCAGTAGTAATACTTTGTAATTGATACGAAACTTAATAGGTAGCCAGTGTAGAGATGATAAAATCGGTGTTATATGATCATATTTTCTTGACCTAGTAAGAACTCTAGCGGCTGCATTTTGGACTAACTGTAGCTTGTTTATTGAGGATGCAGGGCAACCAGCTAATAAAGCATTACAGTAATCTAGTCTCGAGGTCATGAATGCATGAACTAACTTTTCTGCATCAGAAACAGATAGCATGTTACGTAGCTTAGCAATGTTTCTAAGGTGGAAAAAGGCTGTTCTCGTAACAGATGAAATATGATTTTCGAAAGTCAAGTTGCGGTCTAGTATAACACCCAGGTCTTTTACTGTAGTGGATAATGTAACAGGACATCCTTCTAAATTAAAGTTGTATTGTAAGGGATTTTGTGGGTAGTTTTTTGGACCAATAAGTAATACCTCCATTTTATCGGAATTTAATAACAGGAAATTACGCGTCATCCAGCATTTTATATCTTTAAGACACTCTGTCAAGTTAGATAAGTTAGTGTTTTCATCTGGTCGTGATGAGATATATAATTGAGTGTCATCAGCATAACAGTGGAAATTAATTCCATGTTTTCTTATAATTTTACCTAGTGGCAGCATATATATTGAGAATAATAGAGGGCCTAACACAGATCCTTGTGGCACTCCATAGTCTACTGACGTTATTTTCGATTTTTCCCCATTTAAACAGACAAAATGGTAACGGTCTGATAAGTACGATCTAAACCAGCTTAATGCCTGTCCCTGAACACCAGTGTAGTTTTGTAGTCGATCCAAGTGTGTGTGTGTGTGTGTGTGTGTGTGTGTGTGTGTGTGTGTGTGTGTGTGTGTGTGTGTGTGTGTGTGTGTGTGTGTGTGTGTGTGTATTCTATAAATGCAAAGCATTTTATTTTATGGTTACTTTTAGGATTAGTATTTAGTTATAATTAGCTTTATTAAAAACTAGCCTGATCTCATGAAAAAAACGTGTGGGGACATTTTATCAAAATGATATTATGTGGGTTCTTACACATATCATGCCGAGCTGGAATGTCCACACAAAAAAAGCAAGTTGCATTTTCTCCCAAACAGATAACCTAACCAATAATGTCACAAAAATCAATGTGAAATGAAAAACAGCTGAGGTTTGTAAGGTTATTGCTCTATTCAGTTTTAAATCAACAAATACTCTCTTCCTACTCTAAGCATTAAACCTAACCAAGATAGTCATAAAAAGCAAGCGTGAGATGAAAACACAATTGCTGAAGCATCCACATCATTTTATTATCATAGCAAGCACAACACTCTATCAGTTCAGATATGGTGCAGTTTGATTAACTTATATATGTAGTTGGTAATGCAATGCAAACCTTACAAGTCATGAATTGTAAACTACAGTAAAATTGCTTTGATGCCATAAGATAGCATAATGTGAGGAACAGAGTGAAAAGTATGTTTATGAACTGATAATGTGCCATTTTAATTATGATTTGTGTGAAAGGAAATAAAAGTAATTGTTGCTGTTGTGCCTCTAGATTTTACTTAACCTGCAAACTACTGCAATACATACAGTACAGCAAGCCACGTAAAACTATTTAGCAAAAATGTAGTTATCGTAACATGATCCTATGAGAGTGTGTGTGTGTATAGCTTTAGAATGGGAACAAATTTGTCCAAAAAAGTGAGCTAAATTGGACAAAACCTACCTATTTGGATATTTTGTGTACCAACGTGTGTGTGTGTGTGCGTGTGTGTGCGCGGTGAGGCTCTTATCTTGGAAACAGCAGTTTTACACAGACCAGTTAAAGGAGCTAAAAAATGTCACAGATGACAAACTTTGCTTTAGCGTCGTTATCTTCGTCATCTCTTTCGGTTTACTCCAGCCCTCTTTGACCTGGACAGAAGTCCTGCTTATCTTGTTTTTTCACAGCAAATCTTTCTAATGATTGTTGCTGCATTGTCCTTAGAGATTAAAGATTGACGGAGTGCTGGTGGAATCGTGCGATAACTCGGTTAAAAACAAGAACGAAAGTTCACATCATTTTGAAAGCCACATTAATCAGGTGCAAGCAATGGTGCGTTAGTTAATTAAAGTTGTTTTGTTTTTAAATGTACAGGAAAACATTGTGCACTGAAGAGTTAAGAGGAAGACATGGCCATTGCACATAATTTCAACAACTCAGGATGTTGGTACATTTCACTTAGCACAAATTCAATTTACATTAGAGCCTGCTAAAAATATTGTAGATTCTCCCTGACTCTGAGCAGTGGGTGCATAGTAATGCTTTAACCTAAAAACTAGATTTTTACATTTTCAGAAGGCAATCAGTGGTGCATACCTGTGCACGATGCTAGGGTGCTCCAATGCAATTGCTAATGTTCTGAATAGGCTTTTTTTTTGCCTGAAAAGTCTGATTGCTTAGAAGAGTAACAGGGCACCTCTCCTCTACAAGTCACATTATGTGATGTATCATCATGTCTGTAGCACAAACAAAGAAAAATTAAAAATGTAGGATTTAGCGGTTTTAAAAAATCTTCCCACTGTAAAAATTAAAAGATATTCAAGGCACCATTTGGGGTTCCTATGTTGGCACACCAGGAAAACCCTCTGAAGATCATCCTGACACTCTTTCAGTTCTCTGAGAATCTTAATAGGCTTCCACATGGCTCACGTCAGGATTGCCAAATACATTGTCTACTGAATGAAGCACCAGCGTTACCCACGGCGCCATATTGCGCTGTGTTGTAAGGCAGCGCTCAAAGTACAAAACTATTTAAACTTTGATCACATTGCCTTTTGAAGTATCAAAATGCAAAATAATTTCCAGACTGTTTGCAAATATACAAAGTCTGTCTTTGCAATTGATCCTTCGCAAAGCCCAGCCTTAAAAACGCTTCTGACCAATCCTGTTTTAGCAACAGTTGCCCTGCCGCCATTACTCTGACACACATTTGATATTTGCCAATGACAGTCTATGGAAGTAATGTGTATTTGAGTACTTTTATGTTGGATCTTTTTCAAAATAAAAAATAAACATTTAATGGTCATTTGCAATAGTGACACAAGTTATGCAGAGAGGATGCACGCAGTGTTTTTCTTTCTTTAAATTTTTCTTTTTTTTTAATCTTTAAATCAATCCGGAGAAGAGCATGTTTTGGATTATACTGTGTCAGCTCTCAATCCTAAATGAATGTATAACATCTGCAATGACACCTACATTTACTCCAAGGTAAATTAAAGCAAATAACTGAATGTTAATCATTTATGTATTGATTAAAAATATGCGTCATTCATGGTAATCTGCAGCGCTTGTCAGAGCAAGCAACCCTAGCTAAGGGGGGCAGAGCTTAGTGAAGAGTCAATAACAAGTCCAACTTAACACCAACATTTCTAGCTCACTAATGATGTCTTTTAGAGTACAATCTACGTTCAACAAATTGAATGTTTCAGAATTTCTGTTAATTCCTAATTGTTTTCCTTATGTGTCCTAGCATCAAGATCCCTCAGTTCTTTTAATTAATGCGAATTCTCCAAGAACATCCACTTTTCTCTAAATACAACTTTTCAACACACGTTACTTTGCACACCTCCTGCTTTGAAAGCTTGTCATATAGAGGGCATAGTGGAGCTTGACACTGACGTTGAACAGAGCCCTGATGCTCCCAACACGAGTCATCTGAAAGCCACTTTCCTGCTTGAACTCTAAGGACCATTCTTTTTTTTTCAGTAATCCCATTATAAGAGAAAGGCTCTGAAACCAGGAGGTCATCACTTTTGCATAATTAGTGACAAGTGTGATTTGGAGGTTACATTTTTCTCCTAACATTACATTTTTACTCCACTGATGGGTAGGTTTTGATTTGGGGCTTGGGTTGAGGGGGTTCAGTTCATAAAATATGCATTCTTCTTCACTGTATTGCATTCTGTATAGCTGAAAACAACTTGCTTGACTACTCGCTTTTGGCGCCCCTCCATGGACATTTCACCCAAAAAATGGAGCTCAGGCATGCCAATAAGCTCCATAACACTTACCACTTTGACCACCGGGGGCAGTGTTTTGCATTTCTGTAGGCATAGACCGATTTCAGATAAAGATCAGTCTGCCTCCAGAGGGTTCTGCCAGTGTGGTATTTGGAACCCACAACGGTGCCTCGATTTTTACTGTGCGTATGTGCAATGGCAGTAGTGATGCTTGCCATAGTAAATGAGTACTTTGTAATTAAGAATCTGTACTGCTAACACAAAAGCTTTCCTCCCAGCCTCTTAATGAGCCTTTTATGAGCTTCAAGATTAGATTTTTTAATGACAATTAAATTCTACCAATTCTCCCAATTCTACCCTGTTCAAATTACACTGATTCTTGAGAAGAGGAGAGCTGAATCTTGGAACAGGCTATTTGGCCAAGAGCCACAAACCAACATCCTTACTGCTCAAATACAACCACAAACACAAACAAGCACATGCACACATTCCTCATCAACAATCTATTTTCCTTTCAGCCTAAAGTTGACCCGTAAAGAAAAACCTCAAGCCCAGTTAAAATTTAAGAGCTCCAGGGTCATTTGCGTACACTACAAAAAGTTTCTCTACTCAGTATTTAGAGGGCCAAGCAGTGAAGCTGCTGGAACCGTATTATATTTGTCCTGATTTTCTTTTTTTTTTCTTCTTTTTTTCTGTCCTAAAAGTGTCTGGGCATTCCCTTAGAACAATCTGTCTGCCGATCATAACACTGGTTAGAACCCAATTTTTTATGTGTTTATCCCTTATATGGATGAACGCTCCATCGTCTAAAATACAGAGTCTGGGGCAAAATGAAATTTGAATGCCCAATACGTCACACATAAAACTCTGAACCTTCAACCAAAATTCTTGGATTTTAACACACAAACAAAAAACATATGTATCAGGGTTCAATGGAAAGGAGGAGGCTGGAACCCGATGAAGCATCAAAGTAATGTTTTTAATAAACTTAAACACAAAGACACACAAACGTAAATGTGTACAGGTCAGCCTGTAGCTCTCTCTCTCCGGAACTGCTGCATCTCGTTGCACTTATCCCTCACCTCGACCCGGCCCCACCCTCCTCCTTGTCACACTCCTCCCTCCTTTGCCTCAGAAACGGGGTAGCCCCGGCATGACGTACATACAACAAACCCAAAAAAAGGGGAAAACAAAACAACTAAAAGAGTAGAGGGAAAGGCCAATATGGAGCGACAGTGAGAGAGAGAGAGGAGAGAAAGGAAAAACAAAATCGGCAGTTCCCAAATATGCCGTCACCTGGTCCTCGATCACTCCTCTACCCTCTAGCGGACAATAGCCACTCCTCCCCGGATGGACCGGAGCCAGTCCTCTGACCCCTGGCTGACGGAATGCCCCTCTGCGTTTTGGCGGCCGGTTGGGAAGTCCTCCGCCCCTGGCTGTGGCTCTACCTCTCCAGGTGGTCGGTAGCAAGACTCTCCTCCCCTCACGAACGCCGGACGTTCTTTCGACCCTGCTGCATTTTGGCGGCTGTTAGGGAACTCCTCCGCCCTGGCAGCAGCCCCACCACTCCAGGTGGCTGGCAGTGAGCTCCTCTCTCCTCCTCTTTGGGTTGGATGGTAGTGGCAAGGACTCTACAACGGTGTATCCCTCCTCCTTCCTGAGCTTTGGCACTAATGTTTTTGGCCTGGGCCTGCCCTCCTCCTTATCACACATATGTTGTGTCTCCATCTTCTGAATGGCAGCGCCAACACTCTGGACACTTTTGTCCATACCGAGTGCAAATGTGAGAGAACAGTGTGTAACATTATGTAAAATTAGTTTGATAGAAAGACTTTGCAATGATGAAAGAGTGGTAAGAACTTCCTGTTCAATACAAAACCAGGGAGGGATTTTTTCCGGCATTTTTAATTTCATAAAAAACCTACTACCCCAGACAAAAATATAAGCTACAATACAAATTTGTAGCTTCTCTGAATCCACCAGTGCCCCACAGTGATATGGTCACTTGATTTTCCATTCCTGTAAGACATTTTTTTACAATTTCGATTTATTTGAAAAACCTACTTTTTTTTTTAACTTATCCTAGGCCTTTTACTCGATTCTTACAAAACTTGGTATATATCATATACATACCCACCTGACATAAAGTTATAAAAAGCATTTTGCTGTGTTGAATCGATCCAAAGATATAAGCAAATATGTTTTTGGTGTGGCCTATAATAACTAATTAGTCTGTATTTTGTCTGCAATTTTCAAACTTAACAAAATTTGTACACATGGACAAGAGAACACTCTGAGATAGCATAACAAGTTTCATTCATTTTTGATGCTAGTGGGCACTATAACTTAAGACAAAATAGCTGTCCACAGCATCCACAGGAACTTTTCTGTCAAATTTGTTTGTTTTGGTCATCCCACTATATATGCTTGGCCCCCGACAATAGTCGCATGCTGCTATATTTTTGTCTTGTTTTTCTGTATCTCCTGAAGAAATATGATAATATGGAGTGGGATGGAGCAGACATACAGGTTGATCCATTAGGTGAGTAATGGAGACGAAGGCGTCACACTGATGTAAGCTTCACAGCTTATTGGATCATTAAGATTCACTCATAGTCCCTTTATTGAATTCAGTTGAGCAAAGTGATATGTGCACTCAATGACGCCCCCCATAGCATTTTTACAAATGTATTTTTGGCTTTTGCTTGGCTAAGTTAAGTTGAGTTTCTTCATTTGTTCCATGGAAGAAAGAAAGTCAGGTTTGGATTGATAGAATTTCAATTATGGGGTGAACAATTCCTTTAAATCTGGATGAATGCAGGGCTGGAACTAAGATGTGGTCTTTGGGGGGCATTTTGAATTTTAGGGTGGGCAAGAGAAAACTGTAAAAGATGTTGATCAAAGGCCATTTAAACCTGTGTTCTGTGTCAACACTATGGAAAATTAAATCAACCATGAAAAATGCATGACCTGTCACTACCAGTAGAAAGATTTATAGGTGCACAATTACAGATGTGGAATTTCACACAATGCAAAATATATCACAAGAAGCATTTCCTTGTTCATCTATCTTTTCTAATTTTGGGCTGTCATTGTAAACAGAGATTAAGAAAAGTGTGCTTCTGTTTTTTAAAGTTAAAAATACTTGAGGATGTGGGCATGGTGTAAGTTTACATTCTGCTGACCGCCAGTGGCATGTTTTACATTCTTCTGCCATCAGCAAGTTGTGCTGATTGCTGCAAGCCATACAAAACACACTTATAAACAACCCATCCCAAACACATATTAAACTGCGTCACACAGTCAAATGGACAGGAAGGGGCCATGGAAGGGATACAGCTATAACAAAGCATCCCCCTGTGTGCATCTGTCTGCCTTTGTGGCTCCTGTAAAATGGACTTATATGGACTTAAATGGGCTCAAAAGCACAATCAACTGACTGCATAGGCTCTGGCCCCTGATAGCGTAAAGAAAGATACCAGAGACAAGTCTGATTCATGCTGTAAGGGATGAAAGAGTGATGACAGTGGGAAAACAGGACAGAGGAGAGCTGCTGGCGTTATGTCTAAAAATTAGGGTATTAGGGTTAATCATGTAGGCAATGAATCAGCATCTCATCTGGACTTTAATGTAGACATTTAGCAGTAATAATTGCCTTTGAAATATCAACTTTAAGAGGGAAAACAGGGTAAATGAGATGGAGGCACATTGTTAATGGTGTTTGCGGAGGCAAACATCATTATTATTAATATTGCTCATTCTTAAAGACCCATTGAAATGGCTTGATGAGATCCGTTTTCTTTCCAATGTTGAAGTATTTCCTATAAAAGGGCTTGTCCTTTAAAAAAAGATTTAGTTAAGTCACACAGAGTTGTAGTCGAGACCAGCTCGTCCATGTCCAAGTCCAGATCTGAGACCAGAGCAGGTTGAATCAGAGTAAAGAGAGAGAGAACAAAAAAAGGCAGAGTCTGAGACAAGACTCATATAGGCCTATGCAATCTTAATAAATGTGTTTAATGTACAGTGTATACATCAAAAATAACTCTAGGCTCTTCCTATATTGCATTTTATGTACCACATATATTATTTGGTCAAACAATATTACCAGTTGAGAATAAGAATTAAATCAATGCCAAATATATCACAGTTAAGTGATATATAACAATATATCTAGGTTAAGTGAACAAAATTTGATTACAATGTCAGTGTTAACAAGTCAGCATAAAAAAGGTACAAGGTGCCTATGTGGCTTTGCATGGCAATATAGAGTGCCTGCTTCAGTGTACTATTATTATTGCATTTATTGTAAGAAACTTAAGTTAAACATTTATGCTATATAAAAACAGTATTACTGTACTATAACTAAAATGGACATACAGAATGTGGAAAACTGAATAAGTATGATATACTGTACAGTATATGCAGTAAGTGAATCTAAACCTTTACTTTGAATTTGTTTATGAGGATTTCCTCTGATTGTAAGTCAGGCAACAATTTCTGCTTCTGCCTGCAAGATTTTATCTCAGAGTTCACTCAAAGTTTTTTTTTTTTTTTTTTTTTTTTGCAAAAATAACACCAAACCATAAAATTATGATGACACTGAGAGAAGTATTTTGAACATTTTCTTCAGTATGTGTAGCATTCGTGTAACTATTAGCTATTTCTAAAAGATTTTGGA
Source organism: Moxostoma hubbsi (assembly GCA_032164185.1). NCBI lineage: Eukaryota > Metazoa > Chordata > Actinopteri > Cypriniformes > Catostomidae > Moxostoma > Moxostoma hubbsi. The sequence goes on from JAVLUX010000032.1 coordinate 27,448,096, forward strand.
GGCTTTTCAGAACGAACACGTTCTCATGCAAAAAAAATAAAAAAAATGCAGTGCAATGGATAGAGCAGAACACAGGTGTCTTGAGATGCATTTTTAACAGCTGTTAACTTTTAAAAACTGCCACTGTTCTAAACACAACCCAACAAAAACATGCAGTGCATAATGAGTCATCAATGTATTTGGACTGTTTTTCCAGGAAAGGAACATCTGTAAATGTTAAATGTGTGTATGTGATTAAAGCTTTTTGATTTTTGCTAACAGATTTGGACTAAAAGGCACAAATTTCCCACTTTGATTTCATGGGGTTAGGGATTTGAGCAACCCCTTTGACATATTTGTGCAATGGACATGGATGATAACGCAAATCATGTGACTTTTGAGGAGAGGTGTGCTTTTACTTTTCTAAGAAATCAGATTTACTATTTTGGCCTGTTGGATGATAAAAACAGGTGAAAGAATACCAGAAACTAGAACTCAGACCAGAATTACAGGTCTGCAAGGACCTTAAAATGGAGCTCGAACCCGACCAGTACACAAGATTGTGTGGCCAGACATGTGTGAGAGCTCATGTGCACAGAAAGTTATGTTGGCCTCTTTCTTTTTTCATTAACTTCAAACCAATTCTATATTTAAAAATACAAAACCCGACGGTTTGTCGGGTCTCATTGGGCTTGGGTCAGGTTGCACAACACCCCAAGGCACTTTTTTACCATCGGTTGGAATGTTACCATTGCTGAAACATGCCGTTTTTAACCAATTCAGGACAACTGGTATGGTTATGGTTTCTTTTTGACTGTGGTGCTGTGATATCAGGATTAGAATGGACTGACTAAGCAAGTGACCAATTGTGAGTCGCCATGTCACTAAAGCGTTACACCAGCAATCGTTATATTCTCCTGTCCTGGTACGCTTAGTTTACCGTGCTTAGAATTCCAGTTTATAATTGTACCATACTGAACAATGTTTAAGTGGAAATGCTACTGGAACTGTTTCTTACAGTGATCAGAACCATTTGGCCCAATGGTGGAAAAGCCTTATAAGCACCTAGAACACCCTAGCAACTGCAGATGGCAGAGTTTTCATGGGCAAACACCACCACATTTTCTTCCGAAAAAATTAAGAGCTCATTTCAATGCATGAAAAAGTAAAAAAAGGTGTGAGCACATATCTATCTGTGTGTTTGATGAAGAGAGAGGATGTGTTCCCCAAGAGTTCATTGAGATTCAATCTGTGTGCCAGTGTTTCCTTGAATCTGTAGTACTCCCTGGGGTGACTCCTCTAATGACTGGTGACTCATACTGTGGTACAGGCATAATATTACTCTGAATTTGCCAGCTCAGCTCTCTCTTTCAACATTCACACACCACACACACTCACACACATATACATCCATCAGAACCAAAACGTCACGTAAAATGTTATCAGTATCTGCCATCCTATGCCACACACACACCTCAAATAAAAATGATTAACTTAATTGAATTGTGTGGCTGCGTCTTGTCATTTGTTTGTTTAATAGCTTTAAAGATGATCTGTGGATGAAGTTATCTTTGTCCAATTCAAACCACAATAAAACCACCATTGGTTTTCATATGTCATGAGCCATCTTAAATATAATCTGCATAAATAATATAGATATTCAAATTCTGACTGTATGCTCCAGCAGAAGCTCTGTCTATTTCTGTCTCTGTCTGGAGTAGCAGTCTGTGAATCTGTTTCTTTGAGCTATGACTGTCAGTCTGGACTGAGTCCCTACACACACACACACACACACACACACACACACACACACAGTATGCCAAGAACTGAATATTTCTGAGAGCTACAGGTAGAAAGAGACTTTATAAAAGGCTGCGGGAGTGTGAAAAACCTTCATATGCAGACTTTGTTTGCCCTTCAGATCAACATGAATTCAAAACTGACCTTAATTAATTTCTTCCTAATTACTTAAGTTCATGATTTTATGGTGCACATTTCATCAGTGCTATGTTATGTTGTCCTATTATATTAATTTGCTCCAACTCTGACACATCTTTCCTTTTCAGCTTATCTCGCTTAGGCCACATGGAGTACCCAATGTTAACTAATGGCCGAATATCTATTGTTTTATAATAGCTATTAACGGCCATTGTTTTAAGCTGCTGTTGTAGGTGATTCAGCTTTTCTAAAATCTTCGTTAATGTAGTAGTTAAATGCTGATTTTTGTTAATATATTAAAGTTACGGCAATAATAAAAAAATAATCATGGATTTGAAAAAGAAGCATTACCATTGGGATACGATGAAATGCTCTCAAGAGTGAACTTGACCTCCACTTTCCGGTCAGAACACCTTCTGAAAAAGTGTGTGCCAGCATATTTGTTATACATGGCCTAGGCCTGTGTATTTAGTTTAAAAACAAATACATACATACATCATATTTTAATTAAAAAAAAATAAACAATACAACAATATACAGTATATTGTAATTAAAATATAATTTACAACAAAAACGTGAGGTTGCAAATTTTATTTAACCGCACGTAGGAATAACATGTTACTAATAACACTGATTAAAGTTTTAGTAACAAATCTTAGCCTAAGTATACGAAACAGCTCTTGCTTCATTTCTGAAAGTAATGATAACTTCAGTTTGGTTCTAAATACTCTTCAAAAGAACTGGTTCAAAAGAGAAATTGACTCATGACTCAAACAACACTGGTCGGGCTGTTTGAGTGTAAAATTTCTTTACAAAAATATTTATTTTGCTGTGGATTCAGTAGTGGCATTGTAAATTCAGTAATGGCAGAAAGTGGTATAGGAAACAAGGACTGGCAAGGGTTAACAGCCGAAACTAACAAGCCAAACCCTCACCCCTTGGAGGGAAAATTACAGTAGATGTTAATGGCAGAGATATTATAGAACTCAAAACAAGTCTGACAGTTGAGTCTGAGAAGTTCAGGGTTTCTATTATACTATTTGTGCCTTTGTTTGTGCAAGGGAGCTGAATCATAGATATCAGTCTTTCAGTGGTTCACTAAAATATGTCTGTTTGCTATGTGTTCCTTTACAGTGCAATTCTCAATAGACTGTTCTCTTTCTCTTTAGCTAGTGAATGCCTCAATAAATGAACCATGTACTGTCCTTCTGTTGTGACAGGACATGGAGGAACACATGGCCTTTATCATCACTGTGCCCACAACACTTGCCATTTTCCTCACCATCTTCATCCTCGTCTGCATCGAGTCAGTCTTCAAAAAGCTTCTCCGTCTCTTCTCCCTACTTATATGGGGCTGTCTGGTTGCTATGGGTTACCTCTTCATGTTCTTTGGTGGGATCATCTGTCCATGGGACCAGGTGAGACTTGAGTGACAGTAATTTTATAGCTTTTCAATTTCAATGTCTTCTTCAACTATTGTTCTTCAGTGGCTTTTCTCTATAGAGAAATACATTTTTAGAGATAACATACAAACCTACCAGAGTTATTAATTGATGAGGAGTTTCTGTAGAAGCTATAAGTTAGTGTGATTTCAACTACATTTAAAAAAAGTTAAAATCTGAATTCCTGATGTAAAAACACTACCCAAAATCCTGAGTCTAGATCCATGAATCAGACAAGTTGCTGTTACGATGAAAATAGAAAGTACACAAAAAGAGCTCAACAGTGACCACCTGAGTTAGTGTTACAGTCTACTTATATATTTGCGATATTTTGAACATTTTGCAAGAAATTCTAAATATAATATTTTAATACTTACAATCATAAACTATGGGATGATTGTTTAATATGATGTGTGACAGAAGTACATACTGTATGTATCTTTGTTTTTTCAAATGTATAAACTTGTTTGCTTCAATCAAAATGTTGTAATGATTAATCTGGGGCTGATTGGTTTTGTCAACTCTTTATTAACATAGTTTTGGAAATCCCTATGGAGAAAATTAATTATAAAATATACTTTGGGAATTAAGGCTACTTAAGAACTTAGTGGTCACTGTTTCGCTCTATTGCAGCCAATGACCTCTACATCCATAAATTTATAATTTATCTTTTTATCTCACTTATTTACATTTATGCATTTGGCAGTCACTTTTATCCAAAGCAACTTAAAGTGCACTTATTACAGGGACAATCACCCTAGAGCAACCTGAAGTTAAGTGCCTTGCTCAAGGATACAGTGGTAGTGGCTCTGGGGATCAAACCAGCAACCGTCTGATTACCAATTATGTGCTTTAGCCCAGTACGCCACCACCACTCTATGCACTTAGAATCAGAATTAAGTATTTACCATGAATTAAACACATCTTGTTTCAATACAGTATGTAGGCAAATCAATTACGTGGAAAGTGCTAATAATTAAATCAAAATCTTGCAGATATTCACTGTGTAGTGTACATTTTTTCCAGTAATTTGTACAATAATTCATGAATTTTGGTGTGCAAGCTGTTCTGCGCACTGAATCATTAATTAGTTACTTGAACTCAGCTTAACACATGAGTCTGGCTAATAACTGAGCCACAGACTCAACATAAATGAATGTCTAGGCGTAATTATGACAACTGGTGCTATTTTTGTCTGCCTATGCATCCATCAAATGAATCAAATTTAAACAGCCTTGTGAGGTGTATTCAGCAAAGCCACCAACACTCAACTACTCAACAAGATGGCAAATGCATCCATTGTTTGGCCGTTTTTTTAGAAATGCTGACTGCAAGATGAAAGATTAGGTGTTCCATGCATGAGTAAATGCACTGTAGCTCCCTGTGAGTCATCCAGGCTGTTTGCTCGACATGACTTAATAACGAAATAACTTGGATGGGCTAAGTGATCTGGAAACGATGAGATATGCATATGTGACACAGAATGACTCTGGATCAAAAGGTGGAAACATTTCATTAGCAACTACTTCAGTAAGAGCTGTGTGTAACCTAAAATATGACAAGCATTTTGAAAGCTCAGTCATAATATGCCCACCTCTATGTTACCCTGGAGAGATGTCACCATCAAACGTGTGTATTATATTGGTGAGCAACCAAAAGATTAAAAGTTTTAGTCATGTTGTGTGATCGTGCTCCAATATGCCATAAAAAAAATTAAAAAAAACAGCAGACCAGCATAAGTTTCCAGGCTGGTCCCAAGGATGTCTATAAATCCTGAAGAATTAGCATTGCCATTCATTTTAATGGAAGTTGCTCATTTGGTGCATGATGTAGGTGTGTGATTTAAATTCTGCCATATTTTGTTATGGGAACCTCAAAAGTTTTGGAGTCATTCACCCGAGCCATACATGTGTGTAGGGTTGGAAACCAAAAACTGGGGCTAGAAGCTTGGCCATGCAACAGGAGCTAGAAACTGGACAATGCTAACCAGCCAAACCTTGAACCATAGGCCTGTGCAAGCTTTGTGAAGCAGGTCAACCCACATTCAAGGTGGGCATGCTTGCATATGTACTACACCATACTACTGTTGCAGTTTGAGTTAACGTGGTGTAACTTATGGTTTAACACTGGAGAAACCCATAATTTCGATGGTGGAAATTCAAATAAGCTTGTTAATAAGGCTTCAGATAAGTAACACAAAAACTAGTTGGGTTCAGCTACTCTGAACGAGCTTCTTGCTTATTAGAACTCAAAGTACTACAGAAAAGTACCAATTAGCAAAGCGTGAATGTGTCTTGAAGTAGCATAGAGCACACTTATTAGTGGAAATGAATGGCACAGTGGCTATGTCAACAGACACTATAGGCTTAGAGACTATTAAGCTATCCTTTTTTTTACTGTTTTTAACTAAACACTCCTTTAACACCACACATTATGCTACTTTGAAGTTCTTTTGGGCCAGCGGTGTGACATGACTAGCTGCCGAGTCACATTGCTTGAGTGCTAATAACCTATACTCTCAGTTGCATTGTCACCAGCATGGATCGAGTTAGTAGTGCTGATGAAAGGCCCTAACTATTACTTACAGAGATCTATAGTGCAGGCATCATTAACCCACAGCAGTGGTTCTCCATTACAGTTTCTTGTGAAAAGCCAGTGCCCTTTGTGTGTTGTACAGAAGAGAGAACATAATTGAGCCTCATAGCCAGCAGAGGAATAAAAGCCAGACCTTACTCGCCTTATGCCAATCAGCCTAAGGGCAAATCATGAGACATGGACCCTGATAACATGCATAGCCCCATGGGGTCTTGTTTCCCACAATTGAATGCTGTTAGAGGTGGAGATTGAATACCTTTTGAAAAGTGTAAAAGAAGGATGGAGAACAAATGAAGTGATGAGAGAGTGAAGGAGGTTTGAAATGACTCAAGAAAAAATTATTTTGAGTCAATCACCTTTCTAAACTTTTTAAGTAAGAGGGCAAAAGGTGGATGCCCCCTTTTTTTGCTATTGGTACAGTAAGTGAAAGAGTAATTATCAAGCTGTGATACAGTATCTGTTCAACAGCCATGAAAATGATAAAGTTACTGCGCTAGGGACTGAGAAATATGAATGAGACTTGATTGTGAGTGCATAATACAGTAAATACTTGTAGTTAAGTTAGTTACTTAGTTACTGTAACTTATATAAATGTCCTATTTTAGCTTTGTGACCACTGTCAGATATCATTCACTCAAATATATCAGTCTGTCCTCACGTCCCAATTTCTATACGGACTATCCTAAATAGCAAGTGAGATTACAATGATAAATTAAAAAATATGTAATTTTTGAAAAACTTATTGAATTTTTTTTCTCTCCAAATAATGGTGTAGTTGCAGCATCTGTCAACAGGGGCTAAAACTTGCCGTTTTAACTTGCCAGGGGGGGTTGTGAGCCAAATGTTGTTGAGCGGGTGTGGGGGTAGTTTGGTTGATGGGTGGTGTTCGCTGTTTTGTGGTCCATTCTGCATAACGTGGTGGCTCATTGTTGCTTATTGCGCCCCATTCGCCACATTTTGCGGCCGAACCACCAGCTCGCTCGGTTCTCCCGATTGACCTTCCGCCCCTGATCGGCCCAAAAGTGCATCTGCCCACCAGGAAAATGCCCGCTGTGCCAGATTACCAGTCCATCCCTCCCTGGTCCCAAATCATATGCTGTGTTCCATTCAACTTGTAAAGTGTGAATTTCCCATTTCCTTTTACATTGTAGAAAAAGTGCAATAGAATACCACTTGAAGTCACACATCCAACTGAAACCCCGATTTTGCTGAGATGCAGGTACTGCATGACATCCGTAGCCGAGCGACGTATGCAGAGAGCGAGGCCGGGAGAGACGGAAAGGTAAGGATTGACACCTGTGGGAAATCACCTCTAACAGCTCTTTTGTGTTTTCCGTGAGTGTGGAGAGGGATAAAAGGGCAATACAGACCACCAGAGGGGAGAGAGGGGAGAGCAATGCACGCAGCAGTCTTGTGTGTGTGTGTGTGTGTGTGTGTTATTGTTGTGCTGAAAAGAAAACATTTGTATAGAATGCTGAAAAGCATTGTAAATAAAAGATTTACATTGACTCCTTACCTGGCCTCTGCTTTCTCCTTCACAAAAGAGCTAAAAAACCTGTCACAGTGATTTACATAATTAATGACAAACATTCAGTTTTATTGAATACTATCAATAAATAAGTGAAAGTGCCTAAGTGTGCCATGGTAATAAAACCCATTAAGCATACAGTTTCTGAGACTAAAGTTCAAAACTACTTTTGATAATTGTACACATGTACAAGAAATGCTAGCATAGCAGCATCATTTATCAATTTGGTTGCAAGGAGACATCTCTAGTGACAATCAAACAGCTGCTAAGCTAATGGGAGCATTGGAGTTTTGTTTGCTTATATGTCTTCCAAGCTTTGTGCAGTAGAATGCCTTTATGGTCAGAGATCGGAGATATAAAATTGGAATATCCCACATCCAGCTTTGAATGGCATGCATTAGTATGTTAAAAATTTGTACATTAAAAATAAGATTGCAAAAGTGCCTGCAATGAGTTTATGACAGTTCTGTTTTGACTTTTTAGTTAAAGAAAAATGAGAAAAACCAAAGACCAAAGCTGAGTTACAAACCTGAGTCAGGCCGCAACAAAAAATAAAGGGCCAACAGGCAGCAACAATTTCGCATTAAGCAGTTTATTATAACAAAACTCAAGTGACATTGTTCTTTTGATGGTACAGTAGGCTATTAAATTATTCCATTTCCATTTACTCTCCTGATACAATAGCACAGCAGACTAGTTAACAGGACCTTAAACTTATTTATTATGAAAAAGTGAACCTGTTAAGTGAGTCCTATTTATTTAATACCATATGCTGCCTAGGCAACCCTTGAACGAGATGTTTCACATGTGTTATACATTAATTGTATGTGGATTTCTGTCTCATAGCAATCATAATATACCCAATATCATAAACCAGATACACCATCACTATATACCAGTTATAAAAAGGGAAATTTCTTTTTTTTATAAGTTAAGTTTACACGTATTGAATATATATGTTAGAATAGAATATAACTAGATAATTGTGTACACATGTTTATTAAGTTTCCAAGAAACGTATTGGTTCTTTCTAGGTAACTAGGGCTCAACCCACTTTCATCCCTCAGTGCAAATCTGTTACGTCTTCAATTCTGGGCACCCAAAGCTATGCGAAATAACTCAAATTATCACTGCTATGGTTGTCATACCCAAGCCAGAAATAGTTCTGCTGTAAATGTATTAAAAGACTTAGACACATAGTTTGATTATACAATTTTTATATCAACTGAAATAATCCGACCCTCCACAGGACCACATTAATAATGAGCTAAAATTATAATTAGACTTGTTAATATTTTAAAGTATCATTAGATTGGATTAATGGTATTTGAATTCTTGGCTGAGTTTAAGAGATTTCCCCCCCCCCCAAGATCTGTGATGCACTATCAATACCTCAATGCAAATCTCATTGGCAGGTAAAACAAAGTGGAACAAAGTGGTAACTTTTTTTACACAATGTATTCATCTTTGTTAATGTTAGTTAATAAAAATACAATTGTCCATTGTAAGTTCATTTTAGTTCAAATGTAACCTTATTGTAAAGCATTACCAACAAATTTATATAAATTGGGAAGCTTACTAAATTATCAATTCCTGCAAACTGCTCAAACCAAAAGTCCTCAAGCCAGCCACAACGGTATTTATTCTCAGCGGAACAAGTTGTGAACAAGATCATTTAGAAGAAATACATTTACCACATGATTAGTGGTCTTTACAGTGCTGACTTGTTTAAATCATCATCTGTTTACACAGTATATCTGTGCTTATCTGAGTTAGTACACTTGATTTATCTCGTGCCCTATCTTTTTGGCTGTTTCCAGACATTCTGCTAGCTTCCTCAATGTCAGGATTTACTGGGTGCCAGTGACAGGAAAAAGACAGAATGTTTGGGATTCATGGAGTCTGCAGGCTTACAATTGGCCTGATATAGGATAAGACCACTGAATTGAACTGTCAATCCTAATACTGCTCACAGATAGACCAGGAATTTAAGCGGTCATGAAACTGGCAAGCAATCACTTCATGGGACAGATTACGCATTTAAACTTGCCAATTTTTGAGTCTGAACTCCAGCACTTCACAACAAAAACACACAACTGTCATAAAAATAAATTTTGTATTGATCTTTTTACAATATGCATGGCCCTATTTACACTTTGGATTAGCATGTCTTCAATGTATCAAATTGCATTTGCAAAAAGAGATGAATAAAATAAAATTAGCTTCGTAGACCAAAAATGTACCTTTGTCAGCTTCAAAAACAATGTTCAATGAAGGAAAAACCTTGATTAAAAAGGGATAGAAAGCATTTAGGTATTTAATGATTTATAAACTCACTAAAAGATGGAAAATGTTCAGTTACAATATGTAAATGTAATCCAGATAGAGAATATCCATATACTAGCCTTATAAGAAATGCATGTTAATGCAGGGTGTGAATGGAGCCATTGTTTCAAAGCAGCTTTACAAAATCACCTATACGTTCACATTGTATTCAAGCATTATAGTGAAATAGTAAATACACTCTTCTAACTTGGAAAACTGTGACCATCACATCTGGTATCTTTAATATAAAGATAATAATGATCATCATGACAATGAAAGTGTAACATTGAGTATGAGTACAAGACAAAGACAATACAATGATTTAAAGTGAACCCAGGTGCAGTTTAATAAACCAAATCAAAACAGAAAACCTGATAAAACTTGACTATGACATGAACAGGACAATGACTATGAAAGAAGCAGTCTCCTTGACTAATGACCATGAACAAAATTAAAATCTAACAATACTCGAAAAAACACAGTGGCAAAAATTAGGGCTTCAATACACATTCTGGGGTAACAAGACAACCAGAGAATCAACAGAACTTATAAACAAGATAACAAGACAATGAATCAAAACCAATCAAAAGGCACAACTCTAAACATGAAACAAGAGGGTCACATGACAAAGAAATCACATGAGAAACAAGGAATAGGAAGCATGAAAACTAAACTTTAAAATAAAGGTCCAACCTACTAGCTACCTCTACTGGTCAGTAGGGGAAAGTCCCCATTTAACAGGCTGTTCCTGATGCCCAAAACAAGAACTTGGGAGGGCCAGAGTGAACAATGAGCAGGAGACCATGGCATAGCATGAGGGTCAGCAGATTAGGGCAGAGCAGGCGGAGGACCCAGAGACAAGGGCGGTCCAGGCTACCAGGGCGGAACAGTCTGAAGGCCTGGAGACTAGAGCAGTCCAGGTGACCAGGGCGGAGCAGATGAAGGGTCTGGAGACTTGGGCAGTCCAGATGACCAGGGCGGAGCTGACGGAAGACCCAGTGACCAAGAAGGAGCTGGCTGATCACCAGGAGACCAGGGCAGTCCAAGCGACCAGGGCGGAGTTGCAGAAGGTGGAGACTCAGAGGGCGGAGATGCTGGAGGTGGAGACTCTCAAGGCGCGGGACTCAGGCAGTGAACTGACAAAGCTCACATACATCTGCAACATAGTCCTCAAGGGGACATTCCCCAGGTGAAGATGTATAGGCGCTACTGGTGGTTGAGTATTCTGTAAGGTTGAGCAGGGCAAGCTGAGTACAACCTCCTTAACCCAAAACTTTAGCCTAAACTTAACCAACAGTGTTTTAAAAATAAATTAGACATTAAAAAGACATCCTTACCTAACCAACACGTAAACATAACCGCTAGTGTTTTAAAATAGAAAATTGAAATGAAAAGCACCTTTCCTGAAGCAACCACGGCATTTTGTGTCGCTGCTAAATTATGACACTTTCATTTCACATGTCAGCTTGCATTCTTGACTGGTCTTGAACCGCAGTCCTCAAAGTCCAAATTTCAAAACACTACGAGGTGAGCTATCATGCAAGCTAATCACATTGGAAGTAGCCAATTGAACTGTATATATGTAAGTGGGTCTGTAGTACAAGCATTAAAATTAATAATTGTTATACAGTAAAAGTCGATATCATAACATAGTATTTAAAATAAGTATTTATAAAGTCATGAAGTCGTGATTTGAGTGAAAGAGAATAAAACACACAGTTGTTGTAGTGCCTCTAGTGTTGATTTTACCTGAAAACTGCAGGGAATTGTACCTGGAGACATATGACATTTAGCAAAAATGTAATTAGATTCACATTTTCAAAGTGATACCAGGTTGAATAATATCACCTATAGGGATTATGTAAACAGAGAACAACATAGGCCCTAAAACAGAGCCTTGTGGCAACTCGTACTTCACTTCTGTAAGTTTTGACAGCTCCTCAAAAACGTGTGGTGGTGATTATGCAAGTAGGATCTAAACCAGGCTAATCCCAACCAGGCAGAGGTGAATGTGAGAGACATTCCCTGCCCAAGAGCCCTGCAGAGACTACTGTCTGATAGGGGATTCTCTTCTCCTTCAGCTAAATGTAACAATTTCTGAGTGTGTCTCTAATCTTCTTTTGCACCGCCACCTGAAAGAGGGTAAATGGTGATCGATAAGACTGAAGACACATTTTGTATGGAAAAATCACTGGCCTGCAATCGGTTTGTTTTTGGCACTGTGTGTGTTTGTGGTCTCTGAGATTGACCAAGCCAGAAATCCATTAAGCTTTGCTCCAGTTCAGTGCCCTTTTCGCAAAAAAAGAAAAAGAAAAAAGCACTCAGTATAACAGAAAAAAATAAAACTTTTGAATATTTATGAGTGCATTACATCTTTCAGGCATTAAAAACCTGATGGAATATGTAGCTTGGCACAAACATAAAGCACCATAGATCATATTTTCTCTTCACTGACCATTTCCGCTATATCGGTTTCCTAAATTTCTCAGAGAATGCGATGCCATAAATCTAATCACATGAAGGATGTACAGTTTGCCAATTATTATCACAAAACAATACCCAAGTATGCTTGAGGACCTGATATAAAGTGGACCCCAAATACATTTACCAAATAAATTAATAAATAGACATAAAAATATATTGCTATATATTTGATTTAAAAAATGTGTGAAGAAAGAGATTGCAAAAGGGATATTAGACACATGAAACTAGCACAGCTATGTGGGAAAAGGGCTGATTGGGACAATTATAGGATGTAGCAATCATTATACAAAAATGACAACTGAATTTTGACCAATCAGAATGAAATATTCCAGAAAGTGTAATAAGGTACAATGAGTTATTTTAATACCCTAATTGTTGACTTTTATCTATGAGACTTCTTTGAATCATGTGACTGGGTCACATTCATTCTTGATAACCATTGCACGTACATCTATCTTAAATCAATTTCTCTCACCTATTTTTCTGAATGGTGATAACATCTTTAGGCTGACTTGAGGGTGATTTTGCCAAGTATGACATGTTCTTGAATCAATACCATTGTTGGTTTTAGGACAATATCCTGTCTACAAATCAGATTTTCATATTTAGGGTTAAGACTAGGATTAGATTTAGGGCTGTGTTTGGGTCTTAAATTACAGTCTTGGGTGTTGAGGTGGGGTCTTAAACAACAACCCAACCTAGGTTGGATATTAAACCAACCTTCAAGCAAAATCTTTTCCCTCTGATTTAGGATATAATGTTAGGGTTCGGAGTAAACAGGGGGTAGTTGGGCCAGAAAAATAATATCTCCACTTTGTTTGCCAATCCAGTCAAACCATTTAAACTCCAGTCCAGTTTTTGGTTTGTTTGATCCAGTACTCACATTCCATTTTGATTAAGCCTGTGTACTGTAATTTCTGAGTTTGGGACATGGAACTACACTATATCAGGGTAATCTTAGGTACATGGGATACCAGTGCTTCTCTCTCTCTCTTTGCAGGTGTCATTTTTCCTGTTCATTGTATTTGTGGTCTACACCATGCTGCCGTTCTCCATGATGGAAGCCGTCATTGCAAGTGTCCTCACTTCATCCTCACACACACTAGTGCTTAGCATCTGCCTCTCAAACTCTGCCAACCACATGGAGTCCCTCGTCTGGCAGGTAAGTGTGTGTGTGTGCACGTGTGAGTGAATTTGTGTGTGTGTATGTGTGTGTGTACACTGTTTCATTTTGTTGACTGAAACTGTGTGGGCGAAGAATGGAACAGCTAGTATCTAAGAATAAATGCTGTGCCAAAATGGCACATAGAGACCAGATAGTTTGTCCTATATAAAGAAGTGTGTGTTGAATATGAGAATATTTTTGGGTGTAGTTAGATGATATGAGTCACAGAGAGAGTGAATGTGGAAGGGGTGTTTCCAATCCATTTGCTGCAGGTATTGTTAAGCGTGATAGTGTTTTACCATGACCTCTATGGCTTTGCTCTCAAAGAGGGCATGCATCTCAGAGTCAAATCTCAGAGCCTTCCACTGTCAGTCAGGCTGTGTCACTTATCATATGGCCTTCCCAGTTAAATGACAGATATCCATGACGAAATAGGCAGATACTGAACTCACCGCCATGCTTTCCAGGGCTTGCGCGAGTGTCAGGCTTGAGTGGAACCCTCCACCCGCCCCTGATCACTTTTTGGGTCGGTGCACCCTGTTCCATTCTTCCCGGAGGTGCATGATGAGCTGACGTGGTCGTGGAGGGCACCTTTTGCTGCCCGGATCCGATCCTTCAGCTCGTCTGCCCTCACTACCCTCGACGGTGGGGTGGCCGAGTGTTATGCCATGATTCCTCAGGTGGATAAGGCAATCGCAGCACACCTGTGCCCACTGAGCACCACCACCTGGCGGAATCGGCCGGCACTCCCTTCCTGTCGTCTCTGCCGATGAAAGCCTACAACGCTGCCGGTCAGGCTGCCTCCACCTTGCATGCATGGCCCTTCTATAATTCCATCAGGCCAAGGTGCTAAGAGATCTGCTTGAGGGTAGTTCGATGTGCCACAAGAACTGTGCTCTGCGACCGATCTCGCCCTCCGATCGACGAAGGTCACAGCGCGAGCCGTCGGGCAGATGATGTTCACACTCCTGGTCCAGGAGCACCACCTATGGCTGAACCTGGCTGAGATGAGGGAGGCAGACAACGCACGGTTCCTTAATGCCCCCATCTCCCAAGCCGGTCTTTTCGGTGATACTGTCGAGGACTTCACCCAGCAGTTCTCAGCGGTGAAGCAACAGACAGAGACCATACAGCATATCTTGCCCCGGCACGGCTCAAGAGTACACACCCTGTCGGTTCACCGAGGGCGTTCTCCTCTGGCGACCTAGCTGGTTCTGCCCCAGCTCGAGCCTACTACTCGCCCATGGCGTAGAGCCCCCCCGCAGGAGAGCGATGACCCCTGCTTCTCGGCCGGCCACCAAGACCCCTAAAAGGGCTCCCAAGCATCACTGAGATGGGCCACCTGAGGAAGGAGCTGACTGCAGGAACCCAGGAGCTGGTGTACAGACTACTCCCTTCCCCAGTGGAGGGCTAGGAGGTAAATCTTTTGTTCCCTTCTTTTCTGTTCTGCATGGGTTGCGGAACCCACATTGTCAAGAAAAGAGCAGTCTCCTCTCTTCTCAGGTTAGATCACCAGCATTCCCGGTCGCCGCCCCTGCAGCCACCGAACACCAGGTGATTACAGCCCCGGCCTCACGAACATGGCCCCCCACTTTCACGTGTCTGGCTGCACCACACAAACCACATCCCTGTCCTGCCGCCGGTGACAAGTTTCAAGGACACCCCGATAGGCCCTCCTCCTCAGTCGCTGGCCTGACTTGTGCCGGATGCACGAAGCAAGGTAAGTGCTTGGAGGGTCCCCTCAGCACTCCCGCCTTGATTCGGAGCCCCGTTCCCCGACGCGGCTCTCCCTGTTATCCCCCCGTTGTGAGGCCCCACCCCCAGGAACATCGGATTCGATCCTTCCAATAGTGCTCCACGCTTGGACGCATGGTTATTGCTTAACAACCAATCGCGCTGGCTGGCCAGAACCATCCGACTCGGCTATGCGATTCAATTCGGCAGGCGTCCGCACCGATTCCACGCTGTTCTCTTCACATCGGTGAAGAACGAGAGCGCAGCCAATAGAGCCTGTCCCTCCAGCCAAGATGAAGAGTGGCTTTTACAGCTGTAAAACAGTTCATTCTCACGGGCAAGGAAGAGGCGAGAAACCGGCTTGACATATAACTTAAAGGTTTAATGGAAAACTCAAAAGACAAACACATAAGACGACAGACATGTCCGTGAACGATCTCTCTCTCTCTTGCATCGCCGTCCGCGAGTGGCCTTTATCCCTCTTGGCGGCTTAATTAGCCTAATACGGGACCGGGCGTGCGTAATCACGCCCCGGTCCCGCCCTCCACTGTGCCACCCGCCCTCCACCGTGCCACTCCCCCATTCTTTCAGGCTGGGGACCCCCCGGCCTGACGTACATCCCCTGGGGGGGGGGGGTGCCTCCCGCACGGTCTGCCGGCAGGTCATCCCCATCAACCTGGATGAGGGAGGGGGCAAGGGGAGGAAAACAACAATTAAAAATGGGGGGGAGGGTTCCTGCACTGGGCAGTACCTCCCCTCTCACAAACACCATAATTTAAAAAAGAGGGAAAAGGCCAATGCAGAGTGGCAGCGAGAGAGAGAGGAGAGAGAGATTAATAAAAAAAACAACTTACTCGCCGGTTCTCTGATACGCCGTAGCTCGTTCCTCAGCCACTCCTCCACCCTCTACCGAACGGCAGCCGCGCCTCTCCGGGCAGATCGGAGGCAGTCCTCAGCCCCTGGTGGACGGAACGCCCCGCCGCGTTCCCGGGGAGTCGAAGGGGCCTCCCCCCACCCCTGGCAGCGGTTCTCCTGCTCCATGGCGGTCGGCGGCGAGCCCTCCCCCCGCACGCGGTCGATGGTCTCCAACCCCGCCGCGTTCCAGTCCCTCCCGCCGCGTTCCAGCCCCTCCTCCCCTCACAGTCGGCGGCCGTTCCTCCGCGTCCAGGCGGCTGGGCTCCTCCGTCCCCCGGCAGATGGCTACGGCTGCTCTGCTGGGCAGTGGCGAGAACTCCGCTACGGCGCATCCCTCTTCCTTCCCGGGTTTCGGCACCAATGTAACACAGTTCATTTTCGCGGGCAAGGAAGAGGCGAGAAACAGGATTGACATATAACTTAAAGGTTTAATGTAAAACTCAAAAGACAAACACATAAGACGACGGACATGTCCGTGAACAATCTCTCTCTCTCCCATCACCGTCGGCGAGTGGCCTTTATCCCTCTTGACGGTAATTAGCCTAATACGGGCCCGGGCGTGCGTAATCACGCCCCGGTCCCACCCTCCACCGTGCCACAACAGCCCTTAATTCATTGTTCCCAAGAAGGAAATGGTTGGCACCCAATCCTGGACCTGCAAGTCCTGAACCAGGTGTGCGCAGACTCCCGTATAAGATGCTGTCACTGAAGCTCATTTTGTCGTGCATCCAGCATCAAGATTGGTTCGCGGCGGTAGACCTGAAGGACACATATTTTCATGTCTCGATTTTACCTCAACACAGACCCTTCCCATGGTTTGCGTTCCACGGTCGGGCGTATCAGTACAAGGTCCCCCCCTTCGGCTTGTCCCTGTCCCCCGTGTCTTCACGATGGTCGCGAAGGCTGCCCTTGGCCCACTAAGGGAAATGGGCATACGCATACTAAACTACCTCAGTGACTGGCTGATTCTAGCACATACTCGAGAGTTACGAGTAAAGAGCAAGCTCTCCCCGGTTCAGAGCATCTATTTCTTGGCATGGAGTTAGACTCGTTGTCAATGATAGTGCGCCTCACAAACAAGCATGCGCAGTCGGTGCTGAACTGCTTGAACTTATCCAGGTGGTAAATGTCGGTCCCTCTGAAGTACTTTCATAGGCTCCTGGGGCATATGGCATCCTCAGCAACGGTCACATCATTTGGGTTGATGCATATGAGACTGGTACAGCACTGGCTCCAGACCCGAGTCCAGAGGCAAGCATGGTGCCGCGGCACACATTGCGTGGGTCTAATGCAGCAAGTGTCCAGGCGCGTCGTGGTTACGACGGATGCCTCCAAGATCGGTTGGGGGCTCCTGGACAGGACCTCACCTGTGTTGGCACATAAACTGCCTCGAGTTGCTGGCGGTATTGCTCACCCTGCGGAGGCTATGGTTGTTGATTCAGGGCAAGCACGTGTTGGTCCGATTGGACACCACCTCAGTGGTGGCCTACGCTCTCGTATCACATCACAACTCTCCCGTTGCCTCCTCCTCTGGAGTCAGCGGCGCTCAGGTCGCTGCACGCCACTCACACTCTGTGTAACCTCAACATACAGCAGATGCTCATGGCAGGTAATGCACAGAGGAGAGTGGAGACTCCACCATCAGGCGGTCCAGCTGATTTTGATTAGATTCTGCAGGGCACATGTAGACCTGTTTGCCTCAGGTTCTGTGCAAGGTCAGGGAGGACGAGGAGCAGGTCACCTCGTGGCTCCGTACTGGTCCACACAGACCTGGTTCTCATGCCTCACACTCCTCGTGACAGCTCCTCCCTGGTGACGGGGCACACTCTGGCACCGACACCCAGACCTCTGGAATCTCCAGGTCTGGTCCCTGGACGGGACGTGGCAGACCTAACTGTTCTACCACCTCTGTGGTTAACACAATCACTCTGGCCTGATCCCCTTCTACACAGCAGCTCTACTCCCTGAAGTGGCGTATCTTCTCTAAGTTGCGTTCTTCCTGGGATGAAGACCCCCAGAGCTGCGTAGTCGGGTCAGTGCTTGCCTTCCTGCAAGAGAAGTGTGATTGGCAGCTGTCCCCCTCCACTCTCAAGGTCTATGTTGCTGCCATAGCAGCACACCATGACGTGGTTCAAGGTAAGTCCCTCAGTAAGCACGACCTGATTATCAGGTTCCTGAGAGGCTCCAGGAGGCTGAACCCTCCTAGACCGCACCTCTTTCCCACATAGGACCTCTCCGTGGTCCTTTCAGGCCAACGGAGAGCCCCCTTAGAGCCCCTTGAGTCAGTTGAGTTAAAGGAAGTCTCTCTGAAGATGGCCCTCCTGACCACGCTCACTTCCATCAAGAGGGTCGGGACCTGCAAGCATTCTTTGTCAGCGAAGAGTGCCTAGATTTTGGTCCAGAAGACTCTCACATAATCCTGAGACCCCGACCGGGCTAGTCCAGTCAGTGCCCGCCCCCTTGCATGTTTGAGCACATTCCACGAGGAGTGTGGCATCCTTGTGGGCACTGGCTAATGGCACCTCTCTACCAGACATATGTAGGGCAGCGGGCTGGGTAACACCCAATACCTTTGCAAGGTTTTACAATCTCCGGGTAGATCCGGTCTCGTCTCATGTTCTGTCAGGTGCGAGCTGATAAGTAAGTTTCATTACACGAACAGCTGGCTGGGTGTACCGCTTGTGCATAGCGTCTTTCCCCTGCAAGAAGGTGAAGTCACGCGCTCTACTCTCCCATGCGTGTTCACGACATGTGAACCGTGGATGTTCTTCCTTCTAGCCCTCTGACTCACAAATTCTGCAGAGAAATTTGTGGTCAGACCCAGTACTTGTGCTACATGCCCTGTACCGCGGTAAGTGCTCCACAGGTTTTCGGTTTCCTAGTTAACTTCCTGTGATGTATCTTCCATGGCACAGTCCCCTTTCCTTGTGGTAGACCCACATCTGCCTTGGCAGAGCCCTCGCTGTCCCGGTCGCTGTGTAATAGAATCTCCCCCATTACGAAGGGCAGGACATACCACCACGCCTCTCCTATGTCCGGCCATTGGGCCCGTTTGGTGTATTTGCCACTCTTTTCCCACCCCTCCTCTTCAGGGCATGGTGTGGCCTCTGCAGGGTCTTATACCCCAGAAAGAATAGGAACAGAAAAGAATGCCTTCCCTGGCAGTTTTATGAGCATTTTTTAGGCCCCCCATTTTTCTACGGAGAGAAAACATAGAGAGAAATGACAGCGGTTGGCACGGCCTGCTCCAACATTTGGTATGTCACCACCCCCCACAGGGTTATGGGGAAGCACATGACATCTTGGGGCATCTGAGCAGCCCGAGTGCATTTGTTCCTAAGCTCATAGTAGCTTGCCAACAATTGCATCGGCAGTTCACGTGACCAGTTCAGTCATTGTGGCGTTTCGTATATGGTACCCCTAGTGTCATTTCACTTTAACTGTGCTGACGGAGTGTCTGCATGAAATTATTACCTGAATGCAGCATAATTTGCATTCAGGTAGGCCAGAAATTTTCTGAAGCTGAACTCTTCCAAAACTGAGCTCATGCTCATTGGTACATTGGCTGCTACAGGTAAAATTGACCTAAATCTCAAATTGATGGTTGACAACAGCCTTGTGCCTCTCTCCTCCCAAGTGCGGAACCTGGGTGTCATCTTTGATATTTGATGCACACATTAAAAATATTTCCAAAACAGACTTTTATCACCTTAGAAATATTGCCTGACTTAAGCCATTCCTCTCTCTGGCTGATGCATCAAGGCTTATCCATGCCTTTATCACCTCTAGGCTGGATTACTGCAATGCCCTCTTTTCCGGCCTACCAGCAAAAACCATAAATATGCTTCAGCATATTCAGAACTCTGCTGCTCGTGTTCTTATACATACCTCACCATGTCTACACAGTACCCCTGTGCTCTCGCAGTTGCACTGGCTTCTCATTCATGTTCATATTGATTTTAAAACTCTCATTTTAACATATAAAGCAGTTCATGGTATTGCACCAGAGTATCTTCGCAGTCTTGCGCCCTACACTGCCTCCCATTCTCTTCATTCTGCCAATTCATGTGCACTTCAGCAGCCCTCCTGCAAACTTAAATCTATGGAGGAAAGAGCTTTCTCTTTCAGAGGCCCTAAGCTATGGAGTGCTCTTCCTTTTACTATTAGAAATGCCCCAACCTTGGATTGTTTTAAGAAGTTACTTAAGACTCATTTATTTAAGGTAGTCATTTAATATTTATTAATATTTGTTTTATGTGTGGTTGTTACGTTAGGTAATTTTGTGTTTAGTCTTTTAAATTTGTTGTTATGGTGGTTGCTGTTGTATGTTATGTGTTAATTCAATCTTGTAGCGCTTTGAGTTCAAGAAAAGCGCATTTTAATTAAAAGGTATTATTATTATTATTATCTACACAACATCGTGTGAGTGACAGAAGGGGAACGTCTCGGTTACTATCGTAACCTCCATTTCCTGATGGAGCGAACGAGATGTTGTGTCCCTCTTGCCACAGACAGAACTTTACCGCTGTAACTGCAGGGACCTTGTCTCGGCTCCTCAGTGCAAAACCTGAATGAACTTGCCTGCTGGCATCCCTTTTATACCCATATGTCAGGGGGAGTGGCATGCAAATTCAACTTGCCAATTCTCATTGGCCTTTTCTCAAAGTTCTGAAGGTGTTTCGGGCTCTCAAGACCGACCCCTAGTGTCACTTCATCAACACAGTGTCGGAGCAACACAGTGGTGGTGGCGTAGTGGTCTAAAGCACATAACTGGTAAGCAGAAGGTTGTTGGTTCGATCCCACAGTCAACTCCAGGTTGCTCTGGGGGGATTGTCCCTGTAATAAGTGCACTGTAAGTCGCTTTGGATAAAAGCGTCTGCCAAATGCATAAATGTAAATGTAACCGAGACGACTGCTAACAACCTAATGAAACAATGAACCAATGGGAACAAGATGCAAGAACATGGGAATCACATGACAAGATCACATGACAAGGAAACAGGAACAAACATGGCATGGAACTAATTTAAAGTAAAGGACATGAACAAAAACACATACAATCCTGATAATATCATAATATATATATATATATATATATATATATCTTTGT
Organism: Moxostoma hubbsi; assembly: GCA_032164185.1. Taxonomy (NCBI): domain Eukaryota; kingdom Metazoa; phylum Chordata; class Actinopteri; order Cypriniformes; family Catostomidae; genus Moxostoma; species Moxostoma hubbsi. The sequence goes on from JAVLUX010000032.1 coordinate 27,469,311, forward strand.
TCAAGAATTTACCTTTCTGATAAGTTTCCTCCAAACTTTCTTCCTGTTTTAAATGTCTCTGTTCAAGTGTTACTAATACTGCATAAAACTGGTTCAAGTCTTATCTCTCAGATCGTTCGCAGTTTGTTTCCTATTTAAAATTGAATTCATTCAAAAACACTAATTATATTTTTTTGTTATTATAAATATGGTTCTGATTATATTGTAATGTATATAGTTTTTTATGGTCCTTGTATTGGAGTTAACACATTTTTCAAAATTATAGCTTGATTGTAGTAGAATTATTAGCTTGGCAGACTACAGTTTTAAAGCAGCATCCCCAACACTGGTCCACAATGAGAAAGGGGGTAGTGAAAATCTCAGCCAACTCCCTCGCACCGTGACTTCTTCCTCTTCCAGGACACCAGGACTAAGACAAGGACTTTTGTAGTTTTTTTTTTCCTTTTTCATCAAGACTCTGCATAACATTTATAATCAAGGCAGAGAGATCTTAAGAGCTGACCAAGGGGAAACATGTAAATGTTAAAAAGTAAGTGGCCCAAAATCGATCCCTGAGGAACACTACATTTAACCAAACCAACTTTGGACCTACATCCACCCAAGGAAACAAACTGCCAACGATCTGAGAGATAAGACTTGAACCAGTTTTATGCAGTATTAGTAAAAAAGATTTTCTCAAGATGAGTGAGTAAAAGAGAATGATCTACATTGTCAAAAGCGGCACTGAGATCAAGTGCACAGGGAGTCATTTTTTATCCTCAAGACAACAGGACACAAAGAGGTGAAACATGATTTAAACAAACAAGTTGTAATAGGATCAACTATGGAAGTGGCAGCTTTCATTTGTGGTACCTCATTACCAAGAGAAACTAGGTCAAGTGAGGAGTTATTTGAGAAATAAGAAATACTAAGTGGAGAAGCAGATGAGACAGGAGTATTACGAATGCATTTTCAAGCATTGTCAATCTTGGTGCTGAAAAAAATCAAGAAATCTATTACAGAGGTGAGTTGAAGCAGGCACAATAGAGGAACTGTTACATCTGAGCAATTTGTTAATGGTATGAAACAGTTGTCTGGGATTTCTATGATTATTGACAATTATCTGAGAAAAATAACGGGACCTGTTAGGTACAATTTCTGCCTTATGTTCATGCAAGTGGACTTTCCAAGCCTGGTGATGTACGTTCAGGCCAGAGAGAAGCCACCTTCGCTCCATTTTGCGGCAATCTTCCTTCATAGAGCACAGCTCATCATTATACTAGGGAGTGGAACGTACAAAGGAGACAGACTGTGATTTCATAGGAGCAAATGAGTCCACGCCAGACAAGAGAACAGTATTTAACATATCAATTTTGTCCTCCTGAGGGTCAATAAAGTCAATGAAATCAGAGAGATCAATGGATTTCCATTTGCGATAATGTACAGTGCGAGAAGAGGAAATGTTAATGTGTGGGAGTTCAATATTAAAAAAGATGGTCAGACAGCCCTAAATCAGCTGCTGAAAACTGAGACACAAATGGTCCATTTGCAATTACATGGTCTAATATGTGACCTTTATTATGTGTAGCATAAAATTAACACCAGTGCACAGCAGTCTATGAGCTTTACACTGAAATATAGGAACAAGGATGGCATCAGATGATAAGTGTATAGAACTTTGCCTTGAACAGCAATGTACTGTATGTAGCGCTTAGGTCGCAGTATTCCAACATTTTGGCAAAGTTCATAGGAGTCAATCGCCAAATAAATGTTCCTATTTAAGTTCAGCAATTTGTCAGCGATGTACCTTAAAGCCATGGAGAGAGAATCCATAAATTAAAATTTATCAAATTTTAAATAAACAGGGTCACAGCTTCAATATGTCAAGTCCATCATTCCCATTATGATCATTAAGAAATGTGGGATACATTTTGGCATATTAGTTTAAGTTATAGAGGCAGCTTTAACTGAGGGATAAAAATGGCTCAGTGTACAACACATGATTATGATCGAAAAATAATCAACCTTGTCAACTTTCAGAATAGTGTGAAAACAGCAAAAAAACAAAAAAAACAACCAGACCTGTTTTCAAACCAGACCTAAACACAACACATGTAACCAAGGCAACGCTCTGATCACATGGTCCACAGGAACACAAAAATATAGGCTGTCCGATTTTGTACAAGAGCCAGCAGCATTACTTTTAGAAATCAAGTGGTGGAAAAACGTCGTTATTATGATCTCTTTGCCTTGTTGTCGTCAAAATGAAAAAACCTAAAACAAATTTATCTTAATGGTGCTATAAGTGATTGCTCTCCAACAGTAGAAGAGCTTCATTAAAACCAACCTCAATGACCCTTCACATTCAGCCCTCACAGTTAATCAAGCTTCCTGCATTCTCATTAAAAGTGTTATGACCTCTTTAAATCAGGTGCACCCAAGTGCCACAGGCCATACCTTGTTTGTTAGCGCCCTTAAAGGCTCTAGATTGTACCTTACTTTCATGTCTCATGTTAATCAGGGTCACATTTGTCTGGGTCAGAATCCTACATTCCAGATGCCAGTATTTTGTAATTAAGCTTTCGGTCTCCCAGGCCCTGCTCTGCACTCGTTTACTTTTGCAACTGCTCTCTTCCTCCAATTCAGTGATTACAGCCAGAAGAATGACTTATTGCGGCTCCTCTCAAAGGAGCTGTCCTATAAAACTCTCCCAGTGAGGTACAGGTGTGCCCTATGGCAGGTGGACCAGCCCTGAAATAGCATATGGTTGATGAGGGAGAGAGAGTTAAAATACCAGGGCTGTGTCTGAAACCTGAAAACCTTTTCCACAACTGCTACTGGGTCCTTGAATAACATATAAAGTGTGAGTAAAGGCAGCGGGTGGAGTAGATGGTACCCCCCAGGGGAGTTGGGCCCTACACAGACTACGTAATATGCATATAGGGAGCAGTGATACTGAGTGAGATGATCATTTTCACAAAATAAACACCAAGAGAACAGGAGGTAGATTTCAGCTCTTAAGCGGGATAATGTAGTCAGACAGTTGTTATCTGCTTCATGTTGGGGTCCCGATCACCCTGTTGGGGTTTATTTTGCGTTAACAATATTAATGATAATGTTAAATAATACTTAGTCTATGGTACATATCTTTGGTTTTGTGTCGATCAAGAGGTACTTAAGCCTTACTGATAGTGCTGTGGGGGTGCATTAGGCAAAAAAGGTTGGAAACACTGTTTTAGATCATTAGACATGATGTTATTGTGCCTTGGAAGCCTCTGAAACAAGTTTCCTAAATTAGTGCCTTCATGCAAAAATGTTGTCTGAATGCTGCATTTATGTGCTTTTTGGAACTACAAAGTTTTGGTCACCATTCACTTACATTGAATGGACCTACAGAGCTGAAATATTCTTCTAAAAATCTTTGTGTTCTGAAAAAGAAAGGAAGTCATACATATCTGGGATGGCATCAGGTGAGTAAATGATGAGAGAATTTGCATTTTTGAGTGAAATATTCCTTTAATTTATTGACTGATAAGTTTGACGGACAGTCAGAGCAAGTTTCAAGGCTAACCGAGTTTTGCTAAAACTGTAGTAATGTCAGTTGAATTTTGATTGGTCGCTATCAATTTCTGAAGACAAACAACAAACTTTCAGATGGTTGGGCCTGTTAAGAGCGCTTTGTTGACTGTGTTCTTAATTGAGGAAGACTTGTGTAATTGCCTGCATTGAATAATGTTTAATCAGCTAATAATGTCAGTGAGTGACATTAGCAGGAGGTTCTAGACTATTTAAAAAGACAGATATCTTTGCACAGTCTGGGGTGAACCTCACTGACCTCTCCGTTCTTTACATACTGTGCTCATCCCACAGCTAACGCCATGCACAATCTCAAACGCAAGTGCGAAGGTTGCCATGGAGAAATCACACTTTTGACAAATCCAAAAGAGGCTCAGACTAGATCGACCACACATGTGAGGCAAATTAAAGGAATGTTCCAGAGTCAATACTAGTTAAGCTCTATCGATTTGTGGCAATTACCACTGAAAAGAATTTCGACATGACACTTTAATTTAAAAAAAGCAAAAATCACATTTACAGACAGGAACTAACAATTGAAGTATACCTTTAAGGGAACACTGTTTGTGAATATGAATCAAATCTTCTTTTTATCTGCTACATTTATATGGTGAAGTCTAAGCTCATGAATACTGATAAGGTCCCGCCAGTGTTCTTTGATAACCTTCCTGAAGCCTCCAGACCTTATTAATATTCATGAGCCAAAACTTCATCGCAGTAACATTCATTATTACTGTTCCAATTTATGCCAATTAATCAACACGTCATACTCTCCATTTGTAATGGATAACAGCAAATCACTTTCACCATATTTAGTACTGAACTATTATTTTCTCAGTTGGACATAATGCAAGAGCTGCTGAAAGCTTTTTGTAAGCTAAACTGAATTCACTTATCCTGAAGATCAATATATTTTAAATCAATGGACACCAAAAATCCCCCTCTACATCCTCATGCTGATTATATCTTACAGTAATGCACTTATCTCTGCCATCTGAAACTCAGTCAAAAGCCATTTTGGTTGCTGTGCATATTTTTCTGTAGTGTTTGTGGCCTGGCAGTAATCTCTTCCTGTGCATATGAAGCAGTATAGTGCATTTTTACTTTGTTTTATACTCTATGCCAATGCTGTATTGATTACACATGGACTCCCCTCATTAATTCAGTACTAAATATATAACATGTCCATTACCTGATTGATAATTTATATACTCTTGATTGTAACTAAGGATTTCTGAGAACTTTATTACTGAATAAATGACTCATCAAGTTGGACAAGAGATTAATTAAACAGAGCAGGGGTAAAGGAATAATTCACTTCATACTTTACTTACCTCATGTTGTTCCAAACCCATCTAATCCTTTTTTCTCCCATGAAACACAAAATGAGACAAGATCTCCAAACTGCTGTATTCCATACAATGAAAGTGGATGGTTTACAGCCAAGCTCCAAGAATAACAAAGCATTATTTGTTATTAACGGATATTCTTCCCCTCCACAGCAGCTCTAAAATCTCAAAAATGGTGCCTTTTATGCGGGTCTCACGATCACAAGCCAGTCAGTCTTTGATAATCAGACAGAGGTAATTGCTATATACCTGAGATCGGTCACATTCACATTTACACAATCAAAGATACGTCAGTATAGCCCCCATGGAATTGCATACACTTGAATTTAACTGAACGTTTTCTTCAGTAGAGGTCACGGCCACTATTACAGATGTAAGTTGACCAACATAACTTCTCTTATAATAGCTTTGGATTGGCCATGCGTGGTTTCCCGTGTACACTTATCTGGAGAAACAGCAAATTAAAGGTAAGATTAGAGGTAAGACACACCTGAATTTAGATTGGCCAAGCAGCATTTAGCTGTTCTAAACGGAAACACACTTTCTGTCTTTGCAAACCAAGTACACTTGAACTGATGCCAAATATTAGTCGTCACTAATCTGACGCAGACTTGCGGTAACATATGAATCGTTTAATCTGCTTGGGAAAACAATTTCAGAGTCAGTCAGAATAAAATCATAAGTAACATCAGAGGTAACATCATAAATTCATCATTTCCAATTAGACAGTAATAAGTCAAATTTAGACATTTTATCAAAACATAATAAATTCAAATTGCAATTATCTGATATAAACTACACACAGTAACTGTGTGGGATCGTCTGACTACAGAGAACCATGAACAATGTGTCACATCTCCTTAAATACCCAAATAATTCAATATGCTTACCAAATGGTGGTGTCTGTCATTATAATTAGATTTTGGTCCCCTATTGAGGGGTTCACAACTGTGGGATCAGAATTTGTAATTGAATGGGTTCTTGATTCCTGTAGATTTACATACAGCAGGTAGTTTGTATGGAGGATCTGGGGGAGGGCACACCACATTTCTCATATTTTATAACTTCTTTGTGCTTTTCATTATGGCTGGGAGGATGAGACCAGTTTACCAGGCACACTGAGACACTTTAAATGATACCAAACATGTATAGTTACTTTTTGTACACACTTAACATTGCATAGATTGTTAGTGAGCTTTAAGTGAGGAGGAGAAGGGGGGAGATGATGAGACTGCAGAAGGGAGGTGTGAGCTGCACTGTGGGCTGCATCTCAGATGTTGCTGTTACAAATGCAAGAGAGAGTTCAAATGTTAATTCTCATGAGAGCCTTTTGTTTTCTCGAGGGGTAGTCCAGACTTGCTGGCACCCGCCTTACAATTATAAGTAAAGAAACCATATGTTTTGATATTATTGCAAAATATTCCGAAATTGGCAATATATTGGCAAGTAGTTTGACTCGATTGCGTCATTCACAGCGCATCATGGGAGTGGACGGTCACTGCTGAGCTCTTTCTGTGCTCTTTGTTTAAAGCGATTCTCTGATTGGTGGATCATTTCCCCTCAGGATCATGGGTAGTGTAGTTTTTCACCAGAAATTCCACTATTAAACATATGTTAAAATGAAAATAAAATAATGCGGAATGATGAATTCAGCAGAAGCATACACCATTGATTAAAAACTATGAGCTTGAGATAGGTCTGTATTTAAGTTTTATAAGTTAGCATTAAAAATAAAGTCCACTATGGAGAAAATTAATAGGACTTTTACCAGAACCAGTCTATAGCGCTCTTTGGCAGCGGGGATGATTATCAGTGATTAACAGTTGAAATTATTGGTCTGTCTGTCTGTCTGTCTTACACAAAGCATGACGTTTGGAAACTTGAAATAGTACACAAAATGTATGCACTACTTTTATGGTGCTTTTCAGTATAAAACAGAAGCTGTGTAAAATCTTATGTTTTACATGAGCAAGAAAATAGTAGTGGGTTGGAACAGCATGAGGGAGAGTAAATAATAACTGTATTTAAACTCACTTTCTATTGAGAGGTTTCAGTATCTTTAGTGTATATGTTTTTGACAAAGGCTTTTTGTGTCTTTGTAGATCGTGGCCAATATCATCATCTTTATCTGTGGGAATGTGGCAGGAGCCTATCATAAACACCTGATGGACCTGGCCCTTAAACAGACCTACCACGACACCTGCAACTGCATCAAGTCTCCCATCAAACTGGAATTTGAGAAGCATCAGCAGGTATGGCCAAGTGGGATGAGCTGATTGCTTGTATCAAATCACATTGCTTTCTAGGAAATCACAACTAACTGTGCAAAAAAGCATGGTGCCTGACATTTCGGGGAACAGACAGTTAATAAAGAAGTTATCAGGTAGGTTTGTGAATGAGTCATTCCTGCAGATGTGTATAAAATATCATTATATTGCCACAATAGGCAGCTTATATCTGAAGAGGAGTGAGGAACATGAGTTCCATTGTCCCAAAATAGCTTGTTTGGCCCCCCAACCTCTGTTTCCCGTTGGATAAGTGTGGAGCGGAAGTCTGCACAAGGCCTCCCTATTGCATGGGTTAGTTGTGCTTATTGGTTTGCTTTGCGTGAAATAATGATGAAGTGTTTCACCACGTCAACGGCTGAGTGAGTTAAATATGAGTGCTGAGATAAAGACAGATTGCTGGTGGCAGTTCTGTTCCTTCAGGAATTATCACTCTCGCTGGGTGAAATATCACCCTGCTCAAAAACACTGCCCAGGTTCCAGTATTCTGTTATTGTGGCAGGGCAGAGGGCGGGGCCGGGTCGTGATCCTACACACCCGGTCCCGGGTTTCAGCACCAGTGTAATGTAGTTCAATGGAAAGGAGGAGGCAAGAACCAGCTTGACAATATAAATACTATTTTAATAGTAAACTGAAACAAAAGACACAAACACACATATGACGGACATTTCCGTAAATGATCTCTCTCTCCCGCACCATCCTCTGCTGACGGCCTTTATCCCTCTCGGAGTCTTGATTAGCCTGATACGGGACCGGGTGTGTAGGATCATGACCCGGCCCCCCCCCTCCGCCCTACCACAGTTATGTTATCAGAGTTGTTACTTTCCTGGCAGAACAATTAAGGATAAATATGGTGTCAACAATCTCTCTGGCTTATGTTCTGTTTACTACGACCTGTGAAATCAGCAGCTCTTCAGTCAGTTCATCAGTAGCCAGTTCTGTATGCCATATTGTAAAACATGCTGGAGTGTTTTCTCCATTTCCCTCCTGCAGGGCTGCTCACAGTCATTCCAACCTGAACATTCAGCATGGAGCGTCAGTCTAATTAAGAACTCATTTTACATTTCGAGGTGGAATAAACCATTGCCTTTGAAATATATTTAGTTATTTTTACTTTTTTTAAGCTAATCATGATCATTTTGCACCCTCTCTCTCATCCATAGACTTAAATCAGAAACAGAATGAACATTATTGCCAAGAATGCTTCCACATTCAAGGAATTTTTCTTGGAGACAGAAGCTTCCAGTGCACAAACAATACAACAATATGACAAAACTTTTAGTTTCAGAAGGATATTGGTATTTTAATTCACCAAAGTGGCATTCAACTGATCACACAGTATAGTCAGGACATTAATGATGTAAAAAAACAGCACCATCACTATTAATTTTTTTTATTTTTGATCAAATCTAGACAGGCCAGCACCTTATCCTTGAGTAATCATGTTAAATTGATCATTTGATACTAGAAAATCACTTGCCATTATATCAAACACAGCTGAAAGCTATTTAGTTCATTAAATTAAGCTTAATGTAATAGACTGGCATGTCTTAATGTCAATATTAGATAAAAAATGGCAATAAAAAGAAGCAGCTTTCTCTAGAAACTCATCAGTCAATCATTGTTTTGAGGAATGAAGGATATACAATGCTTGAAATTGCCAAAAATCTGAAGATTTCATACAAAGGTGTACACTACAGTCTTCAAATACAAAGGACAACTGGCTCTAACAAGGACAGAAAGAGATGTGGAAGAGGATAAGTACATCAGAGTCTCTAGTTTGAGAAATAGACGCCTCACATGTCCTCAGCTGACAGCTTCATTGAATTCTACCCGCTCAACCCCAGTTTCATGTACAACAGTAAAGAGAAGACTCAGGGGTGCAGGACTTATGGGAAAAATTGCAAAGAAAAAGACACTTTTGAAACAGAAAAACAAAAAGAAAAAAGTTAGAGAAACACAGACATTGGACAACAGATAATTGGAAATGTCACCTGAATATCTGTCAAACTGACAGCTGGAATGCCAAGGATCTGCAAAGCTGTCATTGCTGCAATTGGAGGATTTTTTGATGAGAACTTTTGAAGTGGTTTATTTTTTTCAAATTTTAATAGTAATTTCTCACGTTATTAATGTCCTGACTATACATTGTGATCAGTTGAATGCAACTTTGGTGAATAAAAGTACCAATTTCTTTCCAGAAGAGCTGAACATTTTTCCAAACTTTTAAGCGCCTGTGTACATACAGTATGTGGAAACTGGATGTTTTTATTTTGCTGCTGTATAAATGGCATTTTCATGTGAAAATGAGTCACAGTGCATTGAGTTAAGCCATCCTAGATTAAAATAAAACATGATGGCAAGACAGAGCAGCCATGGTTTCGCAAATTATTATTTCTGCACTTTTACAGAACAGCTGACATAGTATTTTCTACTGCAAAAGCGCCAATCCTTAAGATAGATTGACAATAAAAAATTCTCCCCTTTTCACACCAATTTGAAATGCCCAATTCCCAATGTGCTCTAAGTCCTTGTGGTGGCATTTTATCTGCGCATTTTATCACGTGGCTTGTTGAGCGCGTTACCGCGTGTGTGGAGGCTTCACACATCCGTGGCATTCACGCACAACTAGCAAGAACTACATTATAGCGACTACGAGGAGGTTACCCCATGTGACTCTACCCTCCCTAGCAACCGGGCCAATTTGTTTTGTTAGGAGACCTGACTGGAGTCACTCAGCACACCCTGGATTCAAAATCGCGACTCCAGGGTTGGTAGGGTTGCATTTTTTAACAATTTCTCCCCCACAGAGCCAGCCCGTGCACAATAGTCTTGAACCCATTAGAGGGGACACCCTGCTTTGATACCTCTAATTTTTTATAATAACACATCAATGGACTGTTATTTCAAATTACTTTCATCTTGTGTGTTCCTGTTTGACATCAAATGGAAAATGTGTGTAAATCCGAAAATGACTCCTCTTTTCCTCCAGTCATAATCCACACATGGTATACAACCCCATTATTCTGTTTGACCTTCATTAAGAAGGGTGATCTCCTTTAATTTATGCCCCATGCCTTTGCAGGAGAATCTTGGCTGAAGAAGGCAGTTCAGCCACTCAACAATTTCTTGGTAACAGTAGCATAGCTAGAAACTTTTGAGTGTGTGGGCCAAGAGAAATGATCAAGTACATAAGATCTGTAAACATTGATTTATTTGTTTGTTTGTTATGTTTTAAAAATGTAGCTTGTTGTTTCCATGGGTGTGTTTATGACACTTTGCTATAAAATTGTCTACTCTAAAAGTGCTAAAAGATCAGTCAACTACATTCATTAAAAAAAAATCATTTAAAATGTAAAAAAACAATGGACATTTTAGTCATAGCATGGACCATATTTGATCATTTTTTGCCCAGAACAATTGCTGACATGTCTATGGACAGAAAAGACTGATGCATTAAAATGAAGGACATGTCGTTATGTCTCCACTATGGTTCACTGTCAATAAAATGACTTTTCTTCCCTGATCATATAACTCTGTCACAACTTTACTCTCATTAAAGCAGCGGGCATATGCTGCCACTGCGATGCTGTTGTAAAAGATAAAAAGTATAAAGAATTGTGTTCAAAGGTAAAGTAAAACTCTTTTTGGAGCTATCTTCAGCTGTGACAATTTCCTGAAGTTATGACATATAAATTGATGCATTAATATTTGGAAAATATATTATTCAATTTAAGATGGATGTGTAAATAAAGAGGTATGACATTTGAAAATCTTAGGTGTTTAAAGAAAATATTTTACGATCTAAAATAATTTATTTCTATGTACATTATTTGTGCCATCGCATGTTGCTTTGATTCATCGGGAAGGAGTTAAGAAAATGTATTGCTGATTCAGGTGTTTACATTGGAAAACGTTTTGTTTTAATGAGAACAGTCCCATCAGCCTCTAATGATAGAAGTTCATGGCTTGAGACCAGCAAGCTTTGGCTGTTGGAACAGGGGTAAAAGACAATGATTGGATGGGCCTGAATGTCTAGTGGGTGGCCTAGGCCCACCCAGACCCACCTGGGGCTACATAGTGCTTGGTTGATGCAGACATTGACAAGAAACAGTTATAAATAAATAAATGGGCAACTCTGTCAAACTGGAGAAAAAAATGCTCAAATATTTGAGATAGTATACAGCAATTTGAAGTTGTTTTTGAAGTTGTATATTATTGTATTTTTAATTATTTATTTATTTATTAAATACATTTACATGTATAAAAAAAAACAAGAACATTTCATTATTTAAATATTTTTCCCATCTCCATTTATGTCACCATTAATCTGAAGGTTTGAAGGGGCTGACTGCACACCATTGGTAAAAGGGTACTAAATAGGGAAATGTATGCATTTTGCACTCTTGAAATTGTAATTTCTAACTCTGTCAATTCTTTTTCATTTATATAGTGCTTTTCACAACAAACATCATTTCAAAGCAGCTTTGCACAAAACTCATGCTTTAACAGAAAATGAAGCTGTAATGTATCAAAGTCATCAGTGTCCATTTTTGAATGTAGAGTATGACTTAAAAAATATTTATACATATATTTATTATTTGTCTTTGGACCCCCAGTGAGCAAGCCAAAGGCAGCTGTGGCAAGGAACACAAAACTCCATAAGAAGTTGGTTAATGGAGAAAAAAGTCCTTGGGGAAAACCAGGCTCACCAGGGGGTGCTTATAATACCAATATGAGTTATCTATGTGTAATACAAGTCATGGATTAATTGACTAAACTTAGGCCAATATTTAAGCAACAGGATTTTATACAAACCGTAAGATTAATTTAAATCCTGGGTTTTCACAATGTTCATCCTTTACATATTTTGCAATGCAGGGTTAGCACGGGCATAGCTGAAATTAAATTAAAGCTAATTTAAAGGAAATATTTCTGTCATTATTTACTCACCTTAAAGTCATTCCTCGTATGGACTCAACAAATTTTAAGTCATTTTTTAGTGAATACCTTGACGTCTGTTTTGTGTTCATAAATACATTCACTGTGGTTTGCATCTGCATGCAGGAACTTGCGTTGTTTAGCGCTTTGGATCCTCTTTAAAAGGGGCACTATCCATTCCCACAGTATTGAAAAGACCGAATGAAATATTCATAAAAAGTATCCCCTTTGTGTTTTGCTTTAGAAATAAAGTTATACAGGTTTGGAACGACATGAGAGTGAGTAAATTATGACAGAATTTTCATATTTTGGGTTAACTATTCCTTTAACGTTTTATTAAATTAATCTTATTTTTCACAGTTTGTACTCAAAATTCACTAGAAAACAGAAAATGACCACTATTCTTTGCTAAGGCTGTTAGTACATTTTAGATCTGACGCCATAGCCGTAATTGCCATTTCTGGTAATTGACCATATGGCCAAGTATTGACATTTTTTGAATAAGATGTTAAGAATCGTGTGTAAATCGTTACAGATTTGAATGGTTTAAATCCAAAACAGACAGGCAAGAAACATCTACATATGCTTTGGTAGAAAAACACTTCTTTTTTTTTTACAATCACTAAAAGTAAAGTTGTATTTTTTTTATTTTTTTTTTTACATAATTAGCGACGGGGGACATCTGTCTCACTGCTGTTAGTCAATCTGTTCATCTACCATAGTTATTTTTTTCCAAGCCACTATGTCAATCGCTTCACCAGCCAACCAGCCATCAGTGAAAAAGTGCTTAGAGAATAGGGCTGTGTTGTAAATTGCATACTACCACACTGCTGTCCCTGCTCCTACTATTTATGCAGTATGGAGGATATATAATGTGCACTGCAGAGTATAAACATTTTATGAAAGCATAGAATGCTCGGATAGCCTTCTGCATTTGCAGAAATATTTAGAATAAAATGGAGCATGCACAGAATACTGTTTATCATAATGCAATGTGCTCATGTTGACCATATATTTCCAATGTGATGAATGAACTAGAAGTAGTATCAGCTACAAGTTTTAATAGCATCTTGATTAATCATTTTATTGGACTTGAAAAAGTGTAAGAGGTTTTAACTCAAAACCGTAATCATGAGTGTGTCAACAGTGCAGCACACTAGTGGTTTAAACATTTATTGTTGCATATTGCATTCTGTTTCTTATACTATTCTAAAGAATATCAGGCAGTATGCAATATATACTGTTTAGTTTGCTGTTAGCAGTGTGCTAGTATTCCATTCCAAACAATAGGAACCAATCTAAAAGAATTCCTTTCTTTGACTTATAGGAACGCCTTTTGCTGTCCCTGCTGCCCGCCCACATTGCAAGGGTAATGAAGGCAGAGATCATTCAGAGACTAAAGGGACCAAACTTCGGCCAGGCAGAAAACACCAACAACTTCCACAACCTCTATGTACAGAGACACACCAATGTAAGGTAGGATTTACAGTGTGACATACATAATAGCATGTTTCTGTGCTCAGCTGATTTATTTTAGGACTATATCCTATACAGTGCACCTGCTCTGCGGAGCCATCCCTCGGTAGTTCCTGTCAAATCGTCCTGCCCATCTTCAGCCTGAAAACAAAGAACTAGCTACTCAGCAACCCAGATGCAAATAGCTCTTCTCTAGGAGAGTCTAGACCACTTTTTATACTTCTAACAAAAAATAATAACAGGCACAATCTTCAGCTAAATGAGACAAAATACTGAAGAGGCTCTTCATCGCAACATAAATGTATTATTTTTTAAATGCCACTAAAGGACATGGAGTCCTTTGCTGTTTTTGAAGTTATACTGCTCTTTGCTTCAAAGCGTTTCCCATTCCCCTCTAAAATTGTTTTTGGTTTTTGTGTTGTCACAGCTGAGGGAGAGCTCTGCTCATTCTCAGTGGCACTTACTGAAGAATAAAGCAAAGAATCTATTTAATGCACATTTGTGTTACTGTAGATCTTGTGCTGTGGGCTGCACACCATGTCATTAAAGGAATATCTTACCCAAAAAGAATAACGCTCTCATCATTTACCCTTTAGGCGTCTCAGACTCGTATGGTGTTCTCTCTTCTGTGGAAAACAAATAAAGATTTTTTTTAAACATGATGTGGTGTGTTTGTCCATAGAATGCAAGTTAATGGGGTCCAAACTTTGAAGATCCAAAAAGCACATAAAGCCTGCATAGAGATAATCCATGTGACTCAACTGGTTTATTCCATGTCTTCTGAAGAAATCCGAACGGTTTTGGGTGATAAACAGACCAAAATGTAACGCCTTAATGGAACTTGAACTTTTGGGCCCCATTGACTTGCATTGTATTTCATACTGAATATCCTATCAAATATCTTCATTTGTGTTCCGCAGAAGAAGGAAAGATGGTTGATGGCATTTTTGGGTGAACTATTCCTTTAAAGGAACACTAGCAGTACTTAAAATAATTGTTCACCCAAAGAAATTCTGTCATACTGTAAGTTCACATTATCATGTATTTCCAAACCTATATAGCATTTTCAATCCATAAAACACACACACACACACACACACACACACACACACACAAGCTATTTTTCAAATAGGTGCTGTTTGTCATACAATTAAATGGCTATTAACACTGTCAAGCTCCAAAAAGGGCAAAATAGCACCATAAAAGTACTATAAAATGAGTCCACATGACTCTTGTGAAATTGGTTCTCGCGTGTACCGTCACTGATCTTTAATGTGACGTTTAAGGTATTTTGAACTGAATAGAAATGTTGTAGACATCTGAATATACTGAACTGAACTCACTAATTTTACTTTAATTTTGGTCTAGAAGACTTGGAGATTCTGCAAAATATATAGTTTTTGTCTTCCAAGATAGAAAGAATGTCATACATGTTTGGAACAACATGAGGATTAGATAGAGGATGACAGAATTAAAATTTTGGTGTGAATTATTCCTTTAAGAAACCTGTTGCAAAGGGGACAAGTGTGGAGTTCAGTAAAAAATAATTATTTGATTGTTTACACCATTTTGCACAAGTTTTTTTAAATGATGATGATTATTATTACTATTTTCTGCAGCATTCTGTATGCAGACATAGTTGGGTTCACCCGTCTAGCCAGTGACTGCTCACCTGGTGAACTGGTCTACATGCTCAATGAACTCTTTGGCAAATTCGACCAGATAGCCAAGGTAACATATGTACTGACTTCACATGCAGTGGCCCCATAAAGTATCTGGACACTTAAACTTTACAATGTATGTATGTCATTGCAATAGATCACAAACAGACTTTTCAAGCTAAATATTTTATCAAAAGAAGATGATAAAAAAACAAATAAACTTTTGCGAAATAATGACAAAATCATGAGTCTTTCTGGTTGTCGAATGTTAGTTTAACACATCCATAGTTAATGTGAGTCAACTTCACCAGTGGTAACTCTGCTTGGACACCTGTGTGAACTTGAGGTGAACTGACTTTATACATCCACTAACACACAAGCATTCAAATATGTTGTGGGGCTAACGGTAGACACTTTTAATGACACTGTATGGAGTTGTGACAACCAAACAATGTCATGTTGATGTCTAATGTTCTTTGTAGGATAATGATTGCATGAGGATCAAGATCTTGGGTGACTGCTATTACTGTGTATCAGGGCTGCCCGACCCACTCACTGACCATGCCAAGAACTGTGTGAAGATGGGGCTGGACATGTGTGAAGCCATCAAGTAAAAGACCAAGCTGCCTTTCTCAAACGCACTTCATCTTTCATTACACGGCTCTCTGAAATACTTGATTCAGTAACACTTTCCAATAAGGTCCCATTTGTTAACATACTGTAATTAAACAACATTCGTTAATATGAACTAACAATGATCAAATAAAACAATAATCATTGTAATTTGAATCAATATTTAATTTTGACTGGTTTTGGCCATAATTAGCAGCAATGTTGACCAGATCTTATGCTGTTTTGTCAAAGGTCTGGATTAGTGAGACTAATGACTGGCTGACTGTATATTATCCATACATATTTTCAGTTTCTACATTAGAAAAAAAAAATTACAGCTGCTACAAACTACCACTACTCTCTATGCCTCTGAAATAACACTCAGACTCAAGAGGCTCAGATGTGTGATATTGTTGAAACCCACACATCCTCCTTTTCTTCTTTTTCACCTTCTCTCTCTCTCTCTCTCTCTTTCTCGCTCTCTCTCTCTGCCATCTGAAAATACAGTCCCTTTTCCAGTTCTCTTCACGATTTCACATCCATTCTTCAACGCTGTCCTGCTCTATTCTGAATGCCACACACATTCGCTCACCTCATCTGCTACAATCTTTCTCTTTCACACTGACACACACACAAATACATTTGAGGGGGTAATTGAGGACTCTCCACTTTCTTATCGTATTCTCAGACAAGACATCGCTCAGACGCATAGATGGTTTGTGAAAGATACACACTGAAATGGCCTACATGCTGGAGAAAAAGTGGATAGCTGGTCTGCCAACCTGGCCAAGTTTTTTAAGCTGTTCTGTTTTGCTGGTTTTGGAGGGTGAACTAGTATAACCATGCTTTTGACTAGCAGTAAATGCTGGTCTTAGCTGGTCTTTCAGCCAGGCTGGATTTTGGCAACTTTTCAGCTGGGCAGCCAGGGAAACCAGCTACAGCCGTCCAGCTAAGGACCAGCAAATCAACATAGGCTATTTTAAGATGGATTTTCCAGCAGAGCTTTGTGGAAATACATCCACCCCTGCTGAAACACTGGTGGCTTCTAGCAAATGTTGTTTTTTGGATGCTAGTATCCAGAATGATATGCTTTTTAATTGGCTTAGCTAGCAAGACTTCTGTTGATAAAAAAAACAATAACACCTTAAACCAGCTTAAAGAGACAGTTCACCCAAAAATAAAGATTCTCTCATTTACTCATTCTCATGTCATCCCAGATGTGTGACTTTCTTTCTTCTGCAGAACACAAAGATTTTTAGAACAATATGTCAGCTCTGTAAGTCCATATAATGCAAGTGAATGATGACCAGAACTTTGAAGCTCCAAAAACAAATAAAGGCAGCACAACAGTAATCCATAAAACTCCAGTCATTAATCAGAATAGGTATGGGTTCTAAATATATATATATAATTTTTTTTTATTTTATTTTTTTTGCCGATTTCCTTTTTTTTTTTGGTGCATCTCACCACCTACTAGTTAGGGCTGTTTAAAGGTGGAGATTTATAGCAAAACATGATTTAAATATTTGTCTGTTTCTCACCCATACCTATCATAGTGCTTCAGAATACATTAATTTAAGCACTGGAGCCTTATGGATAACTTTATGCTGCATTTATGTGCATTTTGGAGCTTCAAATTTCTGGTCACCATTTACTTGCATAGTATGGCATAAGGGTGAGTAAATGAGAGAATTTCCTTTTTGGGTTAATTATTCCTTTAAACAGCTAAAAAGTGCCCATAATCCCTTTAAGGCAAGCAAAATAATCTAAAGCACTTTTAAGGTTTTTTTCCACCAGATATGGTCAACCAGCTTCGTCAGAAAGATTATGCTGATTGAAAAGCACGTTTTGCTGGTGAAAAGCATGGTTATATTAGTCCACCAACTGTAGACCATCATCAAACCAGCATGGAAGTTCATGTTAATCTAAGTTGGTCTATTCATCAGGGACATCCTAACATTCAAGATGGCTAGAAACACCTGAACGGTCCCATTGAGGAACCGTGCTGTTTCCAAGCAATCCGGACTCGTTGACAAGGTTGTGGGTTTTTTCAACCACGGTGCTGCGAAATCAAGATTAAAGTGGACTGCCTGAGCAAGCATCCAATCATAAATCAGCACGTCACTAAAGCTGTACTATCATACTGTACTAACTCGTGCTCAAATGGAGATGCTACTGGAAGCATTACTCCCGTGCTCAGAACCGGTGGTGGAAAAGCGGCTTCTGTTTGATGAATGAATACATCCACAGACACCAGGCTCACTCCCTCAGAAACCAACACGTACCGCCACAATCCTGGTACCTGCTGATATTTACTATAAATATTTCTGGTGTTAAGCAGAGTTACGTCAGTTGAATATGATGCTGTTTCAGGCTTTTTTAGGCTGTTTCAGAGAGAGACTGAAGTGTGTATGTGCTGTAAAAAGTATTTTTATGAAGACTGCACTGTAAGAAAACTTGCTTGTTATTTCAGGAAGGTGAGGGATGCCACAGGGGTGGACATTAACATGCGAGTCGGTGTGCACTCTGGGAATGTTCTCTGTGGTGTCATTGGCCTCCAGAAATGGCAATATGATGTTTGGTCACATGACGTCACCCTAGCCAATCACATGGAGGCAGGGGGTGTGCCTGGGTAAGATCAGCCTCAGCCACATGTCTTCTGATTTTTCCCATTTCAACATATTTGCTACAAGTGCTGTTATGGTTATAGAGTGTTCTTGACATTGATAGAAATGCTGTTGAGAGCACAATGAATGTGCTTTTGTGCTAGTAATGAGTGTTTTGTTGAATCCCCCCCACACACCACCCACCCACATGCAATGCCAGATGTATATGACTTTCTGTTTTATCTGCTGAACACAAACAATACATTTTAGAAGAATATTTCTGCTCTGTAGTTCCATACAGTGCAAGTGAATAGGTGCCAAACTTTTGACACTCCAAAATCCACATAAGGGCTACATAAAAGCAATCCAGACAATTCTGGTGGTTTAATCTATATCTTCTGAAGCGATATGATAGGTGTGCGTGTGTGTGTAAGAAATAGATCAACATTTAACTCATATTTCCTTCACTTTCACTTTCTCCTTCCTCTGTTTTTGATGATTCACATTCTTCGTGCATATCGCCCCCTACTGAGCAGGGAGTACAATTTATGATAAAAAATGACTTAAATATTTATCTATTTCTCAATCACACCTATCATATCATGTCTAAACACCTTGGATTTAACCACTGGAGTCTTACGGATTACTTTTATTCTCCCTTTATGTGGATTTTGGAGCATCAAAAGTTTGGCACCCATTCACTTGCATTGTATGGACCTACAGAGCTGAAATATTCTTCTAAAAACCTTAATTTGTGTTCAGCAGAAGGAAGAAAGTCATACACTTTTGGGATGCCAGGAGGGTTAGTAAATCATGAGAGAATTTTAATTTTTGGGTGAAATATCCCTTTCACTTCATTGTCTCTGTGGGCATTGTCAAATTTGTGAACTACTCGTGTCATGCAACTGATTTTTATTGAAGTGGCTCTCATTTGCCAGCATGTAATAGTTGTGTGCTCCTCTTTAGGCGGGTTCACATTTCCTCTGTAACGCTGGAACATTTGCAAGGGGCATATAAAGTGGAGCCAGGGAGCGGACAGAGTCGAGACTGCTACCTGAAGGAGCATGGCATTGTTACGTATCTAGTCATCAACCCAAAGGTAAAGCATAACCTGCCAAATTAAACATTATATGAAGTCCAGTTTCCGCAAGTCCCGCAAGTTTCTGAAAATGTGAACTGTACATGCCCGTGCAAAATGTAGTGTTGTGGGTGGTTACCAGGGCATTGCTAAGTATTTGCATGGGTGTTCTGCATGGTTGCTAGTTGGTTTCTACAGGCCAAAGTTAAAAGAGCCAACACCCATGTCTCTTTGATATTCTGGTGCTTAGATTTGATTGTAGTTCTTCAGTGTAAATCTGTAGGATTGTTTCCATTTCAAATTGCTTAGAGAAGTCCTAGCACACCTTTCCTCAGCAAGCTACACAATCTGAGGTATCCTTCATGTCCATTTCACTAATAGGGCAGAGTTCTGAGTTAGGTTTAGAAAAAATCCCTACCCTACGTATAACCAATTATAATAGTGACACTTGCCTTAGCAATGACCACCAGTGAGTCATAATTTCCAATTATTGGCCAGACAATTGGATTATTATTGTCCAATTGTATGTCAATGTAAACACAAATCATATTCAAACAAACTCCAGATGTATGATAAATCACACAGCAATGCATCAAGCTTTGCGACTACAGCAGTTAAATTACTTTGTCATTGCATTTAAGACACTTTCAGCACTACTTAGGATAATTAGATAATTTAGACTTTGTAATTAGGCTATTTTGACATTGTGGTCATATTTGACAACCCTGAAAGACTTTTTATCAAAATGCAAGTTCAATTTACTTTGGCAGTTTAGCATATTACAAGAATAACCCGGGCATCAGGAGCCAGAAGCTTCTGCAATATTCATCCCTTCAGATGCGTGTGGGCTTTTCTGCCCACAGATATCATAATGCCTGGCACCATATTCAAATAACAACGCCTATTCTTTTATTTATCCTCTCTGTTATTTACTTTTCAACAGTGCATTTGTTTTGCCTGAGGTAACAAAAGCAGCAACTTTTTCTCATAAGAGACAAAAAAAAATATTTTTTGTTCTGTTTGAGCCTCTCTCCCCTCTTATCATAACAACCCACGGCTCGCCCACTCTCCCTCCTCACTCCCATTATGATGACAGTATTTGAGTTTGAAGGGCTTTTGCTTGTTTTATTTTCTTTTTTTTTTTTACTCAATTGTTCAGTAAATGTCTATTTGTGATGAAACTCAAGCACTTTCTGTATTGTTTTATTGCTTTAGGTTTATGAGTCATGTTGGTATGAAGTAGATCTGAATTGTACTGATATGAGGAAACAATCAAATCTCTGTAATCATATTTACTGTATATTTTTGAATATAAACTCAGCAAAAAAAGAAACCGGCCTTTTTCAGGACACTGTATTTAATATATAATTTTGTAAAAATCCAAATAACTTTACATATATTTATTATAAAGGATTTAAACAATGTTTTCCATGCTTGTTTAATGAACCATAAACGTTTAATGAACATGCACCGGTGGAACAGTTGTTAAGACACTAACAGATTACAGATGGTTGGCAATTAAGGTTATGGTTATAAAAACTTAGGACACTAAAGAGACCTTTCTACTGACTCTGAAAAACACCAAAAGAAAGATGCCCAGGGTCCCTCCTCATCTGCGTGAACATGCCTTAGGCATGCTGCATGGAGGCATGAGGACTGCAGATGTGGCCAGGGCAATAAATTGCACTGTCTTTACTGTGAGATGCCTAAGACAGTGCTACAGGGAGACAGGAAGTACAGCTGATCATCCTCGCAGTGGCAGACCATGTGTAACAACACCTGCACAGGATCGATATATCCGAATATCACACCTGCAGGATAGGTACAAGATGGCAACAACAACTGCCCAAATTAAACCAGGAACACACAGTCCCTCCATCAGTGCTCAGACTGTCTGCAATAGTCTGAGAGAGGCTGGACTGAGGGCTTGTAGGCCTGTTGTAAGGCAGGTCCTTACTAGACATCACCGGCTACAACGTCATCTATGGACACAAACCCACTTTCTCTGGACCAGACAGGACTGCCAAAAAGTGCTCTTCACTGACGAGTCACGGTTTTGTCTCACATAGGGTGATGGTCGGACTCAAAGGAATGAGCGTTACACTGAGGCCTGTACTCTGGAGTGGGATCGATTTGGAGGTGGAGGGTCCGTCATTGTCTGGGGCGGTGTGTCACAACATCATCAGACTGAGCTTGTTGTCATTGCAAGCAATCTCAACACTGTGTGTTACAGGGAAGACATCCTCCTCCCTCATGTGGTATTTTCCTGCAGGCTCATCCTGATATGACATTCCAGCATGACAATGTCACCAGCCATACTGCTCGTTCTGTGCATGATTTCCTGCAAGTCAGGAATGTCAGTGTTCTGCATGGCCAGCGAAGAGCCTGGATCTCAATCCCATTGAGCACATCTGGGACCTGTTGGATCAGAGGGTGTGGGCTAGGGCCATTCCCCCCAGAAATGTCCAGGAACTTGCAAGTGCCTTGGTGGAATAGTGGGGAAACATCTCACAGCAAGAACAGGCAAATCTGGCACTGTCCATGAGGAGGAGATGCACTGCAGTACTTAATGCAGCTGGTGGCCACATCAGATAATGACTGTTACACATTATAATGACACATTATTCCATTTCTGTTAGTCACATATCTGCGAAACTTGTTCAGTCTTAGTTGTTGAACCTTTTTATGTTCACATAAATATTTACACATGTTAAGTTTGCTGAAAATAAAAGCAGTTGAAAGTGAGATGATTTTTTGCTGAGTTATGCTAATTATCTGTGTACCCAAACAAAACTCACATCTCTTATTTGAATATTCACTTTTCTTCACATATTCCTGTGTGAACCCCTTGTCAAAAAATAAGAATATCCTAAACATGATGGAGGGCCAAATTGCTTAAAATTAAATAATTAAATGAATATTTAAATAAATTATATAATACATAGGGAATTAATTAAATGCATCATTAAATAAATAATTTAATAATTAAAAAAATATTAAATACAGAGTGAATTAATTATTTACATTATTAAATACATTATTCAATATTTAAACTTTTAAATAAATATTTAAATACACAGTGAATTGATTCAATGCATCATTAAAACATTAAATGAATATTTAAATATGTATATTAATTAAATCAAATTGATTAAATACGTAAAATCATAGAATCATTAAATACATAGTTAATTAATTAAATGTATCATTGAATAAATTGTTAAAGATTTAAATGAATCATTAAATAGGTGGTGAATTAATTAAATGCATCATTAAATCTGTACATAAGATCTCCCATTCATTCCAGAATCAGTTTCATTTAAACAATAGCTCTCTACTTCCATTTTCATTTAAGAGCTTGCTTTGGGTTCTTTTTCATTTAATACAGACACGCCAATCAAAGCATATACTAGTATACAATACTTCTTTGAGATTGTCTCGTTGGCTCAGAATGTCAGCTGTCCAAAGTCATGAGAGCGAAACATGCAAAGTTTGACAAAGAGCGAAGAAGAAACAGAGACAGAAGCTGTCAATGTTTTGGTTAGCAACTTCATCTGCAAGAGTCATATTGGCGTTGTGAGAAAGGAGTGCCTGAACTAACCAGAAGGTCCAAAGAAACCTTTTAGAATATTTTGAGTCAGTTGGATCTTATTTGATTCTTAGGATCCTTTAAGAGCGAATCCAGATATCCTAGAAATTCCATTATACAGAAGTTAGTTCCAGTCCACTAATTTGATTCAACAAATGGTCTTCCAAGGGTGCTGATATTTTGTATTAGCAGACTGGAATGTTTCACTATTTGTAAAAACTATGCTTGTCTTTTTTCGGGGATGTAGAATTCCAGTGCTTGATCCTACTTTGGCTTGTTTTGGAACTATATTCTTTATTGGCAGGGCAAATAGAAACTAAATAGCTGGCCAAATTTTGTCTGAAACATTAGTAACTTTATAGTATCTTCTTGTTTATAGAAATTTTCCATAAAACACTGTTCTACACTGTTCGGCCAAAGACACAAGGCCACAGGTATTTAGTACATCAGTGATATCCAGTACAACAGCCCTCAGTTTCATGTGATATTGCTTGATTAACAATCCTGTACACATTCAATTTTTAGCAAGGGTTCCATCTTGATCTGTGGGTTTCTAGGCTGCAATATATTTAGTTCATAACACACATATTTATCCTCATACTGTATAATATGTTGTGACTTAGGTAGAAAAAACCCAGCTCCCCTCCCGGCTTCGTCCCACTCTGGACGGTGGCAAGATGAGGGCTTCAGTCCGCATGACGCAGTACCTGGAGTCATGGGGAGCAGCCAAGCCATTTGCTAACCTCCACCACCGAGACAGCATGACCAATGAGAATGGCAAGATCAACACACATGTGAGTGAAACACAGTATGAATTTCAATGTGATATTGTAAACTAGAATCTGTCAGTTTTTTATGTGGGTCCATTTTTGTACAGGATGTGCCGTTGGGGCAGTATAGCTTTCAGCAAAACTCTGAAAGGTCTGTTTTGTACTTTGTCTTACTTTATATGATGATAATGAGCATAACTCCAAACTCAAGTGAATATCTTTTCAGAACATTCACACTGACCTCATCTGCATTTCTGAGGTTGCTTGAAGTCTCTGTCCTCTTCTTTTTTTATCATATCCCCTCACCCCAACTTTCAGAACAAAGTCGCAGAAGAAAAGATTTGAAGAGGAGTTGAATGAAAGAATTATTCGCACCATTGATGGCATCAACTCACAGAAGTGAGCATCCATAATGTTATGCATCTTGTCATCCATGTCGATGAACTCATTAATTCTCTGCAAGACAGCACAAGAAATAGCAACATTTCAGTTTAACAAAGATTAATTTTTGGGAGTTTACATGTTTAGACATAAATTGTAAAACACATAAATAAATTAAGTGGACAGTATACAGTAGAGCTGTATAGTATAACAAAGGGATAAGACAATTATTCTGAGGCGTATAATAATGTATTCTAGCAGCGTTTTTGATTTCACATCTTGTGCATTATTTACAGATAGCATACTTTTATATTTGATATTTTATAGATAACAGACATCATTCAGAATATTGAGAATTTTTTACATATATATATATATATATATATATATATTGAATTTAAATATTTGGCATTAATGGCCAAAACTGTCTATTATTTTGTATAGTTAGAAAAGAAATTCGCTGATAAAGGTATAAAACCCAAAATGCCAGAGGGCCCCTTTTAAAAATAAAAACATTCTGACACTACATATTACAATGTTTTTTCAGTGCACTTTCAAAGGATTTTCTCCATTGTTGTCACAGAATAAACTTTTATAATAGTCAGTCATCATGAAAACCAGCATTTAATTGTTATACATGATTTTATCTATGCTTTCCACCAGACAGTGGCTAAAATCTGAGGACATTCAGAGAATATCTCTATTCTTTCACAATAAGACCCTGGAAAAAGAGGTACAGTCAACCTTCTAATGTGATATGTGTCATTGCATCACAAATATATGTTTTATTGTGCAGAGAAAAATATGCCTTCACTAAGACATACAAAAAATTAAAGAGCTGAAGTATTTCATTGTTCACTCAGAATATTCAGGCTTTCTTTTCTTTTCTCTAACAGTACAGAGCCACTACTCTGCCGGCCTTCAAATACTACGTCACCTGTGCTTGTCTCATTTTCTTCTGCATTTTCATAGTGCAGGTTTTAGTCTTGCCCAAGTGAGTATAATCACTGTGACCTCTTCCTAGTGTCTCGTTTTCTTTCACGATGCAATTACGCACTGCCATTGTGTTCCACAGCACTTAGATCAAGTGGCACATAATAATATTACAACATCTACACAACTGAGAGAATATGAGTGCGACAGTAAAGATTTCAATGATAGGAACGTCAATGCATGCCTAAAAAAAGACAGCCCTGAGCAGACAGCCATAGATTTTTTTTTTTTTTAATCAGAGGCCAATTTGTTTGAAAATAATGTCTCTCTTTCTATGAATTCAGACAGAAAAATCTATGCAAGGCACTAATTTGCTACTCATGTTGACTGAGAACACATTCACAAGAGCTGAGAATGCACAGCAATATTTTCTATTTTGTCTTAAGCCATGATCTCACTTCCATGATATTTATTTTATTTCACATTTATAATGAAGTACAGGCTAAATCAGACTAAATGTTGTCAGATAAATGTTTATGGTAAAACATTTATAGTAAGTATTTATGCTGCTCAAGCATGAATCTCATTTAAACTTGTCCAGGTCACACCCCCAAAATCAGTAGAAAAGAAATTGAATTTTAAATATATATATATATAGGATCCATAGGAGGGTGGAGGATTTGGGTCTCAAGAGGAGGAACCGGAAGAGGAGCAGGCAGAGCCACAGAAGGATCGGGTATTTGAGACTCAGGTGGTGGAGATAATGGTGGAGCGGGTTGAACCGTAGGAGGTGGAGATCCAGGGATTGAGGGCGGAGCTGTGAGAGACACAGAGGGCGAAGTCATGGAAGGGTTGAAAGAGGCAGGTAGAGCTGAGAGAGGCTCAACGAAGGCATGCGGAACCTAGAGAGGTTCAACAGGTGGGGCCAAGGAAGGTGGGGCCGTGAGAGGCTTGAGGGGCGAAGCCAAGAAAGGTGGAGATGTGGAAGGATCGAGGGGCAGAGTCATGGAAGGCGGAGTCATGGGACGGTCGATGCCATGGGCATCAGCTCTGGGGGCGGTCAAGGCCATGGGCATGGGCAAATGCTCGTTAACCATGGCAGGCATGGGCACTGGCTCGTTAATCGTGGCAGGCATAGGCGCTGGCTCGTTAACCATGGCAGGTATGGGCGCTTGCTCGTTAACCATAGTAGGCATGGGCACTGGCTCGTTAATCGTGGCAGGCATAGGCGCTGGCTCGTTAACCATGGCAGGTATGGGCGCTTGCTCATTAACCATAGTAGGCATGGGCACTGGCTCGTTAACCGTGGCAGGCATAGGCACTGGCTCGTTAATAGGCATGGGCGCTGGTTGATGCCCTTGGTTCCCGCCATAATTCACAGTATACAGAGAAAACACCATCTCCGTGGTCGCTACCGCTGAATGCGGCGGGGAATCGACTCACAGCCGGTAGATACATTTAGTGAGGTCAGTTCTTCTGTCACGTGGTTATCAGGAGAGATGAGAAGGGCAGCTAAGGATCTATTAGTAGACTTTAATGAAGATGTTGAAAACACTGACAAAAATAAAACAAACAACACTAAATAACCAACTAATACAACTAAGAACTGACCAGGATGGAATAAAACTAGAGGGTATTTATACAAACGGGAGTTGATGAGGGAATGGAGAACAGGTGAAGGAGATGAGGATCAGACGGCAGTGATGAGGGAAGTGTATTATGGGAAATGTAGTTCAGGGAGAACTGAAGACAGAGGAAAAAAAACATATCAAAATAAGAGTCCTTGGAACAGAAAGGTGAATAACTGTGACAGTATATAATATTTTATTTTTATTTGTTTATCCCCTTTTTTCTCCCAATTTGGAATGCCCAATTCCCACTACTTAGTAGGTCCTCATGGTGGCTCGGTTACTCACCTCAATCCAAGTTGTGGAGGACAAGTCTCAGATGCCTCCACTTCTGAGACAGTCAATTTGAACAGTGTATCACATGGCTCATTGTGCATGACACAGCGGAGACTTCTAGCAGGTGGAGGCTCATGCTACTCTCCACAGGAGGTTACCCCATGTGACTCTACCCCCCCTAGCAACTGGGCATATTTTGTTGCTTAGGAGACCCAGCCGGAGTCCCTCAGCACACCCGGGATTTGAAGTTGGTAGTTAGCGTCAATACTACCCAGCCCATGGAATTATATTTTGCATGAATACAAGTTAGTAAATAAACTATATTATCATGAAAGATTTGTTGCATTGTGACTTTATTTTCATACAATATAGCATATCAACCCCCAGATTCTCATTATCGTAATGCATCTGGAAGGTTTACTTTTGTTTTAGATTTTGGAATTCCTGTTATTCTCAAAGACGATTTTCATGAGATTATCTTTACTGAAATATAGTGTTTTTTACAGTATTATAATTAAACAAATACATTTATGTTTTTACTATTGGCAAACCCTTTTATACAAAACAAGTTACAGTGCATTCATGGTACACATTTTATTAGTTTCCTGAAAATCAAACCCAAGACTGTACTGTTGCTACCGCCATGCTTTACCATTTGAGCAACAGGAATCCCAGAATACTGTACAACAATGATTCTTTTTAATTATTTAAATCAGCATTGTGCAGAACAACAAATACTACCCTGATGTATAAATTTTATGCAACTGGAATTATATTTTGTTAGATTTTTTTCATCGCACATACATATACACACACACAATTTAACCTAAAAAAATATTACAATGGGCTATTTATTTATACACACACAAACACACACACATATACACTCCCACAATTTAATCTTGAACATTTTGATAACTTGAACAAAGTGATAACTGCCAGAATAATAGAGCATTTGTATCTGTTGCTCTTACTCAGTGTGAGACAACAGATACAAATGCTCTATTATTCTGGCAGTTATCACTTTTAAAAATGTCTCATTGTAATATTTCTTTTTTTTAATGTTCAAGATTAAATTGTGGGAGTGTGTGTGTGTGTGTGTGTGTGTGTGTGTGTGTGTGTGTGTACTGCTGTCTACATAACAAATTACCTCTTAATGAATAATAATAATAATAATAAAATAAACAATACAAAATATGTGAATTTCACAATGCATTAGAATCTTAATGATCCTAAAAATAGGTTTAATTTTCATGGAGCAAAATTGTATTTCTTTCCAAGTTTGAATATGGAGTGAAAAGTGACCTGGACATGTTCTTGACAGGTTTCATAAGATTCACCTTCAAATACAAAAAAGCCATTAAATTCTTGTTTGCACTCTTTCAAACATGCAGTGTATCATCAGAGTTCTTATTTCTGTATGTGGCATTCCATCTATTTCTTCTCTTTTTATGTCAGAGAATGCATGTGGAAAATTGACAAAGATTGAATGCCCTACTCATATGTGATGCAAACAAAGCAACCATTCATGAATGATACTTAAAGTAAATGTGTTTTTAGGCCTGGGTAGCTCAGCGATTAATGACACTGAGTACCACACCTGGAGTCGCGAGTTTGAATCCAGGATGTGCTGAGTGACTCCAGCCAGGTCTCCTTAGCAACCAAATTGGCCCTCTTGCTAGGGAGGGTAGAGTCACATGGTGTAACCTCCTCGTGGTCACGATTAGTGGTCCTCGCTCTCAATGGGGTGTGTGGTAAGTTGTGCATGGTTCGCAGAGTATCATGAACATCCACGTGCTGGGAGTCTCCGCGGTGTCATGCACAATGAGCCACGTGATAAGATGGATTGACGGTCTCAGAAGTGGAGGCAACTGAGACTTGTCCTCTGCTACCTGGATTGAGTAACCTTGCCACCAGGAAGACCTACTAAGAAGTGGGAATTGGGCTTTCCGAATTGGGAGAAAAGGGGATTAAAAAAAAAAAAAGTGCATGTGCTTTTGAGTATAACTGATGATTAGAGATTTTGTCTTTTACAGCACCACCGTCCTTGGAGTATCATTTGGAATGGCCTTTCTGCTGCTAGCCATGATCCTCTGTGTTTGTTTTGCTGGTCACATAATGGTAAGTGGCTTATAGAAATTACTATAAACTAGCTTTTTTTGAGAGAGGGAGAGTCTTAACCGAGTTACTCTGTTCCAAACCTAGTGAGCTGCCCCGCTGTCCACTGTCCACAAAAACAGTTGCCTTTAAGGGAGCATCCTAACTGAAATGGAATCTCATAAGTGGCTATGCAACTATGTCAATAGAGTTTGACCAGATCCTATTTGGCAGAGACAAGCCACTTCTATTTAAATTAATGGGAGAAATTGAAATGCCCAACCAAGAAGCTCTTGCGTCCAGTGGTCAACAGATGTAGAAAGGAAATCCCGCCTTACAGGTAAAAGAGCCAATCACTTTTAGATACAGACATTGCCTGTCAATCATCTCAAGAATGCACATGCTCATTAGCTATACAAGCCGGGAAAATGTACATCATAATTTTGCTAAGCTAAAGGCGCTATACTGTAATAAGCATAAAATACATAGCACACAAAAATTTGGTAAATATTACCTTTGTATTGGATCAGGCTTTTTTGCATGCAATGGATTCACACTATGATGCCTTGGATTTTGGCTAAAACAAGGTATTTTCGGAGGCAGCATAATTATGTCTTATTTACTGTAAATAATAAAGCTTATACCCTTTGGAACGGGCTTTGCTTGAGAATGTCTGTAATGCCTTACAATACTGCCTACAGTGGCAGCTCACTAGGTTTTGTAAAAGAGCGAGTGAATGTAGCACACTGGATATGTCTCATTTAATCTATTTATATGCAGACACATCACATGCATTTCTTTGCCTGGAGGAAATCACTTTGTGTATTGAAATGGCATTAAATAAGTTGGAGACCCTCATCTTGTTAGAGAAAATGCCATATCGAGAGGAAAAACACCATATCACTGCAAGATTGAAATTAGCTTGCTTTAGCCTGAGGAACAATAGCTCTTTGAGGGTGTTGGCTGTAATCAAATTATGAGCTTCTTTGGACCTGTGGAATGTAAATGGCTTTAGTAAATGTCACCTATACGCCTCTCAATTTTCTTTCAACCCCTCTCTGTCTCTCTTAGTATATTACTATAGATTCTGTGAGGGTAAACGTCTTATTCAACATTCAAGGGGCTGTAGATTCATGCTTTCACTTGAGACAGGGGTGCCAGAACCTACACCTCAACTGAATTTCAGCTGACATAAAAATATGTACACTTTCGGTGTACGCATTAAAAGTAGTTTAGCATGGGAATTGACTGATAAGGAGTGACTTCTAGCCGCTTAGAATAATTTTTTCCTGTTCTTGATAGATAATTATGATCAGAATGATGGCTTTTTCAAGTACTCTTAAGGTCAGGCTTTAGCAATCGCAAACAAGTAAAGGGCGCTTAAGAAACTCAGTTTGTAAAGCTTAGAAATCCTAATGAATCACTTTTTAAATCAATGCTTCGGGACGTGAATTCACCAGAAGATATCACCAGCAAGTGACAGTTCAAATGCTTTAACAGGCCAAATCTTTTATCAAAACAATTGATTCATTTAACTCAAAGCTCCAATACGTTTTACAATGTCCAAAATCATTAACAACAACAGATGTTAAAGTACATTTCTGATAAGGATTATAATTCAATGTAGTTTTAGCATCTGATATTCGTCCCATTTTCCCCTTTGCACCAAGATAAGTTTTTAAAAAATGCAGACGTCTGATCGATCCATCTAACCACTGATCTACAAAAGCCCAGGAATGGATGAAAGTGGATGAAGGCATGTCACTGCCATTCTGTGTTGTTTATAGATGCGTGTTGAACCATAAGTAGATGAAGTATGTTTTTTTGAGATTCATACACTACAGGCAACTTCAGCTATATTGAAAGTCTTCTGTTTTTTAAGTCAAGACAATGCAAAGCACTTAAAGTGTTTGAATACCATTCACTCACCAGCTCAACTTGCTTTGTCCCATATCTGTTTTTAATGGAGCCCCAGTTTCCGTTGAAGACAGTATTAATAATGATAAAAAAGGGGCCACACTGAATTGCTGAGACCTTGGTCTCCACACTAGCCTAACAACCTCCTTGTTTCTTTTTTGTGTCTGAAAAATATAAGCTTGAGTGATGACACTTTCTACTGGGTAGTTTGTTATAAATTTTTTCTCGCTGGATGATAGTAAACTCAATTCCCCACAGGTCTCTGGGCAGTTGATATGACAGGATATTTTTATAAAGCTCTGTGGCACTCTTGTTTTGTGTGTCATTTATAGTAGGCCACTCTCACAACCAGCTGTCAGTGTCATGAGTGTCAAGAGCTATGTGGAATTTAGTGCAGAGCATTTTTCAGCTTGTTTCCTATTTCTCCTTCCGTTTGGCCCACAGTTTCATAAATATGAAAGAAAGCGCTACGGTTGCCTCATAAAAGTGCCATGTTTAAAATACTGGAAGACATTTTTTGACTAGGTGACGTAACTAACAGATGATTCACTGGCAAGAGGGTTTTTAGCAGTGTTTGTTTAGCTCCTCTACCTCTTCTACTCATTTAAAATTAAAGTGTGAGGTGTTCAAGGTCAAGGTTGAGTGTTGCACTGCAGTTCCAGTAATACTCATCATGACAATGCAACATAACAGTTTAGCCACTGAGTAAAGAGAGGGCAAAACGGCCTAGGCGGAGTGTAATGCATATTACATTAGTGCTGCATTCAGAATTGTAGTCTCTTAAAGGCCTTAAAGATTTGTCGCACATAAAATCACACTAGAATAAACTCTTTTTTTAGTTCTTACATTGTGTTCTTCTATGTAAGCATGACACGCCAAAAAATAATCTCTGTATCTTCCATGTAAATCTAAGTTGTGTTAAGCAGCCATGGGTAACATGAAAGTCATTGACTTGGTTACTATATCTGTGGCATTGAGCTTGGTAGCTATGAAATCTCAGTGAAATCTCAAATAGCCCAGAATCCAAGCTAATGTTGTATGTAAAAAAAAAAAACTTGCCAATATAGCACAACAGTCTGCTTCCAGTAGTAAAAATTCCATTACATTTTTCCTTGGTGTAATTGATTTTTAATGATAACCAGCGCTGGACTGGCAAACTGGCATACCAGGCATTTTTCCGGTGGGCCGATGCACTTTCGGGCCGATCATAGGCGGACTGGCTAGCTGGAGAACCGAGCGGGCTGGTGGTGCGTCCGTGAAGCGTGCCGAATGGGTTATGATAAGCAAACATGAGCTGCAGCTTTATGCAGAACGGACCACAAAACGGCGCCGCAATATGCAGAAAAGGACAGCGACCACAGTGCAAGAACAATAGATACAAATACTCTTTATTCCAGCTGTTACACTTAAATGATTTATTGTAATTGTTTTTTGTGTTTATGTAATATGTGAGTATTTACTGCTTTTTGTGTTTATGTAATATGTGTGTATTTACTGCTGTCTACATCACAAATTGCCTCTTGAGGAAAATAAAGCTTGAACTTGAACTTCATGGAAGAATGATAGTTCATTCCCTCATGAAAGACTTTACGTACACAGTATTGTATCTTTTGTCTTTTGTCCAATTTTCAAATAACTTTTGCGGCATAACAGTGGTAGGAAAATCAATACCTGGAAGATAGATCCTATAGATGTTGAGTATATAATATTGAGAACTTTTTCAAACACCTTTTTGCTTTAAATCAAAGTTTGATTCACCTCGGAGCTGTTTGGTTCGGTTCATGGCTTAGAATGCTTTTATAAAGGTTTTTATGAAATCCATATGGAAAGCAAATTAATGGAAAATTAATCTGAAATTAACAAAAAAATTACTAGATCCAAGAATGCTGAAAAAATGGGCAGTCATTGTTGCGATCTATAGTTAACACACTGTAGTTTACGTTTATGTGATTTAGGATACTGTAATTACTGCAAATAATAATAGATTTGAAAAAGAAGAGTTACCATTGAGATAAATCAATCAAGATTAAGTTTGAACTTAACCTTTAGCCTCATTGTCCTCTTCTAAAGTGGGTGCTGGCAGCGTTACAGGAGGCGAGTAATCCTCCACAGTTGACTGAAAATTTTTATTCGGTTCTGCCACGATTCTGATTTAAAACACCCACTTTTTACAAACAAGTCCACTCCTAATCAATAGAATAAAGTCTGAAAATCCTGCAAAAAGGAATATAAATACTATTTTATATTGACTTGAACTCAAAGTTGATATCAGGTCACATATGCCCCCTCTTTTTATTGGCATTGCATTCACTCAATTTGAAGTTATGTTTATTAAAGTGTATGTTATGGAGCACAGTCATAACCTTGGGAATTTGTTATAGAAGCAAATATGCTAATGACAGTAGTGGGAGTCTAAGCTTGTTTTTTTTGTTGTTTTTTTTAACTTTTTTCTTGTTGCCGTAGCAATGGGGCAAAGCAGCTTCCTGCACTATGCCTCGGCTCCCCGGCTCCTCCAAAGTCATCACCAACAAGCCCTGGATACGACTTGCGCTTACCATGGCAACCACTGCACTTGTGCTGGTCATGGCTGTGTTCAACATGGTAAGCATTACTACTGTCTAATACTGGTCCGCCTATCAAATTGATTGGACTACATTTGAAATGACCATGATTTATTTTATTCACTCTTGGTTCATTATGTTCATCATGACCTGAATGGTTAGCGTGTTCAATAAGAAAAGGTTCCGTGCTTTCATCATGGGTAATTTGGTTATGGTAATGTCAACATGGTGAACAGCCTTATTGGCTTTATGGCTCAGTATTTCAAGGAAATCTCTTGCTTTGCCTCTTAATCCTCTTTTAGACAATAATATTCAACCAAATCCCTCAAAACCATCAATATCGCTGGTTCTGTAGAGTATGTCACATGGGAGTTGCCTGTATTTGTATAAACAGTGTTAACTCACCCTATAGTCCCTTAAAGTTCACCCAAAAAGGACAATTCTGTCATCATCTACTCACCCTCATTTTGCCCAAACTCATATGTTTCATTCTTCTGTGAAACACACAAGGAATTAATTAGCATAATGTCCATGTCCAAATGTACTTTTCCATAGAACAAAAGTACATCCATGCCAACACTGTTGGTTTGTCAGGCAGGAACGGAAGGTAGATCATAATGTTGTTGGCATAACAGTGTTAGGAAAATCCATGTACCTGGAAGATCCCATAGATGTTATGTACAGTATATCGAGAAGAGGAGGGGCTCAAGCACCGAACCCTGAACTACCCCTGTTTTTAGTTGATGTGGCTTAGACACTGCTCACATTCAATATATGAATCCCAAGCTTTTTTGTCAGCCAAACCCCTTTGACCTAAATGTTTTACTTGAAGGACCCCCTGATATTTTAAGTGACATTAACCTTTTGAAATAATACAGTATTTATATTTTAATGAACCTTTCTATTGTTAATTTTTATATTTTATTTTATTCAATTCACCATTGGTATTTCTATCCCATTCTCAATCAGAGATTGCACTACAGTCACAATAGTAAAGATTATTGAAAAAACATTTTTAAATCAGCGCTTCCATCTCTCTCTCTCTTTCTCGCTCCCTCTCTCTTTCATGATTCATATTTGGCAGCTTATTGGACACTTGTTGAGTTTAGACTGAGCACATGC
This sequence comes from Moxostoma hubbsi, assembly GCA_032164185.1. Lineage (NCBI taxonomy): Eukaryota > Metazoa > Chordata > Actinopteri > Cypriniformes > Catostomidae > Moxostoma > Moxostoma hubbsi. Next base: position 27,504,148 of record JAVLUX010000032.1, read on the forward strand.
AGTGAGCAAAGGAAGTGCTTTCCTGCATATTTGTTGAACTTAAAGATGGTAAACATGTATAAACATATTAAAACCTGTTAATTCGACACGCAAATGGTGTTATACTGTACCGCGTCTCTGCAAGCAAGTGATGCTATAAAACTGCCACTCATTTTTATAACCTAAAGAAACTATGTATATTTCAAATGTGTGACATTGGAGAAATCTAGTTTTTCCACATCACATCACGCCGCTCACTCATAATGTAGCACTTTTACCAAGAAATGGAGTAATAGCAAAAATGCTTTGTGTAAGGTTATCTTCATCATACTATAAACACCTGTTTCTCTCATCTCCATCACTCTAGAGCTGCATCTGATGTAGGCTATGGTGGTTATTCCATCTTAAAGGACTAAATATTAAATGAAACAAATGACAATAAAATACAAAGTAATCACTTCAGTAATTCAAATACTTTTTAAATGTAACTGTATTCTAATTACCAATGATTTAAATTGTAACTGTAATGTAATACAGTTACTTATATTTTTTATTTTAAATACATAATCCCGTTACATGTATTTCATTAGTCCCCAACCCTGTATATACTGTAAATATATTATATATATATATATATATATATATATATATATATATATTATTTTTATTTTTATTTTTTTTTTAGTCTGTGGAATTTTACACTTGCATGAAAAATGCAACATTTTACACAATGCAACAGATGTGTAAAAGTGTCTTTCTGTCGTAATACTCTCGATGTGTTTTTCTCCATCTGTTGGGTGTTTAGTTCTTCTTAGGCAATGAGAAGATGGGAACAACAATCCCACTGAACATTTCCAACAGCAGCATGAATGGTCCATATGGTCAAACCACACACTCTCCAAACAAGTTCTGCTTGCCAGTAAGTTGCAGAGAATCTCATGCTTTTAGCATGTAAATAATTGGAAATTTGCTTCTCAGAAAATGTGCAGAGAACTCATTAACATTTTATTCACGGATCTGCATGAACATGCATTCTAAATCCTCTGTTTAGATGTGGTTTTAAAATAGAATAAGGTCTTCGTATCTCTGACAAGATGATCAGATTAAGTCACAAGTAAAACCAGATTTTCAGACTTCTGTATTTCTTTATAATAAGCCACATTTTACTTGTGTGATTCTTTATAACCACGCTTTATTAGCATTCAACAGAACTTGATGATTCACAGATGAATACTGGAAAATAAAGTTACACATGAAGATCAATGTGACCTAAAATTAGAGATAACAAGATCAAAAGCATCGGTATGTTTTCCTAGAATTCATCACTGGTCACTAAACAAGCCTCTGTACTCTGATGAAATATAGTCTAAACATTTCCAAGGAACAGTTATTTTGAACAGTTGTTTTATTTTTACACATGCTATTTATGAATGAACTATGCATTGCAAAAGACATAGAAATAAAAAACTATTTCATAGTATAAACTATTGCTTATAGATTGACACAGTAGTTTAAAATATGATATATATATTTAAGCTTATTTCAAAATTTTCATATATATATGTATATATATATACATATATATGCATAGATTGACAGTGTAGAGAGACACTTGATTGTTATTTGTTATTTCTGTTTCCATGGTAACAGTGACTCCTCTGATTGGAAGATCTCTCTTTTGGATTATAGGTAGTGAAGTTATTTACAGGGAATTTGGCCGATAACGACATCACGTAACTGGTCTACATATTTTGCTAAATTAATTTTACGTGGTTCGTTGTACATGTTCCTGCAGTTTCCTGGTGAAATGAACACTAGGGTTGCTACAACAGCAATGTCTCAAATCAAAGGTAATAGGGCAGATTAACCGTTCAAAAACACGTACTTTTAACGGTTGCAAAACCAACTTCATTTGTAAACTTGTTGGAGCTTGATCTAGTTGCGCGGTAGCTCAACTGCACTATGCTACAATGCTCAACAATGCATAGAATTGCACTTGCGATTCAAAGGACCAGAGCACGAGTCAACACATGAGCCGAGAGTGTCATAGAAGCAGCACAAAATGATGTGGTTTCTTCAGCCTCACCTTTGCAACACTATTTATGACACTACTGGTTAGGTTTAAGGTTTAGGTTTGTGAGGTAGGTTTAGTTCATTTAAAACTCAATAGATCATTAACCTTATAAATCTATCAGTTTTTATCTCACATTGGCTTTTGGTGACACTATTGGTTAGGTTTAGGTTGAATGTTTTGGGAAGAGAGGTAGGTTTTGTTGATTCAAAGTTAGATGATTAACTTTAAAAACCTCATCTGTTTTTTGGGGTTAAAATGTAACTCTCTTTTAGTGCCACACAGTGGTCATTTCTTCTGCTGGAACTGCTGTGATACGTGTAATGAACAACGTAATATAATTTAGCAAATATGTTGCCACAGTAAGTTCCTGGTTATTTCATGAGGTCAGGTTCGTCTTGAAAGATTTAATCTTTTTGTTCTAAAAAAAATCTCTAAGGGGAAAATTTTTACTTATAGAACTGTTGCATACTGTAGTACCTGTAGTATTTACAGTACATTGTGATTGACCCTGATGAAAGTATAGACGTATTTGATTGGCTGTCTCTTCCCTGGCAGTACTTCATCTACAGCTGCATTCTGGGATTGATATCATGCTCTGTATTCCTGAGGATAAACTATGAGCTGAAGATGATCATCATGCTCGCTGCAGTTGTGGGTTATAATATCATCATTCTCCAGACACATGCCTCCATACTGGATGATTACAGCACATTCCTCTACAGAACACAGCAACTGGACCGGTATTAGACTCCACATCCTGTACATAATGAATGTAAAAATGAACTTGATATAGCACATAGGTGAGATTAGATATTTTATGGGCAATATTTACAGAAGGTATCAAAAGACATCTTTCAATATCTCGTGGGATTGACAGGTGCTGATATGAGAAGATTTGTGTGGACTTAACTGGATTCGTCTGAAAACAGTTTTTTAATTAATTTAATTTCTGTCACATTTCATCCCTCTCTGTTGTATTTCTCTTATTTATTATTCTTTTATTTATAATTTTGGTGCTTTTTTTCTCTTCTTTCAAACCTTCCACTGACCACACAGGTAACATAGAGATAGTAGATCTTCTAAATGGAATAAAATTAAAGGGTTAACTCACCCACAAAATTCTGTTATCATTTACTCACCCTCAAGTTGTTCCAAGCCTTTATGACTTTCTTTCTTCTGTGGAACACTAAAGGAGAAGTTTACGCTGCTCTTTTCCATACAATGTGAATGATGATTTACAAGCTCCCAAAATAAAAAAGCAAGTAATAAAAGTAGTCCATACAATTGTGTTATAAGACATACAATAGCTTTGTTTGATGAGCAGATCAAAATTTAGTCATTATTTGCAGACAATCTTCCCCTTTACCCATACCACACTGACATTATCAACCTGGATAAGGTTAGACTGCCACAGCGTTGCTGAAAATGTCATATTATTGTCTACCTTCACCAAAACACATTTTTTGTCTCTGCTGTTTGTCTTCTATGATTTATATTTCTGTCTCTTTGTTTTCAGGCCAGGTGTTCTTAAAGATTTGAAGACCATGGGCTCTGTGTCATTGTTCATTTTCTTCATCACTTTGCTTGTGCTGGCGAGGCAGGTGGGTGGCAATCTGTTTACCACAGGTTTCATAGTTCTAGTTGTGGGTTGAGTCACTGGGAGGTTCATCTAAAGAGTTCCATATGAGTTGAAAAGAAACAACACAGGATACAAAAATTATTTTGTGGTTTTTATTCTGATGGCTGTTTATAAAAAATTAAAAACAGTGGTCAATGGCGGACGTATTGTTTTTAAAAATAAAAAAACAAATACAATTCAGAAACTGAAATATGGTTCAACGAAATACAACAAATGAAATATGGTAGAGGCTAATGTCAAAAGAAAACACAAACAGAGCATGAGCTCACCCATATGCTTATATCATTCACAGAATTGTATGCATTTAAAGCTACACTGTGTAACTTGTTTTTGTTCAAAAAACAACAAAATGTTATTAAATAGAGAGAACAACATAAATCCATCTTCCAAACCATGTATTTACTCTTTGATAAGTCGGGACGGATTTTGCGGGAAGTTGCATACATACGTCATTCGCCCATGCGTGTTGACATCATATAAGATCGGGCTACAAGTTACACTTATTCATTAAATTAGACAACACTGGGCTATAAATTATTAAATAAGATATGATTAATAATACATTCACATACCCAGTACTTGCAAGTATGCCAAAATTTGGTCAAACTCCAGACATGCAATCCACATACATCCTTCAAAAATAACCCACAACAAACACTCAATTTTAACATACAACTCTTCTGAACACATATTTAATGCAATTTATGAGCATTTTGTGGAAAATGTTATATTTACCCAAAGAATTATCAACTGATAATCAAAACTGGGAGCTCTCTTGCACAGTGTCTGCTCTCACGTCTCTAACAGCACACATGTGTGTAACACAGTGGGTGTCACAAAACTCTTAAAGAGGCCATGTCCAATTTACGACCAGAGTTAAATTACATGAAATTTCTCCACTTGACTACACATCAGAATAAAATAAGGCTCAATTTGATGTGAAGATGTTGTAGGCATTTTAAAAGAATACAGGTAGGGGTGGGCAATATGAATGAAATCTTATATCACAATATGAATCATGTATATCACAATAAATATATATATCACAATAAAGTATTTTTTTCTGGGAAACAAATAAAACTGGTTGAATATTAAATAGCCATACTGTCATGCCTATTTTTGGAAAATCTAGTCAGTGAAATAAATACTTTTTAAATGAAAACTACTTACTCTTATATCATCTTCTCTTTATTTATAACATGACAAACAAAGTTAAAAATAAAATAAACACTCAGTTTTATATCAACCTTAGCATAATACGCAATTTCACATTATGTCACATTTCAGTCTGTTATGTTGTTGGCCAGTTTTATTATAAACTTTCCTCAAGAAACTGAAGAACTTTTACATAATTATAGTAAAAAGTACACAACGAAAATAAAACATCTTGCAGAGAATACATTTGAAATATGTTTTTAAACACTTAATGCGGAGCGCATCTTTTGGTTTCATTTACTCACCCTCATGCAGTCTTAAACTTGTTTGGCTTTCTTTCTTCTGTGGAACACAAACAATGAAATTTTGAAGGCTAAATTTGTTTTTGTCCATTCAGTGCAAGTCAATGGGGTCTAAAACTTTCAAGCCCAAAAAAGGACATAAAGGCAGAATAAAGATAATCCATATGACTTGAGTGGTTTAATCCATGTCTTCATGACAGAACTCCTGTCATGATCATGTAATGACAAACAAGTCAAACAAGCTAACTTTCAAACAGTATGCACAATGATATTCCAAATTCACCCATAGAAATTACACTGGTAACACATCATGTGAAGTTCCTCCACCTAGAACAGTAGTCCCGCCACTAAAATTACAATATAGACGACTTAATAGCTCAAATAATACACATTTTTATATATGCTTTTAAACCATCCAGAATGCCATAGACTTCCATTGCAAGTGCACTACTGTAAATGTTTGTTAGGTTTTACAAACTGAGGGATGTTGCTGTTGATAAAGCTTACCATGATTCAGTAACACTTTACAATACGGGTGCATTAATAAGCATTAATTCATGCTTAACTAATGCACAGATAATATTGAGTTAATGTATGACTCATGATTAGCTAAGCCATTCATTAATGATTGCCACATCAGGAACTAATAAAGCGTCTGTCTGATTAATATATTAAGTCTTTTATGAATTGCTATTAATTAATTGTGTAATTGTGGATTAATTCCCTAACAACTGTTATATGAACTAATAGTGTTAATTAATGTTTTAATTACCACAATGAGCCAAAGTCATGTATTTGAACTTCCACCCAATACGGGTGCACTAATACGCATTAATACATACTTAATTACTGCATTATTACTGAAAATTAATATGTTAATTACAACAATTACTTAATGATGAGTTAATAGTCATGTGCCTCAAGTCATATCATAATGATATCTTTGCAAATCATTAGTTTATAAATCATTAAAACAAATGCTGATACAGCCAAAATACTGCCTAAAAAGTCATGACTTGAGAACTCATATATCATTATTGACCATCATTGGACTTATAAATAGACTATATATATATATATATAAAAAAGCTGTTTATAACATCGGTTTCCAAAAACATTGCCTCACTAAAGAAAAAGAAAAAAAAGTGGGATGAAGAGATAAAAAAGAGATACACAAAATATCACATATAAATACGTATTTGTTATATTTTGTATATCTCTTTTTATTATTGTTGTAATTAACACATGATTTGCAGTAATAATGCAGTAATTAAGCATGTATTAATGCATATTAGTGCACCTGTATTGGGTGGAAGTTCAAATACATGGCTTTGGCTGTGGTAATTAACACATTAATTAACACTATTAGTTCATATAATAAGTTGTTAGGGAATTAATCCATGATTACACAATTAATTAATAGCAATTCATAAAAGACTTAATATATTAATCAGACAGATGCTTTATTAGTTCCTGATGTGGCAATCATTAATGAATGGCTTAGCTAATCATGAGTCATACATTAACTCAATATTATCTGTGCATTAGTTAAGCATAAATTAATGCTTAATAATGCACCCGTATTCAGGGCTGGAATCTTGCATTTTCCCGGTGGGCCGACGCACTTTGGAGCCGATCAGGGGCGGAATGGCCATCGGGAGAAATGAGCGGGCCGGTGGGTTGGCCGCGAAATGTGCTGAATGGGCCGTGATAAGCTCAAATGAGCCATCGCGTTATGCTGAACGGACCACAAAACGGCGCCGCGATATGCAAAAAAGGACAGCGAACAACCCCCACCCCCAACAACTTTTGGGTCACCAACTTTTTGGCTCACCAATCCCCCCCACCTTTGCTCAACAAGATTTGGGCCAGTTGCCATGTAAATTCCCAGGCAGATTTCTCTTCCAAGTCCAGCCCTGCCTGTAATGTAAAGTGTTACCTGTGATTCTAATCCAGAATATTCCTTTAATTAATTAATTCCATTGTGTCCTTTGTGATAAACAGGGTTTTAGTCATTAACTGTCATTTTCTAAGCTGTATGTTTAGGCTGTGCTCAACAAATTTTCTGTGCTCAACAAATGTTTTCCCAATTACTTTAGTAAATTCTTCATTTATTATCAGCTTTCATCAATCTCTGGCAGTCCCTTCCCCGATAATATAAGCTTCCCAGCAACACAACGTGTTTAATAACTACCATTGTAAGAAATGATTTCTCCACAACACAATATAAAGAGAGTCTTTTACCATCTCTGCAGGTCTGCTGTGGATCAGATTTCATTTTTTTAATGTGTGCTCTTGATTCTGTTGCCAGGGAATATTTCTCTTTAATAGATCTGTTTGATGAAATCTGCATTTGATATGTGCATTTTGGCAGATGCAATCATATGAAATGCATGGTTTGTGCTGATCAGTTGTTAGGTATTCAAAATATATATAAAAAAATACATTACGAAATAGACAAGAAGCAAAACTAAATTGGTTGAGATTAACTCTACTTGATTCCTTTCAAGGTTCCAATTCCACTTATTCAAAAAATCTTTTCAGTGATGAATGTGTGCACAAACACAGAGCTGCCACAGAGAAAACTGAAACAATTTTTCATAATAGCAGCCCTTTGTTCAAGTAAAATCTATAAATATATATGAACTGTCCTTGTGTGCATTTCATTCTGCTTTCTTTGTCATCTTGAAAGCCACATAAGGTGATCAGATGTGTACCATCTCTTTACTTCTGTGTCCTCTTGTAACAGAATGAATATTACTGTAGGTTAGACTTCCTCTGGAGGAACAAGTTTAAGAAGGAGTGCGAGGAGATTGAGACCATGGAGAACCTCAACCGGGTGCTTCTGGAGAACGTTTTACCTGCCCATGTGGCTGAACATTTCCTGGCTCGTAACTGGAAGAATGAGGTGAGCCTGAACCTGAATTACTAGTCAGAACTGAGACATACTAAATGTCTTATGTTTCAATACAAATAATGCTAACACTTTACAGTTATTATTGTGTACATTAACATCAGATAACTTCAGGGCTGAGTAGTAACAAATGTACAAATTAGATGACAAAAGTATGTAGATAATTACAAATTTGAAGTTATATCTAGTAACTTATATCCCTAATTTTGAATTACCCTGGACATCTTAATCTATCTATGATTCTGGATCCTTATATGAAGGTTTGTGTATATATATGTTTGTTGAAATTTTTCAGGATTCTGTGTGCACATCCACACAATATCTTAAGGAATCCTGGGCAAAAGATCTAAAAGTAAAGATCTCTGAAGACACTTGAAGGACTAAAACATGCTCCATCAATTCAAGTTTTGTAGTCAATACAATATAATGTTCTACATAGGATACATTTCTCTTAAACCAAATTGCATTCTATTTACACAGCTGCATCACCACTTTGTGTTAAATGTAAATAAATATTAAAAAAAGGATCTTTTCTTTTACTGTCATAGTGTGGTGGGTGGGGGATGAGGGCTTTATTGTGATTCATATGTCTGTTCTGTAATATGTGAAAATTCTTTAAATAATATATACAATGTACACTCACCTAAAGGATTATTAGGAACACCATACTAATACTGTGTTTGACCCCCTTTCGCCTTCAGAACTGCCTTAATTCTACGTGGCATTGATTCAACAAGGTGCTGAAAGCATTCTTTAGAAATGTTGGCCCATATTGATAGGATAGCATCTTGCAGTTGATGGAGATTTGTGGGATGCACATCCAGGGCACGAAGCTACCGTTCCACCACATCCCAAAGATGCTCTATTGGGTTGAGATCTGGTGACTGTGGGGGCCATTTTAGTACAGTGAACTCATTGTCATGTTCAAGAAACCAATTTGAAATGATTCGAGCTTTGTGACATGGTGCATTATCCTGCTGGAAATAGCCATCAGAGGATGGGTACATGGTGGCCATAAAGGGATGGACATGGTCAGAAACAATGCTCAGGTAGGCCGTGGCATTTAAACGATGCCCAATTGGCACTAAGGGGCCTAAAGTGTGCCAAGAAAACATCCCCCACACCATTACACCACCACCACCAGCCTGCACAGTGGTAACAAGGCATGATGGATCCATGTTCTCATTCTGTTTACGCCAAATTCTGACTCTACCATCTGAATGTCTCAACAGAAATCGAGACTCATCAGACCAGGCAACATTTTTCCAGTCTTCAACTGTCCAATTTTGGTGAGCTCTTGCAAATTGTAGCCTCTTTTTCCTATTTGTAGTGGAGATGAGTGGTACCCGGTGGGGTCTTCTGCTGTTGTAGCCCATCCGCCTCAAGGTTGTGCGTGTTGTGGCTTCACAAATGCTTTGCTGCATACCTCGGTTGTAACGAGTGGTAATTTCAGTCAAAGTTGCTCTTCTATCAGCTTGAATCAGTCGGCCCATTCTCCTCTGACCCCTAGCATCAACAAGGCATTTTCGCCCACAGGACTGCCGCATACTGGATGTTTTTCCCTTTTCACACCATTCTTTGTAAACCCTAGAAATGGTTGTGCGTGAAAATCCCAGTAACTGAGCAGATTGTGAAATACTCAGACCAGCCCATCTGGCATCAACAACCATGCCACGCTCAAAATTGCTTAAATCACCTTTCTTTCCCATTCTGACATTCAGTTTGGAGTTCAGGAGATTGTCTTGACCAGGACCACACCCCTAAATGCATTGAAGCAACTGCCATGTGATTGGTTGATTAGATAATTGCATTAATGAGAAATTGAACAGGTGTTCCTAATAATCCTTTAGGTGAGTGTATATTGATATAGATAGATAGACAGGCAGACAGACACGGATGCGTTTAGCACCAAGGAGGTTTGGCTTTTACTGTATGTGTGGCTTCAAATATAAACAGAAAAATAACGTACATGTCATTTACTTAGCAAGAGTCAAATCGCAAAATTCTGTTTGATTTTATGTTTAATAATGTTCAATAAAAGTAGAGTTAATTTGGTAAAAAAATATATTTTAATAATCCAAAAGTAATCAGTTTAGATTACCTTAAATTGTGATCTAAAAAAGTATGCTACTGATTACAATTAAAGTTGTGAAATTTATCATCAGTACCAGATTACATTTCAGAAGTAATCTACCCTGCACTGGTTTATGCAATAGTTAAAATTAATTAACCATTTTTACAACATATAAAATCTTGGGTAATATACTAAAACGTGTTTTACATTAAAAGTTGTATATGTTAACATTAATGTAAATGTAATGTAACCAACTTGAACAATGAACAATATTATTTTGATAAATTCACTATAATTATTAATTGTTAGTTTATACCTAATGCAATAACTTCTGTTAATAAGTATAAGCTTATTGTAAAGAAAACATATAGGCCTGACTGATGAAACTGCATGAATGGCTGGACATGTTTGTTATCCTCTACATCACCATGAATATTTTTGTGCTGTTATTTTTGACAGGACCTTTACCATCAGTCATACGATCTGGTGTGTGTTATGTTCGCCTCCATCCCAGACTTCAAGGAATTTTATACCGAATCAGATGTTAATAAAGAGGGGTTGGAGTGTCTCAGACTCCTCAATGAGATTATTGCAGATTTTGATGAGGTATGAAATACACATTTTGTAGATTTTAGTTTTAGAAATAATGTGCAAAGCTACTTAAAGCAATCTGTCTGTCTGTCTGTCTGTCCATCCGTTCGTCCGTACATCCAATGTATTCAAACTACATCAGACTTGTAAACTTCCGACTAAGCTTCAAACAGTTTCATCAAAGTTGAAACTGTCTTAATGATCTTTATTTTTCTTGTTGATTCATATTGACGGCTACATCTATCATTGCTGCTCTGCTCATTTCTGTCCCAAAACTTTGTCTGTAAATTCACAATAATACTGTTGTTTGTGACAGTTGCTGTCAAAACCCAAATTCAGTGGAGTGGAGAAGATCAAAACTATCGGCAGCACATACATGGCTGCCACTGGGCTGAATCTCACCCCAGGTCCAGAGTACACACAGGTAACAATTTGAGCTTTTCCATCTGCTCCTAAATTATTATTCTCACAATTATTATACTGGATTGATAGCAAGGTCACATTAGCCCTTTTGTGGGACTTGCCTGTGGTGCATTAAGCTTGATTTGTGGTTCAAATGTTTCATTATTGCTGAATGCAATACTTTTCTGAATAAAGGTGTTTTAAAAGATACATGTATTTCACACAGTACAAGACAAACACTGTGTCTGCATTGCTCGCAATTTGTCTGTTTCAGTCATCTTTTTTTCTTTTTTGTGCTGTCTGAAAGAAAAGATTTGTTTTGATGTCTCTATACTATATTACTCTATGGAATAGCACTGCCTAAAATATCTATTTTATGTTCCAAGAAAAAGTAACAGCATGTGGGCTTTGAACAATATAAGGGTAAATGAGTCAGTGAAAGTATATTTTCTGTTTTTAGGTGACTTTAACTGGTGGCTCATTTTTTTTTAGCGCAAATCTGACAAGACATATTCAAAATAAAAAGGTCTCTTTTAAAAGAAGACTCGTAGGAGATGTTGTATAAAAAATCAGGATTAAAGACAATAAGAATTTATTTAGAAAATATTACATTGATTTTAAATTATTACCATATTTGCATTAAGAATATATGACACTGTCCTTGCCAAAACCTAAAAGCACAATAGAAGTCACAGGTCTTACCATGTTCTAGTTCTGATCTGGATGATAATAATGCTCTACTCTGTGTGTTTTTATTAATATAGAACATTTTCTTAGACAATGTCAAGAGAAAAAGCCTGCCAGATTACCACATTCATTCAATTCCTTTACAATATACACACATTCACTCTTTATCTTAAGACTGATTCGCTGAAAACTGCTGTTAATGTTTTCACATTCACAATTATGAATGAAATATGACTCACGTACTGTACAGGGCACATTTTAAATTCAAAATGGCGAATTTTGCCAAATGGTGAATAGTTTGCACCCTTGGAAATTATTGTTGGTTGGTTCAACATTTCAATCATAAAACAGTGGTCAAATATTGCATGTTTAGAAAGATACTTACATCTCACTTCACATAAACACTCTTAACCTGAATTGCTTGCTGATGCCCAGCGCTCCACGAGGTTCCCAATTAGCTTCTTAAATTTAAGTCCTGCCTTCATTGATTTGATTGGCTCATATGACATTGATGAGCAGTGCAGCAGAACACTGCTACACTGGGGCAATCTGGCCATATCTGATTATTGGAGGGGACTTGTCCCCCTCAAAGTATGTTGTGATTATGTCCTTGGTTGAAAGAGTCATAGGGCGTAGTCAGTTATGGGATTTTGAACAAGTGAAATGATATTTTCTTGATGTTATGTTCCTCAGGACCATGATCGGCAGTATATGCACATTGGAACAATGTTGGAATTTGCATTTGCTTTGGTTGGGAAGCTTGATGTCATCAACAAACATTCCTTTAATGACTTCAAGCTGCGAGTGGGTAAGTGGGGTCAATACATGCTTACACACCTCACACCTCAGTAACAGAAATCACTTTCCACAAATAGGGTACATTTTGGTGTACCATGACTATTTTTTACCCTCATGCCATCCGAGATGTGTGTGACTTTCATCTGCTGAACACAAATTAAGATTTTTAGAAGAATATTTCCATCCTGTAGGTCCTCACAATGCAAGTGAATGGTGAACAGAATTCAGAAGGACCAATAACGACAGAAAGGCATCATAAAAGTAATCCATAAAACTCCAGTGGTTTAATCCATGTCTTCAGAAGCGATATGATAGGTGTGGGTGAAAAACAGATCAATATTTAAGTCCTTTTTACTATAAATCACCAACTTTGACTAGCCCCAACCAGTAGGTGGCTGAATGTGATAGATTTACTGTAAAAATATTACTTGGATATTGATCTTTTTATCACCCACACCTATCATATCGCTTCTGAAGATATAGATTTAACCACTGGAGTCATATTGATTACTTTTATGCTGCAATTATGTGCTTTTCAGACCTTCTGAGTTCTAGTCGCCATTTATTTGCATTATATGGACCTACAGAGCTGAAACATTCTTCTAAACACTTTTGTTTGTGTTCAGCAGAAGATAGAAAGTCATACACATCTGGGATGGCATGAGGGTGAGAAAATGATGAGAGAATTCTCAACTATTCCTTTAAACTATTATTATAACATAAAATGTACCTAGTTACATAAAATTAATCATGACATTAAATTTAGTTCATATCTAAGAAATATTAAATTAATATTTAGATGTGTTACACGTTTTGCACACAAACATATCACTGCATACATTTCCCCCATTACTAAAAATGTTTAAAATTCCTTAAATTGTGATACACAAGAAATACCATAATTTTAACTCTTTGTGTATCATGGTGGGAAGATAAGAAATGTAAATAATATCATTCCATTTTCTCAATTTGTATACAAATTGTAATTTTGACCACATTTGTCAAAGTTTACCATTTAACCCTATTACCAAAGTTAAAGGTACACTCTTTAATTTTTTCCACATAACATAAAAATGTTTTACTCCTAAAGAAATTAATTGTAATTTTGAAATATATGTATATGTATCTTGTCCACTAACATGAGATGAGGACTCCAGTCAAATCAGTAACCTTATTAAAGATGTTTTATTCTACATGGGGGAGGGTCCCTTCGTGGGGGCTGCAATTTTAGCATCATATGACCATCTGAGTACTACTCACTTAATCTCAGTAACTGTCTTGTTATTGGACACTTTCACTCTTGGATTAAATTAATCATGACTGATTATGAATAGTGAATTTCCACAATGGCATCTGTAACTGAAAACTATTGATTTTGAATGATGCAGCATCCACACCATGAGGTGTCAGAGTGCACCTTTAATGTATGGACAAAAAAGTTAAAATAAATATCATTCATTAATTTTTGGGAAAGAGAAGTTTTCCAATAATTCAAAAATATTTGGTCCCAAAGAGTGTTGGGTAAGTTACTCAAAAAGTAATCCACTACAAATTACTTCTTCAAAATTGTAATCAGATTTCTTTACTGATTATTTAATTGAAAAATAATCACATTACTAATTACTTTACTTTTAAATTACTTTCTAAAACAGTTACACATAGAATTGTTTTAAATGTATTCTACCTTAAAGGGATACTTCACCTCTGGGAAGATGAATGTGTATTTAAAATTGGTCATTTATATAGTATAAATGTGAAATTATTTTTGAATTTGAAGCATTCTAGACTGAGAAAAGGCAGAAAATGTATTTTTTACACATGTGGCTGAAAGACAACAACTCCCAGAATGCACTTGCTTTGCTGCCCTTACGAGGCCACTCCCAAACCACGCCTACCGGTTACAGGCGGCAGTATCTGAAAATATGTTACAACTAGGCTTGTATTGATACATCGTGACTCTATAAATCGTGAGTTAGTTGATAAATTGACTGACTACGCGGGAAGAACATTATGATAATTCCGGGTGTCCAAACTCTGTACATGATGTCTTAGTAACAAAAAGAAAAACATTCAAAATACTCACTTTACACTAAGCCGTCCGTTTGTCCCTGCGGGCTTTGGCTGGCGTTTCCAATTTATCTTCGGGATCCTAAAATAAGTTTCCAGGACTCCCCTGTCCATGTGTGATACAAAACTTGGGTGCTCAGTTATACATGCTAAAGTTAGCCGTGCAGTTTCATCAGCGGATTTAGCGATCTCGTCCAGAAGAAAATGGCACTGCTGAAATTCGCGACAGCAATAGGACTCTCTATCTGTTTCCATAGGCGCACAGAGAGAGCACTGACACCACCAGTCCGCCCCAACTCGAGTCTGAATATAATTTAACACTCTCTTCCTCCTGCCTGCCAAGCAGGTTTTGCTCCCCTGCTACAGCAGCTGCTCCAGCCTCTGTTCATCGCTGTATTGCGGCACGTACAGGTAGCGCGAGCATCAGATTCTCACAACAGATCTTCGAAATCCCCTTCTGCCATTTCAACTTCAAAACTACATTCCGCCATCGTGATTCGCCTACTTGTATACAAACTTTCTACACAGAGCAAGAGCCTGTTTTCTTAGCTTCTACAGAAAGATGGCTGACACTATCTTCACATTCTGTGAGTGAGATCCCGCCCCATATGGGCGTGGTGAAAACATGCGGAATACTGGCTGTAGTTTTAAGCCTCTGGACCAAAAATCCTCCGATGAAGCAAAATGACGACTTTTGCGTCATCGGAGGATTTTTTCCAGACTAAAAATAAATAAATCTCTGGTCTCAGGGGGATATGAGGGGGGGGGAGCTCAGTAATTCGAAAATACTACTGGTTTTCTACTGATACAAAGCTTAATGCTAAATCCTGAAGTAACCCTTTAATAATTATGTGAGCCTAAGTAAGCACTTGAGATCTCATTGAAAATGAATAGTAAATTGTTTGACACCCTGAGGTTACCCTTTGTTTTTTTAAAGAGTTTCAGGCCCTATTTGTAAGCTATTGGTGGAAAGTGTCAGTAATGTTTGCTATAACTAATTGCTGAGAAATGTCTCAATTGGTGATAGACGATATCACACATTCAGGAAGTTTCAAATATTTCCGTTCTCTCTCCTCAGGAATAAACCATGGTCCAGTAATCGCAGGCGTAATCGGAGCACAGAAACCACAATATGACATCTGGGGGAACACTGTAAATGTGGCCAGTAGAATGGAGAGCACTGGGGTACTTGGGAAAATACAGGTATATATCCTTGTTCTGACCTACTCTGTCTGTCATTGGTATGCATTTTAAATTATTGATGAGTTTTTGGGAGTCTATCAGTGCGGTGCACATATCATACTTTCTTCCCCAGGTCACTGAGGAGACGAGTCGGATCTTACAGATGTTGGGGTACATATGTTCCTGTCGGGGGATCATCAACGTAAAGGGCAAAGGAGATCTTAAAACCTTCTTTGTTCACACTGAGCTGACCAGATCCTTATCACAGGGGAATGTAATGCCTTGAATCTCATACATCAAGTCAAATAATCGTTGACAAGATAACAATTAAATACATGTACAGTTCAATATATATATATATATATATATATATATATATATATATATATATAGTATAACGGCCTAACATTGGCCTCATATACAGTAATGGAGCTCTACAGCATTCTGTTTGCACCACATAAATCAGATTATTTGCATTGCTTTATAAGTAATGGATGGCTCGAGCCTGTGTGTAACCAGACTTGGAACTGTGTGTTGCCCAATTCATAATTTAAAACGGCTAAAGTTTTGTAAAATAAAGAACAATTACAAAGGTGATCATGTTTTGATGCTATCATTTTGTTTTCCATTAAAATTTCTATATAATTGTGAAAGTGTCTGTTAATGAATCTGTGATAGGCTTCACATTGAATGTGTTAAAACCATTTTTATAACAAAATTTCATTTTTGTAAAAACATATAAGCTTTTTTTTCATATCTACAGTAAATCTGTTGGGTGACTCACATGAAACCTGTCAGTCCAGGTCATTTTTCACCCCAAAAGAAAGGTCTATAAAGTTTATATTTATGTCCATTAGGTTATTTGCATTGTGTCACTATTTTCATTACTTTCAAGCACATTTCCCATTCCTATAATGCAAAAGAATCGTATTACTATAATACGGGGGGGAATTATAATAATACTGTATAGAATGGTCTCTCTATGATAATTAAATAAATCCTTGTATTGCAGAAATATCGTAAAACTCTACTGCACTGTAGCAGTGAAAATTACAAATAAATTTTAAAGTACAACGTCCGGCTACATTACAATAAAAAGAATTTTGGTGGAAAATGTGCTTAATTGTCAAGAAAATAATATCACAATGCTAAAAGTCTAAATGTATTAGAAAAGGCATCATTGTCTTTAAGTAAAACATAATTTCTTGTTTTTGCTTTCTTGTTGAATATGGAGAGAAATATGACCTTGACCTTGTTCTTGACGGGTTTTGTTAGATTAACCCTGTAAAATCCAAATAAATTCAAATATTTATATTATAGGGCTGTCAATAAATTAAAATGCTTAATCTAATTATTTAAATGAGAAGCTGATTAATTAATAACATCGATCACAATCAATAACATAAATATTCACTGAAAAAGCCTGCTGACTGGAAACGTCTCGGTTACGTATGTAACCTCCGTTACCTGATGGAGGGAACGAGACGTCGTTTCGAAGAAGCGACACTAGGGGTCTCTCTTGAGCGCCGAATATGCCTCTGGTCTATGAAAAAAGGCCAATGAGAAGTTGGCAAACAGTATTTGTATACCCCGCCCCAGACATACGGGTATAAAAGTGGGGAAATACTTCAAGTCCATTCAGGATTTTTCTGAGGAACTGGAAATGGTCCGCCCACTGCAGTGGCTCAGCTCAGCGACGTGGCCGGTAGGACACGACGTCTCATTCCCTCCATCAGGGAACAGAGGTTACATACGTAACCGAGATGTTCCCCGTCTGTCGTTCACTTCGACGTCGTTTCAAAGAAGCGACACTAGGGGTCCACTTTAAATCACGCCATGCGCTGAGCCATGTATGTGTACTGCTGACACAGGAGCGGGCAGGTATTGCACATGCACAAGTGACCAACTGTGTTTCAGACTGCACGTACCCTTCCCCAATGCCCCAAAAAACTCGTCGGAATCCTTCTGGTTACCCTGAGGGGAACAAGGCGACGCTTGCCAACCTGGGAATGGGCCAAGCCTGTTTCTCGGCATAGAGCAAGAACAGCCGGGGCCCTTACAACGCTTCGAGGGAAGGGGGTCTTACCCAGTTTCCTATTCTTTCAGGGGGAAAAGACCCTGCGGAGGACACACCTGCCCGAAAGGGGAGGTAAAGGTGGCGAATACATCACATGCGGTTTTAGGCAACATGTGGAACATGGCGCTGTGGTAGATCCAACCTCGAGGAGGGGGGAGTTGCTACAGCATAGCGACTGGAAGGCAGTAAATCCTGCCTAAGGGAGACGCAGGTCCACTTTGTGAGGGGACCGTACTGTGGAAAATACACACAGGGGGAGTCCAAGTAGGAGTCCCGATCTGTGGAGCACCTATTCCAGTACAGGGTTGGTTAGAGTACCCGTAGTGCACTGGGTCGGCAAGTTTCTCCACTGAACTGTGGACCCAAAAGCGGCTAGGGAGGAATCGACCAAGGACCGGGTGGGTGGGATCTCCTGGGAGAGAAGGCGCACAGTTTTACCTCAGCCGAGGGAAAGGGTGCCAAGCGCAAGCGATTCACCCGGCCAGATCGTCACCGTGTTACCGAGTTCTGCTGGCTCGGACCTGAGAAAACACAGGACGAGAGTGACTCAACCCTGAGATTGTAAAATCTCACAACGGTATTAGGTGTTCCCCAACCCGCTGCTCTACAAATGTCTGCTAGGGAGGTGCCTCTAGCCAGTGCCCACGAGGACACAATACTCCTTGTCGAGTACACTCGGACCCGCAAGGGGAGGGTGCATGGCCTGGGTGCATTAGGCCAGTAAGATGGCATCCACCACCCAGTGGGAGAGCCTCTGTTTGGAGACAACGTTCCCTTTCCGCTGTCCCATTAGCAGACAAAGAGCTGCTTAGAGCACCTAAAGCTCTGAGTGTGGTCCAAATAGGCATGCAAGGCATGTACTGGACACAGCAATGAAGGGGCTGGGTCTGCCTCCTCCCATGCAGAGCTTGCAGGTTCACTACCTGGTCTACGAAGGGAGTGGTAGGGACCTTGGGCACGTAGCCCAGTCATGGTCTTAGGATCACATATGTGTCTGCTGGACCGAACTCCAGGCAAGTGTCGCTAAAAGAGAACGCTTGCATGTCCCCGACCCCCTTGATGGAAGTGAGTGCGATCAGCAGGGCCGTCTTTAGAGAGAGGGCCCTGAGTGCAGCTGATTCTAGCAGCTCAAAGGGGGATCTCTGAAGACCGGCGAGGACCACCGAGAGATCCCAGGAGGGGAACAGGCTTGGCCAGGAGGGATTTAACCTCCGGGCACCTCTTAGGAACCTGATAATTAGGTCATGCTTACCCAGAGACTTGCCGTCTACTGGATCGTGGTGAGCTGCGATAGCGGCAACATATACCTTTAAGGTTGAAGGGGATAGCCTCCCTTCCAACTTTTCCTGTAGGAATAAGAACACTGACCTTATTGCGCACCTCTGTGGGTCTTCAGCACGGAAAAACACCAATTCGCGAACAAGCACCATTTCAGGGCGTAAAGTTGCCTGGTAGAGGGGGCTCTGGCTTGGTTGATTGGTAGACCAGCTAGATCTTCCACGTCCCGTTCAGGGGCCAGACGTGGAGGTTCCAATGGTCTGGGTGCAGATGCCAGAGCGTTCCCCATCCCTGAGAAAGAAGGTCTTTCCTCTGGGGAATTCACCAGGGAGGGGCTGTCGCGAGGAGTACGAGGTCTGAGAACCAGGCCCGGTTGGGCCAATAAGGAGCCACAAGGGTGACTTGTTCCTCGTCCTTTCTGACCTTGCACAGCACCTGTACAAGAAGGCTCACTGGGGGAAATGCATACTTGCGCAGCCCCGCAGGCCAGCTGTGTGCCAGTGCATCTGCCCTGAGGGGAGCCTCTGATCGGGCATACCAGAGCGGACAGTGGGAGGTCTCTTGGGAGGCAAACAGGTCTACCTGGGCCTTGCCGAACCATTCCCAAATCAGCTGGACCGACTGGGGGTGAAGCCTCCACTCTCCGCCAGACAAGCGTTGCCGTGACAGCGCGTCCGCTATCACATTGAGGTTTCCAGGGATGTGAGTGTTGCGCAGCGACTTGTGGCACGCAGTGACTTGAGTTGCTGCTGGCTCCAAAGGAGGAGATGGCGGGCGAATCGTGACATGTGGCGGGAGCTTACGCCGCCTTGGCGATTTATGTAAGCTACCGCAGTGGTGCTGTCTGACCTGATCAGGACATGTTTGTCTCGAACTAATGGGTGAAAGTTCCGCAGGGCAAAGAGAACAGTCAACAACTCCAGGCAGTTGATGTGCCAGCGCAGTGGGGCCCCTTTCCAATGGCCTGCTACTGTGTGCCCGTTGCACATGGCACCCCAACCCAATCTGGAGGCATCGGTCATAACCAAGACGCATGGGACACCTGCTGTAAGGGTACTCCTGCCTGTAGAAAACAGAGGTCTGTCCAGGGTTTGAGTGTTTGGCGGCAGGCGGGGGTGATCGTCACACGGTGCGTGCCACGGCGCCATGCTCGTCTCGGGACTTGAGTCTGAAGCCAGTGCTGAAGTCTCATATGCGACCACCGCGGAGGATGCCATATGCCCCAGGTGCCTCTGGAAAAGTTTTAAGGGGACCGTTGTGTCCGGCCTGAAAGCGGCGAGGCACCTCAACACTGGTGAGACGTGCTGACATTGAGTCTAAATCCATGCCGAGAAAAGAGATGCTCTGAACCGGGATGAGCTTGCTCTTTTCCCAGTTGACCTGAAGCCCTAGACGGCTGAGGTGCCTGAGCACCTGGTCTCTGTGAGCGCATAGTAACTCTCGTGAGTGGGTCAGAATGAGCTAGTCGTCGAGGTAATTGAGTATGCAGATGCCGGCTTCTCTGAGCAGGGCAAGAGCTGCCTCTGCAACTTTCATGAAGACGTGAGGGGACGGAGACATGCTGAAGGCGAGGACTTTATACTGATACGCCTGGCCATCGAACGCGAACCGTAAGAAGGGTCGTGTCAAGGCAAAATTGAGACATGGAAGTACGCATCCTTCAGGTCTACCACTGCAAACCAATCTAGATGTCGAACGCAGGTTAAGATGTGTTTCTGCGTGAGCATTTTGAATGGAAATTTGTGCAACGCTTGGTTGAAAACTCGCAAGTCCAAGATTGTTCGTAAGCCGCCGCCTATCTTGGGTACGATGAACTAAGGGCTGTAGAAATTTCCGCGTGCAGGGACTTGGCATGTTCGCCGTGTACTGCAGAGAATCGGACACCCGTGAAGGGGGGCGGTGGCCTGGCAAACTGAATTGTGTAACCGAGTCGGATGGTCCGGGCCAGCCAGCAAGACGGGTTGGGAAGTGAGGCACCAAGGGGACGATTATTTTTGACATACCCGGCGGGGCGGAGCAGTGGGGCGGAGCAGGTAAAGCGGTGTCGGGAGGCATCTCTGGTGTTGAGAAAAGACTCAAAGCACTTACCTTAGCCCCGGGGGGGGGGGGGGGGGGCAAATGAAATAAATTGAACAAAGGATTCTCCTCCCAGCCCTCCACTGGGGGATGGAGTGGTCTTACCATCTCCAGAGCTAACATCTTGGTCCCTGGGTCGAACATCTCAGGAGCGCCTGGGAGCCTTACGGGTCCTCGAGGGGGTCCGTGAGATGGGGGGCGTCTGCTTCCTGCTGTGTGCTCGACGCTGGGGCTGAGAGCTGGGCCTGGGTTGAGGTGGAGCAGGTTGTTTCTTGGCCGCAGGAGGATTCCCTCGGCGGGCAGACAGGGCATGGCTAGCGGCGGGGCAGGATGTGAGAAATGGCCTCCGTCTGCTTCTTCACCGCGGAGAACTGCTGGGCGAAGTCCTCGATGGTGTCGCATCTCGACCAGATTCAGCCACACGTTGCCATGGTCATGCCCTTGCAGTGAGAGCATGAACCATCCACAAAGGCTGCCTCGGTGTGATCGCTGCCCAGACACACGAGACAATGCCTGTGGCCGTCTGAAGCGGAGAGCACTCTACCGTATCCAGGAACTACACAAGGGCGGAATGGCATCTTTAGAAAGACACGCCCTTAAAGGAAGTTCAACGCCGCTGTGTAATGTTCTTTCAGAGAAAATCACTCTTTCAAATATAACTCTTTTAAATCTCTGCGCTGTCGAAGCGCCCAGGAGCAAACTGCACTGCCGTGCAGAGAAGGAGAAAGCCGCTGAAGTGTGCCATAGATCCAACAGCAGACAGAGTGTCAGAGGAACAGAAGCAGGAATCTGGTGTGTGACCAGAGCTTTATGCAGCTGGCTGCATACACGACCATTGGCTCCGAAGAAAATTTCTGAATGGACTCAACGTATTTCCCCGCTTTTATACCCGTACGTCCGGGGCGGGGTATGCAAATACTGTTTGCCAACTTCTCATTGGCCTTTTTTCATAGACCAGAGGTATATTCGGCACTCAAGAGAGACCCCTAGTGTCGCTTCTTCGACACGACGTCGAAGTGAGTGACAGACGGGGAATGATGGTTTTCATGTTATAAAAGGACTCAAATCTCTATGTTTGTCATGAATGTCGAGGACTGCAGAGAAGGGTTTGATCTGGAGGTGGGGTCTGTCGATCACACTCGTTCCCGCGGGTCGGCATTGCTTACGTGTAGATTGCATCACTCTATTACTAATATTGTAGTAACCATGTTCTTTTTTTTAGTTTTACTGCAATTAACCATGGTGTTGGTACAGTAATATTGTGGTAATATATTAACCATAGTTAATCTTGTGGTTATTGTATATTTACAACAAAATCCAAGGTTATTTCTAAGGTTAAGGTTAGGTTTAGGGGTAGGAATTAATGCAGTGTGTCTGTTTGACTTTATACAAACACAATGAATAAACACATTGCAGTGATGTCATACTGTATGTTAGTATTTAGACATGGGTGCAAAATAATATCTGCCACTATTTGCACTGGGGTGTAAATAGCATATACCATTATTTGCACCAGTATGCAAATAGCATCTACCAATGAAAACTCTCTCATCATTTACTCACCCTCATGTCATTACAGATGTGTGTGACTGTCCAAACAAAACAAGTGCTCCCAAAAGCACATAAAGGCAGCATAAAAGTAATCTATTCGACACCAGTGGTTTAATCAATTTCTTCTGAAGCTAAATGATAGTTGTGGGTGACAACAGAACAAAATGAAACTCCTTTATCACTAAAGATTCTGCCGTTTCCTCAACTATCATGATTTCAAGCTCGATTACACCTCCTAGCACCATATATTGCAAGAGAAAGTTTAGCACTGGTGTTAAAATGAATAGGGGAAATTGTAACAGTCAATGGATGTACAAAACTAAGTCCTGCCTTACATGCAAAAGAGCCAATCACCTTTTAGATACAGACATCACCTCTCAGTCAACTCGAAAACGTGCATGCACATTAGCTGGACTAAAATTAAAAATGGTTTTAGAGTAATTTGAGCTAAAGAGGCACAATGTTTGGTACCATTTTTGTCAGATTTGACTGCTGATTTGAAATATGTTTTTGGATTGTAAACTTTACCAAACATTTTGGAGAAATAATTACAAAGATGGCTGCCGAACAAACTGACATGCCCTGGAAGGGATTTGCTGGGATACTGCTCATGCATCAAGCACTGAAGTGTGATCGAACTTGAATTATATGGACATACAGAACTGAGATATTCTTTTAAAAATCTTAATTTGTGTTCTGTAGAAGTAAGAAATTCAAGCACATCTGGTATGACATGAGGATGAGTAAATGATGAGAGAACTTTCATTTTTGGATGAACTAACCCTTTTATGTGATGAACTACACTGTGAACTGGAACAAACTGGTTAAAAGTGATAGCATTAAATGCCTAAGAAAGGTAAAGTTAGTTCCAAGAAAAAGTCTAGCATCATTTGTTTGAAAATGCCACTTGGTTTGATATTAAAAATAAATAATAATGCATTGAAATTCATTCAGTTTAAGTGTGGTTTATGTGTCCAAAAACTTGTGGGAGTGACTGGAATGAATAGTACTACCACTATAAATTATGTCTAAAAACACGTGGTAGTACCATAATACCATATCCAAATAACCATTTTTGCTATGTTTTGTTAGTTTTGCTTTTTTAAACTGTCCACTGTGCTCTTACCTTGGGGTTGCTGTTGAAATACTGCATTTCTTGGGGATATGTCCTACTTAGTGTTACACGGCTGAATACAGACAGAGCGCTTCTTACAGTACATCCATTAAAAAAGTGACTGACGTCAAACTCTTACACAGAGAGTACAATGTAGTGTCTGGGCTGCTAGGAAACCATGCAATCCTTAAAAGTCTCTTATCAATACAGTTGCTCATGCTGGAATGCAATTTAGTTTGAAAGGAAAGTGCGTATGAACTCTCAAGTTTGTCAAAGTTAAAAAGAAATGGTCTGTAGTGAGTCCCATTCATCATGAAGTATCTCTTTAAGCAGTGACTTGCATACTGAATGTGTTAGCTTTGACCTATATGTGAAGCACGAAGGGTCTGACTGCAGACATCCACTCTCATGCTGCATTCAACCAACTCAGAATGTCGGATTTTCCAATGCCACAAGTTGTAATTTCAACTTGGAAAGTCATGCAGAAACTCCAATTTCGCCGATATGCAGGTGCGTGACGTCAAACAATCATGTCGGCACCCAGGAAGATATACAAAATAAGTGATAAACATTCACTTGTATTAAAAAATATCGATAAATGAGTCAAAGTTCCTACATTACATGATACTAAAGCGTGGTTAACAAATGTAAGCAGAGTAGCAGGTCTTCAAAACATGGTAAATTATACCCTCTTTTAATATTTGTACACCTGTAACACAAATGCTAGTGTAGCAAGTGGCCTTAGGCCGCTAAAATGAAAGTGTGACTATAGTACCGCACACAATTACGCCAAAGACTACGCCACCCTGGAAATTTCACCCAGGGAACTAAAGTATCAGTTCACCAGAATGACACGAAGGTTGAATTCACTCCATGAAAGATCAGAGACATGAGTAACTTTACAAAAATATACTTCTTTATTGACACAAGAATATTTACTGACAAAACTTTAAAATGGAAAAGACGCCTTAGCCAAGGTGCCACTGGAGTTTATAACCACAACAACTGAACAAACTGGGGCTTACCAGCAGGGGCAGGCTACCAGAGATTATATCACACCTATTATAGAGAATCACGGCATTCACAAGTGTACACAGACACACTCACACCTAAATCAGGATTTCAGTGAGGAGCACAGCACACAGTCAGAAGCATCACCACCACTATGAGAGAATAAAGCCAGCCTCCCTGTGCAGTATGCAAGTGATGACCTCCGGCCCTCTATGAATGAGCACAGTATTGTGGTATTCGGCGGGTCTGACGATGATAATAATGCATGCCAGGGATAGATTATGACTTGCAAATGCCCTGGGGCCAATTATCTCCAAGGGCACCCCTCGTTTTCATTGTTGATGGGTTTTCGAGCAGGGGGATCGCCAAACTGGATTGTGCAACTTTAAAGCCCAGGGCACCCCTGGGCAGTCATGGGCCCCTGGTGGTCAAGGGCCCCTGGTAACTGGCCCCATTGGCCCAGTCGTAATCAATCCCTGCCCCCAGCGAGGGTGAGGAGCGCACACTGTCCATTGATACTGGCCATTGAGTTACTCCACGTCATTGCGCGGGTGCTCGAGGAGTTCAGCCTTGAGTGGTCGCCTCCTGTCGAGCCAGAACATTCTTGTCTGAATCAATGTTTCCTGCACACCGTCCACCATCAAAAGACCGTGGTTGAGGTCGTTTCTCATACAGTGCACAGAGAGAATGAATGTCAAAGCTTTAATTTTCACATAATGCAGAAAGATGGTGGCCTCCAGCCTATCTGCACATGTAACATATGAATTGAGTTCTGTTCATAATGATCACATACAAACAATTATCTCTCTTATGTTTGCACGCTCATAAACCATACCTTAGTGTACTTATTAACTTTGGATCAGGCTATTCTTGAGAATTTGCCTTGTGTAGCGTATCAATGAATCATGTAATGCACATTCTTGCTAAAACCCAAAGAGCTTTTGGCCTCTGAACTCATGGAGGTAAATTAGGCCTTCGGCTCCAGCCAGTCTGCAATAGATGGCTCGATGACAACTTCTATGACACCTTGAGTGTGAACAGACAACACCCACCAGATCTTTCCCTGCCGTTGCGAGCTTCAAAGAGATCCTAACCTTACCCTCCCAGGTCTAGGAAGGGAGAGTAAGAGACCTCTCCAAGACACACATATACCCACACACACACACATAAGAACTTTTCAGGAATTTCCTCATTTAAAGACTTTACTGAGATATATTTGATATGTTTTTACGTTTGTCTGTTTGCCCGTGTCCTATTGGAATATCTATGATGTTATCGTAGTATCAAGTGAATTATAAATACTTGTAATTACGCATTGAGATGTAAACTTGAATTCCTATCATTGTTACATGTCGTGCTTGATGTCTTTGTACTCCTCTTTGTCTGACTGAGCCAGATATATGTATTAGGTTATGATAAAATGTGTCTTGTTATGTTTAATCATCTTCGGAGGAAAAATGACGAATTTCGGCCACAACCATAACTTATGCAGATGAATCGGCCTGACAAGACAAAGAAACTTTCCCGCTCAAGATTTTCTGAACAACGATTGGACAGTTCGCTTCAGAGAGGCGTGGATTAGGTTTTCCTTAAGAGAACCGAACTCCAGTTTATAGTGCTTAGTTTTGTCTTTCAACTGAGTCATCACCTTCTCTTCAGTTTGTGTTTTTCTTTGTTTGTTCTAGTTAGATTTTGTTTTTCTTTTGTTTGTTCTAGTTAGTTTTTGTTTTCATTCTTAGATAATTCTCCGTGTTTATTTCCACCGACAAGTGAAAAGAACTTAGTCTGA
This sequence comes from Moxostoma hubbsi, assembly GCA_032164185.1. NCBI lineage: Eukaryota > Metazoa > Chordata > Actinopteri > Cypriniformes > Catostomidae > Moxostoma > Moxostoma hubbsi. The sequence goes on from JAVLUX010000032.1 coordinate 27,530,908, forward strand.
ATTATCTCTGTGGTAACGTCATCTAAAGGAACTTTAAACTTGCCGTGACTTCGTTCGCCCCAGAAAGGAACCAAAAAGGACCGACACGCACACACATTCAACACAAGAGAGCTATATATATGCAAGTATTTTATTCCCTCTCGAGATCTAAATGCTGTTACGGTTGTTCGACCCCAAAAGGGTGATTTGTGATTCCTCTGTGTCTCTCGTTTAAGGTTCCATTGTCTGTGTTTCTGCCATAACTGTTTTCTTACTCCCTCTTTCTATCACCTTCTTTAAGCTTTCACTTTCAGTTTGTGGTTTATTGTGTTTGTAAATACATTTATTCTGTGTAACTGTAGTCACCGATATATACGTAGTTTTCCAGTATTAAATACTATATTCATTGATTGACTCTGCCTATCTGCTCATGATTTCGAGGTCCCTGAGATGTTCGATCTTTAAGCTACGAGCTCTAAAACTGTTGATACTTTAAATAGTATTTTTGTTTAGAAAAGGGAAGCTGTTTTTCATGGCCAAGAGAAATAGTCTGCCTTTCTAAGTTATACGAATAATTTCTTAAGGGTTAATAAAGATTTTACGTATTATTTTTATTTTTTAGTTCAATGGCGAGCAAACTATTAGATGACAAATTAATCCCCTTAGTGTAACGAGGCGGGCAGACGAGGAGTGAGGATCCAAAAGCAGTTTTATTGAAAATAACTCAAATCAAGGGAACGGTGAATACAGGGACAAATAAAACATCCACGAGGGGAAAATAAAGACATAAACACAAGATATTAACATGGGGAGTCTTCCAAGGAGGGCACAGGCAGGAACACGGACTAAGGCAGGATTTAGACACAACATTTACCGAACAATAACCGACAAGGGACAAGGTAAACATGAGGACTTAAATACCAAACAAGGGGAAACATAGACCAATGGAAAACCAAAACTCAAAACAAGATAACAAGACAATAAACTAAAACCAATGATAAACTAGAACTGATAACAAGATAATTAGACAATGAACCAATGAAAATCAGACACATAAACGTGGAGGGAAAACAGGACATGACAAGACTGGGAAACAGGAACATGAGTGATTTCAAAATAAGAGTGCATAAAACAAAAGACAAGATGGAACATAAAAGGTGCCAAAAACGTAAAAATAAAAAGGTACACAAACAAAAGACAGTGTGGATCGTAACACTTAGGAGTTATCTCAAGAATTGAACGATTCTAGACAATTGATATATTAATGTTTAATTATAATCCGTTGTGATTGAATGTTGATATATATAATTGCTCTATTTTTGCCTGCCTATATGTGTAACAGTGCAACCCGTTGCGTTTAGTGGCCCATATAAGGACCTTGGCAACGTATTCCCTTTTAGGGATAATTTAAAACTGTAAGTGATAACTCATAACCCGTATTATTGATTATTGATTATACTATTCCCCTTATTCGAGTTTTGACTCCTTACACTTGCTTCCCCATTTCACACATTGTGCACAACAGCTTCCCAATGGTGAGCGGTGTGCTATCATAATTAGTGTAAAATATAATGCACTATTGTGTTATGTGAATGCGTGGCGGGCGCTCATGTGCATGTCAGATTGGGTGCTAAAAATGATCGAACATGGGTCTGGAGCTTTCCCCAGCCTGAATTGGGCAGTGGCAGTATGTGACGAGAAGGAGGGCGTGGCCAGGCTGTGAGTGCGTTCGCCTGGTACTGAGGGGCCCAATCAGAGAGAGAGAGATTAGAAGAGGATTCAGGAGTGCTGGAGAGAGAGAGAGAGAGACACACACTGAGCTGTCTGTGTGTGTGTGTGTGTGTGTGTGTCATCATGTTATTATGTTCCAGTTCAGTGTTTTAAGTGTTTTAAGTCTTGTTGAGTGTCAATCCTGTTCATGCCTGGCTGCTTTAGCACCATGGACAGCTCCAAACGTTTATCAGAATGCATCCAACATGGGTTGGGGTGCACTATGTGATGGACGCCTGGCTTTTGACACTTGGACAGGTGCGAAACAAGTGTGGCACATCAACTGCTTGGAAATGCCATCCATCCTCTTAGCGATGAAAGTTTTATTTTCTGACATAGTGAATCATCACGTTCTGATTCGTTCAGTCAGTATGTCAGTGGTAGAGTACAAAATCACCAGGGTGGCATTCGATTGCTACTAATATTGAGCCTGAAGCAATGCCTCAGCATGTGGAGTGTGCGCCATCCCCTCTCCCTGCACGCAAAATATGTCCCAGCCGTTTGAACAGCGGTGTGGACATGCTGTCGTGCCAGGGGCCGATGGCAGGTGACTTCATCCTCAGAGGAAGTCGACTTAATTGCCTCCACAGAGACAGCCCACTGCCCTCTTTGGTACTCCATGTCCCAAGAACAGCTGGGAGTGGACACTTTGGCCCACAAGTGGCTGACGACAAGCAAATATGTGTTTCCCCTGATACGTTTCCTCCATGCTGTCATCAGCAAAGTCTGAGAGAACAAGGAAACGGTTCTGTTGGTTGCGCTGAAATGGCCCAACCAACCACGGTTTCCAGAAATGATGGAGATATTAGGCAGCCATCCATGGGAAATACCCCTGAGGGGAGGGATCTGCTCTCTCAAGCTCAGGGTACGACTTGGCATCCCCAGCTGGTGCTGTGGAAACTACACATATGGTCCCTGAACGGAGTGCAACGGAATTGGAACTGGCTCAGTCTGTAAAAAAACAACATTTTGCATTCTAGAGAGCCTTCTATGAGATGCCACTATGCAATAAAATGGTGTGTGTTTGTGGACTGGTGCTCTTTACACAGCAAAGACCCAGTGAAGTGCCTCATAACAGAGATCCTTACGTTCCTTCAAGAGCGGTTGGACGCAGGTCTTACTCCGTCCATGCTTAAGGGTTATGTAGCAACCATCTGGCCATTTCATGCCCCAGAGGCTTGTTCCTCTATAGGCAGACAAAATCTAATAAATCAAGTTCCTTAAGGGAGTGAGGTGTTTGACACCACCTCACCCTGCTGCCGTTAAAAAATAGGACTAGAAATTTGGTCCTGAGAGCACTCACGAGCCCCTTGTTCGAACCTTTGGAATCCGTTGCGTTGCGTGTGCTCTCTTTAAAGACGGCACTGCAGTTGGCTCTGGCCTCAGTCAAACGGGTTAGCAATATACAGGCGCTGTCGGTTGACAGTTCATGTCTGGAATTCAGGTCCCGGGCTTTCAAAAGCCACCATCAAATACAAAAAAGGCTTTGTGCCTAAGGTGCTTTCCACACACTTTAGGGCTCAGATAGTACACCTATAAGCTTTCTCTTCTCCATCGTCTAATTCGGACGAGGAGCAGATACTGCATTTATTATGCCCTATGCCTTTTAAAACTAACCGCTTTCCCTCCAAAAATGAAACATTATTTTATTTATATTTTTTTTTATTATTTTAAACACTTATATAATAAAACAACAACAAAAAAACAGATAGTGTTGAACAATAACTTATATAGAAACATATACAATTAATAATGGGGGGGGGGTTCAGTTATAGATCTGTGCAGTACACTTTCAGTTTGATTTTGTCCACAACTTGTGTGAGAAACCGGTGCATGTACTGCATTCCTATTAAAAAATTATGCAGAAAGGTTCCACATCAACATGTCTCTCTTCTGGGAACTCTGAACTGACTAAATTGACTAAACTATCTTCATCCTCCATGCAGAGTAGGCGTGGCAGAGTTTTCTACACACCACTGACTTCCAGTCTACAGGTCCACTATGACACACTCCTGTTAAATACCACAAGACAAATGAGGACAAGAAAGTTATAAAATTATTATTAGCAGAAAATAATAATAGGAATATATCATGATTTTTTTTAAAGCAGGACAATGGCAATGACATATTTTTTTGTCTGTAGAAAATAAAAATATAGTGGGCAGCCAGAAAAAAAAAAATACTAATCTATTAATTATACAAAAGCCAGATGATGACATTAGGTCTGAATAGCCTAATTTTCAAGCTATTGAATTCTTAGGACCTTTTAATGGGCCTTAAAAGGACAATAAACCACCCCATGATACAGTGAGATAGGCCAGAGGTTCTCAACAATTTTGACTCCTTGGCCCCCACTGTACAAGTCAATATTTGAAGGCCCCCGAAACTAGACATGTCTGATTAAAATAATCAATCATGGATAATTTTTTTTATTCTAGGAGTTTCAGAAAGAGTCTGTTTATAATTTGTGGACACATCTTAAATTATTTTAGCATTTTAATTAAGTTCAGATTATTTAAATTATTTTAATATTTCTTATTTTAAATTAAATTTAAGTCATCTTGATGCCCCTTTTGGAAGTGTGCTGAGGCCCCCTAGTGGTCCAGATAGTCAGTTAGCAATGAAGCGATATAATACCATACCTACATAACCAGATGCTCTACAAGAAATAGAAATAAAGAGCAAACATTCAAAAACTAACAGACCATACAATTAACTTTTATCTCCTTGTGTATCACTGATTACATTTCTAAGCCATGTGCAATTGAATAATGACAAAATCATACCAACAGCCATGCTTGCAATTGCAAATGGAGGTGAAATTTCTAATGTGCGCTTGCCATTGACGTCACACAAAGCTGAGAGTGGAGGGTTGCATTCAGACCCTACTGTGGGAACCTGCAGAAGTGTGTTCAGCAAAAGAAAGGACTTTGAGATCCTTCATAAATATCTGCCACACTATGATTAGATGTATTGTGACAAACACATTTATTCCTCTTGACATTCCTAACAAATCTTTTTTACACAGTAAAACTGATTTCCATTTTCTAGAGGTGAGAGCAAGTATCAAGTCTTAACTATCAAGTATCGAGTCAAGTATCAAGTGCACTGCAGACAAATCAAGCAAGTCAAGTCAAGTCACTGAAAAGATTAACTGATATACCTATATTTACATAATTGTTTTGTATGAATTGTATAACAGTAATGTGTTATACAATATAAATATATATATATACAAATTATATATATATATATATTAGTAAATTGCATTAATGAACATGCATTGTATTTTTATTGTGGGCACTTAAAATACTGTGAGTAATTCTTGATATCTTATTATCTGAATTGTTTAGATTTTTAGAATTAACCGGTTTATAATTTATAACACTGCATGTATGCTGTATAAAAATACTGTCAGATTTTCACATTGATCTAACAAAAACAGCAGACGGGTTGAATGAAAATGCAAATTCTCTCTCTGACAGTAGGTGGCGCTTATGCAGCAGAAATATAGCTGTTACCCTTGTAGCACCTGTACACAAAGCAGCCCTGCACTTATAAACAATACTTTATTAGGTATTATAGGAGGTAAGATGAAAAGAAAATGCCATCGAAACTTTTCTGAAGACAGTCAGTTCCCTTCAGAGATACATTTATATAAAATAGTCATAAAAGTATTGCATTCAAGGACTTTAGTTAAAGTCTTCAGAAGTCATAATCACTATGAGAGCACTTGAATTTCGTCACGAGTCATTCTGTATATTTTATACTATTTGTCACGTTTTAAATAAAGTGTTGTGACTGCAAATCTGCCAGTTATGTTTTTATATTGCCAACAAATGTTATGGTATATTGTTGACTGTTGAGAAGGTTTAGAAAAGGCACACACACACATTTAGAGGCAATGTCGGGTCATTTCAAACTTGTCGCGCTACAAAACATGAGATTAATCGTGAATCATTTTAATTCACATTTGAACAGTAATTTTACATATGACTCTTTCTGGATAATGCAATGATAATGAAATGATTTACTTTCCTTTCCTTGTGGTTTTTGAAATGTCTGATGAAATTCGAGGTTGTGGTGGTTGTATCCGATATTTTTGCGTTGCATATTTTCATACTTTTTTTATTTACACAGTCCAATTCGAAATCTTTATATCCAAAGGAGATTATTTTGGGAACTGGACAATCATTTGTCACTTTGGCACATTGTGAGCACAGCGTTAACTTCGCAGATGCAGATCAGTGATGCTGGCAGGTTTACATTTTTGCATATGAATTAATTGATGTCGCAATATTTTTTAAACATATTTAATTGCTGTTTATAATTCGTTATTGAAGAAAATAATAAGAATAAAAAACATTCAAGTCATTGTGGAGTCATTCAGTTCAAGTCAATTCAAGTCTGGAGTCGCTGGTTCTCAAGTCAAAGTCAAGTCATTTTCTTCATTTAGTCAAGAAAGTCACAAGTCCTTAAATTTGCGACTCATCATGTAACTCGAGTACCCCACCTCTGCCATTTTCAAAATAACAGTTGTAATTGTGAATACTGGTACATCAAAATGTACAAATAAGGCATTGCAATATTACTCATTTTAAAGTTCACAGGTTTTTTTTCTTCTTTTATTTGCATGCAACACACAAGCAGAAGTTACCTGCAGACAAGATCAGTGCTGGGAAAGTTCACAAAATCCCACAGGCTCTTGTGCAAAGTACTTTCCCACAAGTCCAAATTAAATTAGTTTATCAAATCAGCACATATATTCCAGTGCGCTTATATTTGTTATGGGTTATACATAATTTGTGTAAGAGATTTTTGTGAAATTGTGTAAGAGATTTTGCATACATTCAAAGTAATATTTGGTGTACTAATACTTTTTTCTTTCTTTCTTTTTCAGTTGATGTATTGAGAAAGAAAATGTACCACGAGCCTCCAGTGTAAATGTTTAACTGCTGGTTCAGGCCCGCTGAAGGTCAAGAATGATGTACTGTCCTTTTATTTGTCAATTAAAGCAGTTCAGTGAAGCCTAGATCATTGATATGCTTCGATGAATGAGCTATGCTTGACTGAGCCCCCACATCAAACTAGAGATTTGATGCTCTGAACTTCACAAAGGGATCTAATCAAACATTTCAACCTGGTCTGGAGCAGTCAATGATGAAACACAGCTTCAGCAGAACATCTCATAAAGACTTGAATCCATTCTTAGTGAAAAACTTCTATTCAAAATTCAATTACTTTCCACCCACATAATCAATAAATTACTGTACAGTTTTGTGCCTTCTCAGTAAAGTTACTAGACTACAAAACACCTTAACTCTGAAAATGAGATCCGCAGTGTCTTTGCTTTTATTTTGACACCCTTAAAGGTTTTGAAACACTTGTGTTTATGAAATACATAATGCATCTGTTTCAGAGATGAGCTTGAGGTTGCAGCAGTGGCATAGCATAAGTATTTCACATTATTGTGTCTATGTAGCTCTGTGAGCACTGAGTCACGCAACAGTTCCTCTTGAACCACTTTGCAATGTTCTTCATAGGCTTTGTGATCAGTTTCAAGGCAAAAATACAGTGAATTCTAAAAAATAAAAAAATAAAAAGATTTACTGCTTGAAGCCATATGCTAGGGAAGGAGTGATACTGAGAACTGCTACTGTTGTTTTATCTGGTCCATGCAAAGACACCAATCCTTATGCAAGTCAGGGGCCATGCAGAAACTCAACCAAACACATACACACACACACACACACACACACATATATATATATATATATATATATATATATATATATATATATATATATATATATATATATATACACACACTCTACAGTACTGTGCAAATGTTTTAGGCACTTGTCAAAAATGTTGTGAGGGTGTCTTCAAAAATAATGCCATAAATAGTTTTAATTTATCACTTAATGTCATACAAAGTCCAGTAAACATAAAAAACTAAATCAATATTTGGTGTGACCACATTTGCATATGTGGCCACACCAAATATTGATTTAGGTTTATAGAGAGAGAGAGAGAGAGAGAGAGAGAGAGAGAGAGAGAGAGAGAGAGAGAGAGAGAGAGAGAGAGAGAGAGAGAGAGAGAGAGAGATAATACTGAGAACTATAAAATAATATAATGGCATTATGATAATGATAATGATATCATATATATGAGAGAGCGCGAGAGATTGCTATTATCAGTATCATACTTTAATTATATTATTTTATAGTTCTCATTATTATCTCGTTTTCTTATCTTGTCAGACCTACCATCTTGATGATGGCTGTTAAAAACTTGAATAACAGCGTCATCTACTGAACATTCATCGAAGTGCAGCATTGTGTAAAGCCAACATGGTAAAATAAAAGTCCAAGAAATAATGATATGTCCTGTCGAGGTCAGTGAATGTGGACGATCGTTCTATCTAGATGTAGCAGAAGTAGCTCTTGTTATAAATAATATTTAGCCCTCTGAAATTAATATAATAAGTTTACAAAAAGAAATCTCACTTTCCGGGACAAGCAACTGTCAACCACTCTGTTGTATTCTATAAGCCCTTGAGGGGATACAATGAGGACTATGGTTTATTACCAAATAGTACTTCTTATCATATATTTAATGAATAATAATAATATTATTCTTATTTAGTTGCTATTAATTGCATGCTTTACTTATTTACTTAAAGCCATAATAAATAAATTTGCAATCTCCTTTAAACAGTATTTGAATCTTTCTGTCATTTTTTCTAATTTCTTCTTATATGACAGTGGCGGTTCATCCAATTGCCGCAGTTGTGTTGCACTATAACTGTAGCAGCGGTGCGATTTTGCGGTAACTACAGTTGCCATAAACGCCTGCCGTGTCATTGTGCCACTCGCATTTCCAAGTATGCAGGGAGGGCGAGTCCAGACTGAACTAGGGGTGTGACAAAATGAAAAAAAAGGCGTTGCTTTAGTCATTCAAGAGTAAAATTTAACGGAGGACAAGAAATACGGCCACACGAAGACACCGTACAGTTGATACGCTTCGGGTTGAACGGAATCG